>JANRMT010062821.1:14288134-14302470 GCA_026402145.1 Polypterus bichir lapradei | reverse complement strand
AGCTTCTTACTTTTCAACCACAAATTAGCTCAATAGTACAGGTAGCTTTTTTCATCTTTGCAACATTGCTCTTTCTCTCAGCCTTCGCAAGGAAAAATCTATTATTCATTTCAAACATGTGTTAAAAACACATCTCTTCAATGACTATTATTCATTTTCTTTTATGTAAATGCTATTGTCTTGTTAATGTGTTTATTGAATTGTAAAGTATCCTTGAGTGTATGAAAGGTGCTAAATAAACAAAACATTATTATTATTATTATTATTATTATTATTATTATATACACACACTGTTTATCACGAGAAGCAATAAGTAAACTATGTGCATATACTTGCGTGGAAACAATTTCTGTTTACCACTTGACTGTGAGGATGTGGGTTCTGCTTCATGCTCCCATTCTCCATTTTGGGAGCTCTTGAACCTGACACCGTTGATAATGTAACTGGATGAGCTGGACAGTGAAGATATCACAACGAAGCAAGGGAATGGTGTAAAAGTGCTTTTATTTAAAAACAGCAAAACCAAAACAATGTTCAAAATGAATAGTGCAGTGCTTCTAAAAGTCATTAAATAAATAAATTACCCATTAAAACAAGGGTGAATTAGTGGAGGTTGAAATCTAATAAATAATTCCTTTAAAAGTGAGGTTAAAATACTGTCTGGAAGCAGTCCTTTTAAAAACAAAACCCAGTGCCTTCTTTCTTCTGGCGGCTCCTCTGCTTCTCCCATCCAGGCTTTGCACCAGGGGAGTCACCCTACCTGTAGCTGTCCTTCACGTCCGGTTGTCTTTTGGTCCCTGGCTCTGTCAGACTAAGATTTAGGTTACCCAGTGGTGAGGGCGCTCACACAGGGGTTCACACTCCTAAGCCTTCCTTACTCCCGCTGCCTACCTTGGCCTTATGCGGTGAGCCAACCACCTTCCGGGTCACTCCAGCTCCTTCATCGCTCAACCCCACCGAGTGTCTGTCAAACACCCTTTCCAAGGGGCTCTCGTTTCAGCTGCCTGCAAAACACCAGCGAGTGTGCTCTCGATCGCTCACTCTCTATCTCGCACTGGCTCTTTACTTCTCCAGCTTTGCCCGTCTTCCTCCTCCTAACCTCCGTTCACTCCAGTCCTTTTTTTCTTACCCCTCCGCACTTGTGCTCCTACTATATATAATGGGGACGCGGCCCAGGTGTGCCGATTAGCAGCTCCTGGCATCAGTTACAGTTACTGATGATTTCCTCACTTGTGCATGTAATTGAGGAAACACCCGTATCATGCAGTGTCTGAGAACCGCTCTGGCCACACTACTAAAATTTTCCACATTTAGACACAGAAATCTTACATTTTATACAATAGATGGAGGTTTTTGTGTTGTAATTCACACAACTTCTACTGCAGTCTTTTGCAGTTGCCTCACAGATGTTCGTTCGTTCTTTCTTTCTTTCTTTCTTTCTTTCTTTCTTGCTTGCTTGCTTGTCTGGAGTTCTACTGTGGTTCTTCTTTTCATATGAATCATTTTATTCAACTAAAGTAGTAATATTAATAATAGTGCATTTTTATTTATAGAGCACGTTTCCCCATACTCAAAGATCTTAAATTTAAAAATGAACAACAGGCAAGAGCAAAAAGATCAAATACACAACACTGGCTACAAAATAATATCAGATAAATATATGAAGTACAAAGTTTTAAATACAATTAAATTAAATAAAATACAAATGCTACTATAATATGCTGCACAAATAATGTCATTTGTGATACAAATGCAAATCATTCTGAACACCTGCGCCGAGAGGTAAACAGAAAAAAGGCCAGTGTCTGGGTAAGTTAAATGCCTTCTTGAAAAGTAGGTTTTAAATAGATTTTTTTTAAAGAATGAATTAAGTCAGCTGATCTCATTAATTTATATCCAAAATATCTTTATTGTGAAAAAAATAAAATAAGAATTTAAAAAGCGTTAAACATGTATTGCACAGGCGATTAAAAAGACACACAACCTTTGAGAATATGTGAAATGTATAGAATATACAGTTAAAAAAAAGAAACAAGATTGACAAAGTGTTTAAAGAGCTGTTCTTCCCAATTGCTCTGGTTCCCTAATTGAACAATAACAAGCAAGCCTAAATTGACTTTAATATGGGCTTTCAAAACATCATTCTGAACATGAAGAAAAATAATATAAAGTCAATCCAAAGAAAACTTGCATCTACATTGACAAAGTACTGCCTCAGCAGAGGTTTTCAAATCAAACCCTACAACAAAGCCTACTAAGGAAAGCTTTCACACTTTTCACACTACTGATTTTTTAATTCTCTTTCTACAGAAATTGATGTTGGTGGATAATTTTTGAAAAAGATATTTTAATAAAGAAACCTCATTTGTATGAAACAAAAACATCCTCCATTGTATTGCTTCCTAATCTAAAGATGTATAGAATTTCAACATACATAGATGAAAAAATGTAAAAATATTGTTTATTATTGCCTACTTAATTTATACTTTTTTTAAAACAGATGGAGAAAACTATTTTTGGTGTCCTCTTTCCCTTGGTGCCCTAAGCATATGCTAATTTTGCTTTTGCAACAAGTAACTGGCGCCATTGTGTTTTATCAGCTTCTTCTACAATTGTGATGATAGGAGATTGATTAATTTTAAAGTGTAAAGATTCAGTCAAATATAAAAATAATTTTGGATAGCAGGGTTGTCCCTTTAAAGTCAGAAGATGTAATCATTTATAAAACCGTTTCAGAGGAGTAGTGTTGGGGTCTAGAGATTGGGGTTGTGCATTGTGAGAGGTGTCAGAAGACACCAGTACACATACATTTCCTGTCGGTACACTTAAGGCAAAAAAAGAAATTGCTGCCACAGTGTACCAGTGTGTACCAACCCACTTTAACCACTAATTGTCATAGATTATAAAAAGTATCTCTAGCTGCATGGATATATTAAATCATATCACATTTATTTTCTGTTGTCAGCACTCTGTTCTGACAACTTTTTAAAAATCACCATTGGTTTATAATACTTTATTTTCCTAATTTTTCTTATCTCTGCATTATTTTATTTGCTCCATTACCAAGAATTTGTAAAATGCATGCTTGAGCATTTTGCCAAAACTGTATTTTGTACTAGTAGCACACGAGTTTGATCTGACTTCTTCAAAAATGGATGTTTTTAAGTTTTGAAAAAAATGTAATGTTGTGTGATCATGTCATACAGCCTACAAAATGTAACAATAAAAAGGCAAATTTTAACGTTATTAAATAACAGTAGCTGGAGCCCTACTGTTCTCCAGTTCTTATAGCAGCATGCATTTGCTGAAACAAACACCCAATCTATTTTAGGACATGTAAGCAATATACTACTTATTTAGCTATAGCAAGATGAAGCCTGTATGGACTGAGCATTCACCTTGTTTCGTAACCAACTGATCATTTTGTTTGCTGTGTGGATGTGAGGCAGCTGCAGCTCATGACTTTGCATTATTTTTCCATCCCCACTGTTGTACCAGCATATGCTGCATTGCATCAGAAGTTAATAGAACAACCTCTTCTCACCAAACAAATCACTTTTGCAAGCAGTATCAAAGGAAGCTTCCTCGTGCTAAACTATGGTAAAAAATTATGCACGAACATTTCACTTGGTTAACAAATTTCTACCGATGTCTCTTTTGTACCGGTGTACTGCACACCACTACCCCACTCAGCATTTGAAATCCCACTTTGTGTTAAATTTAAGGATGGATTTTACCCCGAAATTTAAAAAATGAATTTTAAGCCACATCTTACATGTCTGCATTCTGCGTGGAATATGAAAGAAAAGCTAATTTTAGAATTATTAGAAATTTAGAATTTTAGAAAATTAGAGCTCTACCCTTTTGTGAACTGGTGTGTGTATATGAATGGGCATTAGTCAAAGTGCATAACTTGTAATGGCATCAGTGGTGGATAAAAAGCTGACAGAGCCTAGGCTTGATTGGTTTCACTCAATATCTTTGGATTTTTATCATTTTTCTATATTCTTTGAAGACGTTTTCACAGAGCATCGTTTTCAAGAAGTGCAGTAGGTTTGTAAAATAAATAAAGTAGCTAGTTCTTGTTGGAGAATTAATACTATATATATGTAGTGAAGATGTATATAAAAAAATATTTTCGCTACTCTGGCTGACAATGAGGTTGTCGTGTCAGGCAGTGCTTTGGTAAGGAAAAGGGGTAGGTAGAGCAGTTTTTTCCAACTATTTTTCTGTGGTGGCACATTTTTGTAACCCAAAAAATCCCTGTGTCGGATAACCACAAAAGCATTAAATCTACTCATGTGCTAAACTGTCTGAATGGAAGAGATAAGGGAAAGCAAAAAAGCAGTTTGGAGTTTGACATTCACGGACACAGCACTTGTGTATAGTATAATTTTCAGTCATTAAAGGTGATGAACAAATGTGGATAATATTTGTGGAGTTTTAATGTATGCCCATTTAAGAGATGCTTATTCTTTCAGTTAAGTCAGTCTTTAGCAATGCATTCAAAGTCAACAGTTTTTCTGATTATATCATTTTTACTTTGTGACTTACATGCTATGCCAGTTTGAGAATTAATACATTGGCCTTGTTTCCTTATTGACTTGTACATTGGCCGTGTTTTCTTATTGCCCTGTTGTCATCTTGTCTTTTAGGAGGCATTCAGATTCAGGTTGTACTTACTCAAGTAGTATTTTGTTATAAGTTCAGGTTCAAGGTTATTGTTTAAGTTTAAACTATGCCATTATTTATTTATTTTATTTTTTAATTCCTTTGTGTTGATTCAATATTTTTGCGATTTAGTGTGTATTTACTTCATGGTTAATTAATTTTATAATTACATGTTTCAATGTTAGATGTGATTAATTACATACATTGATGCAATTTTTTTTTTTTTTATCAATCCCCATCCCTTAGATAGACACAGACACACACACACATCTATCTATCTATCTATATCTAATGTGTATGTATGTGTCTATCTCTCTATTATAAAAGAAAATCCTGCGATGAGACGTGATCTTGAAGAACGGCAGAGACACTTTCACTTCCCGCAAAACACGGTCAAGGCACGTCATACTGACATTCGTTGGAAACATGTTCCCGTGAGATGGTGACTTGTCAAACAAAATCACGGTCATGTAACGTTTCAGTTGTTGCCCCGTCCTACTTATAACCATTTACCCTACTTACAACCATTTTCAAACAAGATCATGGTAATCTAAAAAGCAAAGAAGAAAGAGCAGCTCTAAAACAATTAATAAGTTGAAGATGACATGACTGCGACTAAGTGAAGAAGAAAGAGCAGTGCGTCGAAAAATGACCCAAAGCGCTGGAGACACAGTAGGACTTTCAAAAATGGTGGCGCCATAAACATGCAGAGCAGGTTACAGATTATGAAAGCAGTGGAATTCAAACAACTCAAAAAAAAAAAACCATTGGTGCCATACACACACAGAGCAAGTTCAAAAATATGACAATACTAAAATTTGAAAGTGTCAAAAAAAAGACAGTACAGATCGCATTCGAGCTAACAATTGGAAATTATTACTCGGTGAAATAACAGAACAGCAAACACTGATCGAATATATGGACATAGGTGATATGTCAGAAGTATGTAGATATTGTAAGGCTTTAAAATTTAAGTCGGAGACTTGTAGATCGGCGAATTTGTGTTGCCGTCAGGGAAAAGTACTGCTACTTCCCAATGAAGAGGCATTTCTGTGAGATTTGTTGTTTGGTGAACGGGAAATCCACAAACACTACAGGCAAAATATATGCGTCTACAATACTCGTTTCGCGTTATCATCATTCAATGCACAAAACGTTGATTTACACAATAATGGACCATACGCTATGAGAATCTGTGGTCCTGCAACAATTAAAGCTATGACAAGTTTAATTTTGAAAGAAACACAATTTGGTCAGGTGTATATTTATGATCACTGACAAGCGCTGCAATAGTACAAATCTATATGTCCAAAATTATTGCACTTTACACAACATTTATCTAGAGAACAAGGACAAAGAAATTGTCTTGGATTTCTATCTGAATCCAAAGATAGATACCATAGATTCTCATAGCGTATGGTCCATTATTGTGTAAATCAACGTACTTTTAGCTAAACATCCACAAAGGGAGGAAATGCAGTATATTTAGGCCTAAAAAGAACAACATCCAAACAATAACTTTATGACCAACACCCTCCTTACACCCATTTCCCCCACCCCATATTTTACTGTATATTGCCTTTGATTCATATATATCTAATATATATCTAATCCTGTGATGGTGACACCTGGTAGGTTGTCAAAAGCTTAGAAATAAAATCTATTTTAAGATACATGACTCATTTTCTCCCTTTGTGGATTTCTAGCTACATGTATATACATTTTTTTACTTTATACGTATGTCTGAATATTTATGTGTGTGTATTTTATAAATCTTGTTAATGATTGAGTTGAAATGAAGAAGGCAAACATGCGCTGCTAGATCCTATTTAACATCATATTTGTCATCACCTCCTCTGCTACACTAGAACGCAAGAAATTAGAAGATTCAATGGAAGATGCTTCTTCAGAAAAGAAAATGCTGGCAGCGGTTTAACATGCTTAATTGAAAACAATAATATTCAATGCGTGCCAGATTCTGAAGTTTTAAATAGTTACTTAATCTGTTTTTTATGATTTGTAAGTAAAATTCCTTTTCATGCTGTATTGAAGGAACATATTTTCACGAACTTCAACCTGCAGCTATAGTCACTTTCATTATTAATATAACATGGAAAAAGTTTCTACTTTAGGTATGTGTTCAGGTTTTCTTGCCTTGCATTTTCTTTCATTCTGCACTTACCCAGGTTGTTCTAGACACAGAACACACATGAAATGCATGTGTTCCAAATAACGATATATCATTTACCTTATACAACTCCACCTCGCATGCAGATAAAGAGCCTTGAGCTGGGAGAACTTTCTGATGGAGTTGAGTTCCGTCGGGTGGGGGGATGGGATAACTTGCTGCTTGTGCCGACACATTTCCAAAACAAAAGACTCTGATGAGGAGAGGTGCAGAAAGGAGGAGAGGATATTAAGGTGGCTCAGGCTTATGGGTTTTTTCTTTGGCTTCAGGGATTCTAGTGTTAAGATGAAGGGGTCTGGGATTTAGATTGAAGGATCCTCCAGGAAAAATTTGGCTTTGTGTATACATATGTCTTGTAAACCAAAATATTGGAGTATATATGATTTCTTGCTAAGACATTCTTTTCCCAATGAACAACATGCTTGTGATTTTTAATTCAACGTGACATTTAAATCTGAACTGCTGGCCATTGGATGCTCAAAATGAAGATGCTTGTGTAAACAGGAAATTTTACAAACGACTTGGGAGCAATTTAAAATGTGACCTCCAGTTTTCAAGATGTTTTCCAATGATCCTTTGCACAGTGTTAAGAAACACTCAAATTGTTACCATGATGCGCACTAAAGAAAAAATGACATTGGGAATAGGCATATATTAACATTTGGAATATGTATTTTCTTTTTGATGTTGATATATTTTGGGAGGTGCTTTTCATTTTGTCTGATGGTAGTTTATACTGTCAAGCACAGATTTCTTTAAAGGCAGACATCTGCTTTAAGTTCAAGAATAGGGAGTTTAAGCAGCTTGATTGGTATGTGATGAGTTAAGCTTTATTGTTTCTTTAATGTGATGGAAAATCAATATTAATTTGTTTGTTTTTTTTTTTTTTATAGCCCCCAAAGTCTTCTGATCTTGCAGTTATTTGTTTCACCAGTGGAACCACAGGTATTGTTTTTCCAGTAAATTCTTTGTGTAACATGATTTGTTTTAACAATTTTATATGATTTGTGAAGATAAAGTGCTTTGATAAAAGCACATTTGGAGGCATTGCTAAATATTACAGGATTATGTTTTATTAAACATATCCAATTCATGAAATTGTTTGCATTAGAGCATTGGTTGTAGGAATGCTTCATCTGCTGTAAATATGTTTTTGACAGTAACTCTGTCATTTACATTCCTAGATATTATGTTCATCTTTAACTGACCTTTGTAAATCAGTCTTTAAGGTGCTGATTTAGATAGCAGAATGGAGCATTATACTTAGTTTGGGTTTTGGTTTTGACATGAAAACCATGCTTGTCAATTGTGTATACTGTATACATACACTGCTTTTGGCAGCACTGAAGCAAAATGCTGAATACAAATTTTTTAAAGAATATTTTCTGATTTTTAGTTAGTTTTCTGAATCTGTGCCACCTTTCACATATTCTGGATTGCTATGCTGACAAGGTTTTTATTTATCACATCTTACAAAAAAAGAAAGTAAACAGAAGTTTCAGCTGGTCAGTTGGCTGTGTCTTCAGGAATATAAAATATTAAAAATTTAAATTTTCTTTATGATGTATTGTTTAAGAATTAGCCTCGTACCTTTTTGATGTAAGAATCCTTAACTGGTATTCTGTTATATTGACTTCTGGTTTTGCTTAGCAACAAAAGAACACCTTTATTCTTCCAGTCCATCTTTACCCAATCTTGAAGCTGGAAATGGATCACATTCTTTTGCTCAGGAACATCAACAATTTCTTCTCTTTTGTCTCCAATCCCGGCTTTCCATCAGCCTTTTTTCTCTTTTCTTTGGTATACGAGTCACCGGGAGCCAAGATCTATGTCCACTTTTGGTCATCAGAAGTGGTAACTCCTAGAAATTTAAAGCTGCTGACTCTCTACATTGCATATCCCCACAGGTGTAGATGTGCAGTATGGCTTTACTGCAGCTAACTTCTTTGGTGTTAATGCAGAGCATCTCTTGGGCTCAGAATTCTGTTTAAAAATGGTTCATCATAAGTAGGACTCAGGATAATTGATTTTGATGAGATATGAAGCATTACGCTCAAATAATGCTTGGGACAGTTTTCTTCTGCCATCTTGTGGATGAAATAACATAATACAGCAAAAAATCATGTATTTTTTTTATCCATTCTGCCCACTCTACAGTAGCTCAATATTCACCAGCAGGGCAGAGTCCAACAAAAACACATTGGTGTATAAGCAAAAAACCAGTAAAGCTAGTTTTAGGACAAACTGAAAGTAAACCCTTTAGTTAAATCAAACAGTAGTAATGTTAATGTGAATTGGTCACATTGTATGATCAAACTACCATGATATGATTGGTAAATTCAGTCCCCATGAAGGTTCACTGTAGTCTAAGTAGCTTTGCTGTTAAAAAGGCAAAATAAAAGTGATTAAGTAGAAGGACAAGAAAATCATTAGGACTTTAAGCACTTTTCATAAAGCAGCAACTGTCAATTGTTCATGTCAGGGGTAATGTGGAATTCACTGTACTACGATTGGAGCATATTTTGTAAACTTGAGGAAAATGTAAAAATTATTTTTAAAAATAGAAATAGAAAAAAAAGTATGCAAATATAGCCCCAGTCTAAAATAATTGATTCCTTCTGTTCTTTGAGATGAGGCAAGGGTTAAAGGCTCTGGCAGTTAGTACATGATCCTTCTTGTTTGAATGCCAAATTTATAATAAAACATTATAGTATGGCAGCATATTTTTTAGAAGGATGGTTCCTGTATGAACAAAATGTGTTTTATTTCACCTTTTTTGTAATTGTATTGTTTGAGTTTACTGGTGTTTGCCCTTATGAAAAAAAGTTAAAGGTTATTTCCACATTGAAGAGGAAATAAGGTAAGAGACACAATGCTTTGGTAAAATCCCTGATGACAGCTATACAGCTGAAAAGTTGTTCTATCTTCTTTCCTTTTCAGTATGGAAGAAATTTTTGATTTTTATTTTCCTTTGCAGATGCACATTGGTAATTTATCTTTAGTAGCATTCTGTTTTGTTGTTTCACCAAAAAGAAAATGACACAGCCAGTATAAGCAAATGGGTTGTCATCATAATTTAGTTTTTATTGTTTATTGTATTTATTTAAAGGCTTCACTCAATAGGTTGTACTCTCTGGTGGATCTCAACCAAAACGGAAAATTAATCTGAAACTTTAGCTACAGTAGATTCTGAAAGTATTTAGACCCCTTCAGTTATCAGATAACACTCAATAACCCAAAATGGGAAAAAAGGATTTTAGAAATTTTTGCAAAAGAAAATTAGAACCTTTTACCTTCTAAATGCAAAGCCAAAGGAGAAACGGAAGAAATTTGATTTCTTTCTAAAAACCACTATATGTAGCCAAGCATACTTGCAGCATTGAAATTAATTACCGGTTTGCAAATAACAGTGACCCTCCTGTATGTTTACAGCTTGGGGGTGGTGAAGGGTATTTCTGTGACAAATTAGTAGCCTTTAAGGCATTTTAAGAATGGTTAGAGCTGCTTGGCCAAGTTGTGTATTTTCCTGCACTCCTTTATTTTTTTTTGATTTGGGAAAACCTGTTAATAGGTAACCATCTACAAGATAAATTAATTTTTAAATGATGGCAGTTTGAGTGTGTGTATTTTTATGCATGATCATGTTTATACAATCCCCTCAATTAATTGAGGTTATTGAACAGTGTAATATCTTCTGAAATAAATAAAAATAATTAACATCTGAAAGAATTACAAAAATTTCCTGTACTGTTTCTTACTGTTTTAAGGAAACCCAAAAGGAGCAATGATCACACATGGAAATGTTGTAGGCAATGCTTCTGGCTTTATAAAAATGACAGAGGTAAATGTAATTCTGCAGTTTATTTTTCGTATGCTTTTTCTCTGTGTACACTTATTTCATTTGTTAATAGTTGTTTAATCTTTGTACCATACAGCATCTTGACAATAAAATGCATTAAGCTTTAGTTGAAGCTATTGATATATATTTTTTATTTTGCTTTGAACTGAAGAGTGCCATTAATTTAATCCTGTTTTGCTTTGCATGATAATTAATTTTTGAAATTGACCTTGATTTACACTATAATAACAATAATCCATTTTATTTATATAGCACCTTTCCCATACTCAAAGTGCATGTTTTTAATCATGTAGCATTCAGTTCCTTTTACAGTAAAAAAAAAAAAAAAAAAAAATCAGTCATGTTGGGTAATTCAGACTGCATACTGTTACAGAATATGTAGAATGTACGAAGGAATCTGGTTGTTATCCCTTTTTAGGGATATATCAGTGCAACTAACAGAATTTTCTCAACCTTCTTGTGTATTTAGTTCTATTATATTTTACATGAGTATTTTAGGACTGTGTATCTGCATTTGGAGTCCTAGTAAATTAAGTTTGCTAATTTTCATGCAATTAAGTCAACAGTGCCAGTAGATTGAACGTACCTTTTCATGATAAACACTATCCTAAGATCATTTATATAATCTATATATCATAATTGTGTCTGTTTCAGTTATTTAGGCCTTGGTAGGAAAAGAGACTTGCTTAAGGTCACATGATGAGGCAGTAGAGGGGATTCAACCACCACATTTGTCATTTTATGTAACAAATTTCTAACATCAAGATCACCCTAAGGGGCTTTATTTATAGAACTCCACTTAATTGCTTGTATGATGAAGAGACACACTCATAGTCACATTGTATTAACCAATTGTAATGTACATTTGATAAAATGGAGGTAATGGTAAGAATAGGTAAATGCAGGCAATTCCTTGTAACCATCTGCAAAAAGTGTTCTTTCTTGAGTAAATGTTCACAGTGTAACATGCAAGTTGCTCATAGTTTTTCAAGGAATATTAGGAGTGTCGTCATTAAAAGTAAAAAATATTCCCAATAGGCCATGTCGGACCTTTGATTTGAAAATACTTGAGGTTTTGGCTTCATCAGCACTCCCCAAGCTTGTATAGCCATACAAAAAAAAGTAGTAATTATTACTGTGAAATCCATCAGGTACATTTTTCAAGTGGGTTGAATAATTTCTGAAGGCACTGTGTGGTCCTCGAATGTGTTGGTGCATAATGTCTGGATTAAGAGTAATATTGAATGGCAAGAAATATTTGTGTATAATTTGATAATTACTCATTGTAATCTTAATTTTTAAAAAATGTTCAGGAATTTTCTAGAACTACTGAGCCAGTAATCTGTATGATAATGATAGATTAACAGTATTTTGCTTGTATTTCATCCTGTTTCATATCTTTGTTTCTTAGTTTGCATGAGAAATCAAACTTTCTTACAGAATAATTTTTTTTGCTTATTTAGGCTTTGAAATACCTCTCTAAGCAAGCTGAAAGGAGTACTCCACCCAAAAATAATTTAGTATTATTTTTATATTACTTAAGACATGTAGTTTGTATTGATGGCTGAGAAAAAAATGTTAATCATGTTTTCATGGAGAACGGAGGTCATGTTTCTCATAGAACAGAAGCCTGTGGTGACCATCACTGGACAACAGCAAACATATATGAACATATGAGAGTAAAAATTTTTCTCAGCCACTACTACAAATTACATGGGATAATCAAAATCTAAAAAATTATTTTTTTTATGTGAAGTATTCCTTCAAGAACTGAAGTATCAAAGGGGCTATATCTAAAAGTTTTTGTCAAAAAGTCTGAATATCTTTGACAGATAAACCAAATGAGTATTGTTATCACTGCCTAGGCTGATTTTATTTATATACCGAAAATGTAAAAACCTTACAATAACAAAAAAAAATTGTAACAGCAACAAAGCAACAACTACTTCTTGGTACTGGCCCCGTGTTACTACTGTTCTACAGAATCTTCTGAACAATTACAGATTATTTAGGAACTAATTGTGCGCTTCTGTTTTTATTTTCTTGCTCTCTCTCTCTCTCTCTTTTTGCTTTCAGCGATTGTTCATGCTTACTGCTGAAGATGTATTAATCTCCTTCTTGCCCCTGGCACATATGTTTGAACGAGTAGTAGAGGTAGGCTGTAACCACTACTCTGGCTTATATGTGATTTATTTTGTAGGCTGCCTACCATGTAAATTCCAGTGATACCCATGTATCATATTTACCCCTTGCACATATGTTTGAGAGAATAGTACAGGTAAGTATCCCCAAATACTTTTTGCATAATAAATGTAGAATATTGAGCAATCTTCGCTAGTGGGAGTTTGTGGTCTACAATGTGGTTAATTTCTCTAAATGGTTGTTATACTGCTGAATCAACAGGCTTCAATGCCAGGTATTTTTATGTAAATTAAAAAATCTGCAATATTTATTATATGCTGCTAAAAATAGTTGTACTAGTGTGAATCTGGCAAGAGTTTCTTGCTGCTGCAATCTCTTCAGTACCATAATATCTGTGGTTGAGTTTTACCAAATATCAAAAATGTGACCAAAAAAGACTGCTCAGTATGCCACACAGCAAAATATTTGGTACTGGTCATGTCAGTTAAGAAATGATTTAATAGAGGCAATAAAATTACAAATAAATTTGCAACAAACATTGAAAAAGCAAATGAAAAGGAAGTGTGATCTTGTGATATTCGGTTGTGCAGGATGAAGGTCTGCTTGCTGTAATCTCCTGCTTATGCAAGCCCAGTCATATTTGTTGTGGATTGAAAATTACGTAATCCTTTCTGGTTGAAGTATTTACGTATTGTAATTTTTACATCACCGGTAAATAGAGCACAAATGTCAAAAAGTCCTCTTTTCAGCATATTTTATAATAAAAGTGCAGCGCGATATGCAGAAGACGCAGCTCAGTAGCAGCAGCTGCAAGCCAGCAGCTCATCCATCCACCACATCTCCTTAGCATGCGTTCAGCCCCACACTTCACAATGCTATGCATATATATAATATATATAATTATATAAATATAATTATAATAAAAAAAAGTCTTGTGTCAATACATGATCTTCTCAGAAGACACTTTGACGTCCTGCTAGACAAGGCAGTGAGACAAAAGGACAGCTGGTGTACAGGCTTTTAAATGATCAGCGCGCAGCGTGATAAGCAGAATACGCAGCTCAGCAGGAGCAGAAAGTCGGCAGCTGATCCGTCCTCATCTCCTTAGTGTGTGTTCAGCACCCCCTCTTCACAATGCGAGCAGCAGAGACATGAAGTGACAGGAGCGTAGCATGCCCTGGTGGTGGGGGAGAGGGGGTGGACGAGCGAAGCGAGCAGCGACAAAGCCCCCTAGTGTGTGTGTATATATGTATGCATATGTATATGTGTATATACAGGGTGCAGCAGAAATAACTCCCACATTTCGAAAAATCACTGTGAGCTCCCCAAAGCAGGTAGAGGGGTGTGGTCCGTTCTGTTAGGTACAGTACATAATAAAGTTTTCAGTCATCACCATGCCGTGGTCGGGTGAGCATCGAGGCTTTGTAATGGGAGGATTTTTTCAAAAATGGCGAATCTGTAGCTGTGACGGAAAAC
>JANRMT010062821.1:14256059-14273134 GCA_026402145.1 Polypterus bichir lapradei | reverse complement strand
CTGTGTTAGTAGTGTTGATGTATTCATAAATCTGTATTTTTGAACAATTACCACTATCAATTGGAACAGTAATTTTGTGATTCAAGAATAAAGAAAATGGTTGGTTTAGATGTATTTTCTTTCTTAGTGTGTGATTTTGTGCCATGGAGCAAGAATAGGCTTCTTCCAGGGTGACATCAGGCTCCTGATGGATGATCTAAAGACTTTACAGCCTACCATATTCCCTGTTGTACCTCGACTACTTAATAGAATGTTTGATAGGGTAAGTGCAAACAACTACTGTATAAATTGTAGTTTTAATCTATTTGTAGAAACCTTCCTAATTTCTTTAGTAATGTCATTACATTTTGATGATAAGTAACCAAAGGTTGTTTAAGATACTGTGTTTTTTATATATAGAGTAGACCGTTTAAACATTAATATTGTCCCATGTACAAAGTACAGTGAAGTTCTTATTTCAACAAGAATATATTTAAATACACAATTTCACTTTAATAAAAACACAAATTGGCATTCCAAATATACTCCTTACTTCTGTTTTCATAGCAAATGTTCAGTTGTGCCCTCAATAAGGCACCAAAGAACATAGCATCAGCTAATAAATATAAACATAATAACTTTAATTCTTAAATGGGTAAATTCACTTCCTTCTAAAATTAGCAATGATTACTGCACAGATGTGCCTTAACAATAATAGGACTTGAGTAATTTTACGGTAAGTATATTGTTGTTTGCAACATAAGCTCATAGATATATGCAGTAAAAAGATTTCTTAAAGAGGAGATTCGAATTTTTATCTGTAAAAACACTAATTTTGTGTCATAGGTTTATGTAGAGTCATATGTACAGGGTATAGTAAAATTCTTGTATTTTAAGAAATGCCGAAACCCGTCCAAGACTCGTGTGAGACATTATTTGCTTATTTATTTTATTTTTTGGCTCTATCTATAATTAAGCACATCAAAGTAAATAAAGTGAGTATTTGCCTTTTATTTATTACAATATATTTCCAGCAGTTTCCTTAAACATACAAAGAACTAATGTTTAGCAGCTGTACCGCTTATATGCACTTACTGTATTAAATGGCTACTGAGGAGGAAAAAAAAAAACTAAACAAAAAATCATTCACAAATAATAAAAATGATTATATATTAGTTGAAAGTGAAAAAGAACAACTTAAAGGAGTCCAATTTGGAATACTTTTAACACAATATGGTCACCAGATTCTGCCTGGGAATGAGTTAATGGGTTCATAGTGTATGCAATTGTGACATGCACACATTGTTAAGGGCGTTTTTAGCTACAGTTCTTGAGTTTGTGGGGTGGATGAATATTGACCAGTTCTACCTACTTTAGGTACATCATTCAGCAGGTGTTAAATGCAGCTTCTATGTGAAATAGGAAATGTGTCCTTCCAGCAAAACAATGCCCACATACTGTATCGCCTGTGCAACTTAATGTCCAGAAGATGTGGTTTGTCAATTCTAATAGCCAACATGCTCACTGGACCTCTCACCACTTCAGCATGTATGGGACTGATGTGAACAGTATATCTCCCGTGTCTGCCAACAGATACGACCGTCAAGTCGAAAGGTATTAGCCTGACATTTCACAGGAACACTCTCCTCATTAGTATGGTTGTTTGCATGTCAGAGTGCTGGCCTATATTGTAGCACAGGGAGGTTACATCTGATATTAATGTGAGTATGCTGTAACAAGTGATATTTAATGTACCAAATGAACATCATCATCTTGTGTACATGGACATGTTCTGAATATAAACAATTCAGATGATTCTCCTACTCAAATCTTAGTTCTGTGATGTGTCACCTTCTGCTTGTTAATTTTTCACTTTCAACTCTTGTAGTTGTTTAAAAGTAAAACACTCTATTATATTCCAGATTTTATTCTGTAAATGGACGTGTCTGGATTCAGTAAAGTTATTATAGATATGGATTTTGTATTAAATGTTTTTACAAAGCAAAAGTGTTTTTGAATTATTTATCTCTTTTAAAGCTTTTGTTTCAGAATGCCATATATCCAGTAAAGCACTATTTGTTACTTCTATATTACTTATGCATTGTTACAAAGTATATGTGTTTCACATATTGATTTTAGATCTTTGGCCAGGCTAACACACCTTTGAAGCGATGGATTCTTGACTTTGCCTCCAAGCGGAAGGAAGCAGAGCTGAGAAGTGGAGTTGTGAGGAGTGACAGTATGTGGGATAAACTAATCTTCAGTAAAGTTCAAGTGAGTGCCATTTAACTCATTTTTTGTAATTAAGTAACTGTATATCTCAATTTTATTTATTCCCTGTATGAAATGATAGTTTGATATTAAGCAAGGGAAAATTACATTACATCTACTTGATTTTTCTATTTATAGGCAAGTTTAGGTGGTAAAGTAAGGCTGATGATAACTGGAGCTGCTCCCGTATCACCTACAGTTTTGACCTTCCTCAGGGCAGCCCTGGGCTGCCAGGTGAGTAAACGGAGAGTGTTTTTAAGAAGAAAAAAAAAGCATTCAGTAGTGAAAACATTTAACTGGTCTCAAACTTTTGAAATTTTCATTCTGAAGTAATGATCTGCAAAAAGCAATAAGATGCATCTTTATTTACAGCAAATATGTTGCCATTCATTATTTTGTTAATTTAACTCTTAAGGGGAAAAATATTCTGTTGCAGACCACTGGTCTGTCTACTATATATGTCTACTATATATTTTTAACATGGCAATCACAGGCTCACGGGTTATCGATTTATTATTTCATGCTATATTTAAGAATACCACGGCAGTGGAAAACTTCTTATATACAGTAGTGATATACGAGTGCTGAAGGTGTGGGAGAACTGTACTTTTATATATAATATCATGAATTCATAGATGATGTTAGTGTTTTCTTTCAAGATTTTATAGTACGTTTGCACCTCCAGCCCTCAAAGAAAGGTAGTTTATATGTCTCTTCAAACAATGCACCCCAGGTCACCTTGCCAAGGTTGCCACCTTTGTTGTGCTAATCATTTGGCCTGTGCAGTTTCCTTCACTGCCATCAATTATCATTGTAGCTGTTTTCCAGGCACATGCTTAAGCTGCTGTTCTTTTCTTGTCCACCATCTCATGTGGCTATGCTACTGCTTGCCATGCAAAGGACTCGAAACCCAATAACATGGTGGAGGAAGTCCGCACATCCAATTCTTTGGTCATCTATGACTTTCTGTTGCACTCAGACTTGCAAAGAAAATTAACAGTCAACTTGTGCAGTGTGCCTCACTGTCAGCAGACCTCGCCGCAGTTCTTTTCTTGTCAGTAGTGGCACATGGCCACACACACCTGTTCTGTCAGTGTTTGCCACCACTTGCTGAGAGAAGGGCCTAAAGCCCAATTATATGGCAGAGGTAATCTGAACAAGTAATTCACTGCTGAAATGGACAGTCTGATGTCAGATGCAGCAGAAAACCTCTGATGTAATAGAATGGAAATGTGGTAAACCATCACATGTATGTACTGTGTCATTCATTACATGCAGGTGGCATCTTCATAGCTCTGCTCTCCTGAAGACAAAATATTAATGGAGAGACAGGTTTTTTTTCCATTTTATTTAGTGACGATTATAACAGTAGAGTCTTGTGTTTTAAAGATACTGAAAAAACATTTTCTTCTTACATTTTCAGTTTTATGAAGGATATGGCCAGACTGAGTGCACAGCAGGTTGTACACTGACTCTACCTGGAGATTGGACTGCTGGTAACTGTTTTTTTTTTTTTTTTTTTTTTTATATATATATATATATATATGAATAAAACAATACGAGATTCCTTATGTTTTCCCTTTGCCAACTTCACTATAATTGCAGATATGAAGGTATACACTAGGTTTGTGTTAAACTAATATTTGTGTTAGTCAAAATAAAACCTCTTGTTGGATATATACCATGTAGACTGAATTTATATTTGTAAAATACATGGGAAGATTGAAAGAACTGAAATTTTGAGGCTAAGCAAGCGGAGTTGAGGCATAAGTGTTCGAAATTATGAAGATAATCTGTACACTTTATGCTAGGCATTACTTTAAAATGACTTCTTCAGCAAGAACACAGGTTACAGCTATTTAAGAATAAATTTTGAGCAAACGATTGGTTTCACATACAGAACTTTTGTTACATAAAATAGGTTAGAAGTGTTGTAGACAAGTAGTGTATGTGGGAGACGTGAATAGGGATTGAGAAGCTGTGTTGGGTGGTTGTTGTTAGTATTATTCCCATTGATTTTAATTTGCATGAAGAATAGGTTTTTAAGGATCCTTTTACACTCAGTGACCACTTCTGTTAGCTACATATGCTTGCTAATGCAAACAGATTGCTCCTACAAAATACGAGCATGTGGCTGCAACTCATTAGCAAATATTAACTAATCTTGGATGACTGAAGATTAGACCAGTATTGCCTGATCAAATGAATTTTAGAGCTTTTTGTAAACAGCATTAATCTACAGATTCATCCTGCTTTGTGTTAATGGTACAGGATACGAGGCAGGATGGAACCATAGGTATAACAAAGTTAAAATAGCTTTCAAACAGAAATTAAAGGAAACGTTCTGTTTTTAGAAAACTATTCTTTTCAAATGTTAAGGTTTTCAGGTTGTTTCATATGAATAGGGCCTTGTGTCTGGTATGGAGTGTTAGCTCCACAGGTGGGTCAGGTTCAGAGTGAGGAAATGCACCTTGAGAAGTCATTCTACTTACAGTGCCACCTCAAATCTACAACACCAAAACCAATCAGTCACAGATATTTTTAGTGTCTTGTATTAACATCACTTAGCATATAAATCCACTGTCAATTGCTACCAGGGGAGCTAAAATTGATGAAAATTGACAAAGTTGAACACAGCAGTTAGCTTAGGTGCTGTCAGTGTTCCAGTTGCTTCACAAGATGCTATTGGAGCAAGCAGATGTTTGGAGAGTGGAAAATTATGGAGGCCCACAATCCAATGAGTAGCTAAGCAGTTTTAGTGCCCTAAAATGGTTTTGGGGTTTCTGTGCTATGATATGGCCACTTTTTTTTTCTTTTTCAGTATTTCTTTAAGATAATACTGCTTTGGTACACAAAAAACCCTCCTCACAAAAAATCTTCAGTAACAAAATATTTCTGACAGAGATATAGCAACAAAAAAAAACGCACAAAAACAAAAATATTAATGTCAATAATGAAAAGCAACCAAAATAACAATAAGAGGAGAACGTTTATAAATAGAACATGAATGAATATGTCATAGGCATCTTATGTAAGTGCAGTGCTTATGTAATACACAAACTGCTGGTGAGGAGGCTGAGGAGATGTATTGACGTGCTGACGTCATTTTTGCAGAGAGTTTTTGTGTTTTCTGTGATGTGAGAGTTGATTTTAAAAAAAAAAAAAATACATTTTGCTCTTATAAACTTGAGTTTTGGTTGCCGCTAAGGAACCTTGTGGGAATTTTTAAAGCTTTTTTTCTTTTAGCTGAGTGTGCACATCTGAACTACGGGGCGCCAATGTGTTGGAGAAGCATATGAATAGGTTAGTCGAGGATTGTTTAAATTAAGTAATGGGTGGGCAGGGAGCTTGGGACAGGCCAGGTTTAGAACTGTGCATGGTGGAACAAACAACAGTGTAAAAATAAAAATGCATAGTAATGTAAATTCTAACCCAACATTTAAATGTAAAAGTATAAAGAGTAACACAATAAAAATATCGTGCCTTAATGCTAGAAGTATCAAAAATAAAACGATGAGTTGGAGTTATATGTAGCAGAGGTTAATTATGATATTATAGCAATAATAGAAACCTGGCTAAGTAACAAGGATGGGGTTGAGTATAACATAAAGGCATACACATTTGTGGGGAAGGACAGACAGAACAGAAAAGGACGTGGGGTGGTTGTTTATGTAAAACTTCAACATTCCAAATATTAACTTGGATAACCTTACAAATAGTGGAACACAAGAGCCGGAGTTTTTACAAGTAATCAGTTACTGTTTTTTAACTCAGTATGTTAAATCACCAACACGGGGTGAAATCTGTCTAGATTTAGTTTTTTGTAATAATCAGGATGGAATTGAGGGTGTAGAGATGATTGAACCACTAGTGTTGAGTGACCATAATATAATACAGTTGTCAGTGTTTTGTAAGAGTGTGGATGCAAAGAGTAAAACTATTAAGTTTAACTTTTGTAGTGCAGATTTTGAACAAATGCGGCAGTGTGTAAGGTGGATAGACTGTGATAAGCTTTTAACAGTGGAACAGGTTTAAAAATGTCTTATAGGTAACACAGAACAGGTACATACCTAAATTTGCAGTTAATAGAAAATTTTTAAAAAACTCTGCAGTGGGTTAATAAAGAGTTTAAAAAAAAAAAAAAAACTATATAAGGTGTATAAGACTCCAGTGTGAATCGTAGGGCATATGAGAACATGAGGGCAACCATTAAGAAGGACATTAGGAAGGCTGAAAGACAGAGAGGAATATAGCAGATAAGGTGAAAGACGACTCAAAGAGATTCTTTCAATATTTTAGTAGTAAAAGAACAGTCAAGGAGGAGGTGTAGTGCATCAGGAATAGTAAATGGGGTGCTCTAAATAAGCATTTTTCTGAGGTCTTCACAACTGAGGAAGTAGTGCTTGATTTGGAAATTGTAGAGGAAGAAGTACTGCTTAGATTAAATAGGCTGAAATCAGACAAATGTCCAGGACCAGATAATATTTACCCTTGAGTTCTTAAGGAGGTTAATAAGTATGTATATAAACCCTTGACACATATTTTTAGAAAGTCACTGCACACTGGAGAAATTCCAAAGAACTGGAAAATGGCAAATATTTTCTCATTATATTAAAAGGGTGACTGGGCAGATCCAAGCAGCTAGAGGCCAGTAAGCTTAGTGTGCATGACAGGTAAATTAATTGAAGGAATTATTAAGGATAACATTGAGCAGCACATGGCAAGTACAGGAGTTTCTCTGAAAAGTCCGCATGGGTCCAGAAGAGGAAGGTCATGATTTTCTAACATGCTGTAATTCTATGAAGAAGCAACAAATAGGTATGATGAAAGTGGAGCTTATGATATTATTTATCTGGACTTTAAGAAATCATTTGATAAGGTGCCACATGAGAGATTGGGCATCAACCTAAAAGAAGTAGGAGTTCAGGGTTATGTTTTTAGATGGGTGCAGAACTGGCATAGGAAGTAGAGGGTGATGGTGCAGGGAACTTGATCAAAATTGGCTGATAAGAGTAATGTTCCACAGGGATCCGTGCTAGGGCTGCTTCTATTTCTAATACATATAAATGATTTGGGTAGGAATATAAATAAAAAACTGGTTACTTTTGCAGATGATGCGAGGATAAGTGAATTGGCAGAAAATCGGGAATATGTTAAATCATTATAGAGGGACTTGGACAGCATAAAGGCTTGGGCAGATTTGTGTCAGATGAAATTTAATGTCAGTAAATGTAAAGTATTACAGAAATGTTAGGTTTGAATACACAATGGGAGGTCTGGAAATTGAGAGTACATCTCATGAGAAGGATTTAGGAGTTGTAGTGGACTCAACTATCTGGAAGTTGACAGCGTATTCGGAAGCCATTGCACAGTGTGTAGAGTACAAGTCCAAGGAGGTTATGCTCAAGCATTATTATGCACTGGTGAGGACACATCTAGAGTACTGTGTACAGCAAGGTTATTATAGTCAACGAAAACTAAAATCAAAACTAAAACTGTTATTAAAAAACATTTTCATAAACTGAAATAAAATAATTAAAACTGAAATGGAAAACTAAAACTAAACGAAACTATTAAAGTAGCTGGAAAGACTAACTGAAATAAAACAATTTACTTAAAACATTTTTAGTTTTCATTTTTGAATGAATATTCTTGCCATTAGTCTTTAACCCTTGTAACTTTTAACTCTAAACCAGAAAGTTATCCACCACGAGCTTCCCACTTACTGTATATTCATCCAGTGAATGGCACCTGGTTGGAGAAGGCGGCTGTTCACACAGTATTTGCAGTGACAGAGCAAGCTGAACACGGGTGTGTAAAGTATGTGAAATAGAAACCAAGTTACTGTACTGCCTTTGTTTGTGCTTCTTGTATATCAAGATGAAATTCAGATGCCTGAAATTGGAATGTGCTGGTCAATATAACCTTTACCATATGGACAGAAAAATCACAAATGAGTAACATTTCAGTTTATTTCTCAGGTGTCTGCTTTTTGTTGACATTAATTCACCTGCCACTTCACACAGGAGAAATCGTTTTTTACTTTCTCATATATGAAGTATAGTAATCATGAAAAAAAAAATCAACCTTGAGATTTTGGTGAATCTCGAGTCAGAAAATACCATTTTTTGGAATTCTATATCTACATATGTGTGTAAACACGATAACTCAAAAATGCAAGGAGATAGATGGATGAAATTTGGCATGTGGTTGTTACACCAAAATTGTAGATTTATATGAAGTTTTGAACCAAATCCATCAATCGGAAGTGGTACTTTACCTGAATACATACTTGATGTTTTTTTAATTCATGCAGCTGCAGAGCAGATTTATTCAACTTTTACTTTTATAATAATAGTTCAATATATTATTCATTTGATTTGTTGTTGATGGTTCTTTAATGTACATAATATAAAAATCAGTGTCTTGTGGTTTACTCCTCGAATATCCATCCCTATATCTGAGTATACGAAAAAGTCACGGGGAGACTCCTAATCAGATATTGTTTCTGACCAATCACTTTTGCTTTAAAAATGTTGTTTAACAACAAAGCGATAGAAACTTTGTAAAATTCCTGAGTTGGCAATGTCTCTACTGAACTACAGGTAGGTAGGTGAAGAGAGTCTGCCAAGTGATGAAAAACTAAACATACTAATGTTTTTTTTTGTTTGTTCTATATTTATTAATTTTTTTTAGTTCATATTCTCAGCTCAAAATACCTGATATTGTGAAAATAATCCAGTAGCAGAATTATATTTTAATATATTTGTCCCCCTTTTTCAATGTTTATCTCGCTCTCTCAAAATAGATACAGTAGTTGAAATATTCTTTTTGTTCTTAACATTAGCCATATCATATATATTGCATACCAGGGATTTTTCCTGCCTTGCATCTAGACCTGGGTTGGCTCCAGGTTTCCGGCGATCCTAATCTGGATACACAGGTTTATATAATGTGCTGGGGGAGTCCCCCGGCGCCTTCCATGCCCAACCCCCAGTTGCGGCCAGTGTAGTGCTTGCATTGTGAAGAGGGGGGCTGAACACACCCCAAAGAGACGCGGTCACTCCTCCGAAATCCCCTCTTAAATGGTGATACAATGGGAAACAAATACGTTTTTTTTTTTTTTTTTAAACCTCCTTGATGCTCGATCAGTTGCTGGCTTGCTGCTGCTACCATGCCGCATGATCTGCATCTCGTGCGGTGCTTCGAACATTTAAAAGACTGTACAGCAGCTGTTCTACTCTTTGTCTCTTATTTCCGGCCCCGGATATGTTTAAATCTTTTGGCACTCAATAAGTTAAGTCTCCTCTCGCGGGACATGAGTTCTTGATATTTTTTTAGTTTATAATTTAAAAACGGAATAAGAATCTGAAAATCTAACAACATCACATTAAAGTTCGATCAATTCTGAAAAGAATTATTCCAAACATATATGTATGTAGGTTTTAAAATAAGCCCGATTTAAAGCGTGACAAAAAATTGAAATAAAAAGTCACATAAAATCATTGCACAAAATCGTTGCACTTTTAGGCTTAGGATTTTATATATATAGAGAGAGAGATTGCTCCTAATCTCAGATGCTGTTTCTGTCATTTTGTGGCTGTCCACACTGCTATTACCTGCTCTTACTCTGCTCATTAAGGGTCTACTGTTCTTATGGAGGGCTTTTCAAGTCTCACCACCCCTAACCTTCACACTACATGCTTGTTTTTCTTTGTTTCCCTCAATACAGCTAGGTGGGGTCACTGGTTCAAGTCTGAGTCCTTTTCATCGTAAGCCCCCATGATTTTCATGATCACACCTGTCAGAACACAATAGAATGTGTTTTCTGATTTTTGATATCTTTTCAGGCCTGCAGGTGGCAAAATTATGTCTATAAATTTTTCTGTGCCTGAGAAGGAATCATAGATCAATATGGTTGGTAGAAAATAGCAAAGCCCAGTATGGGAGATTTTTGAATGCAATATTGAAGGCATTCATTATAAGCACATTGTCTTTGAGCAGGAAATGTTGTGTGCTATAGACATTTAGAGTAAAAAAACCCTCAAACCTTAAAATTCATCTAAATTTCATTACAAATTGGCCCATTCTGGGCAATAAAAGGAAAAGATAAACAGTGGCAGCAGTCAGCACAGATTTGTTCAGCAAAAGTGACATAGAAAATATTTTAAAAATTATAAAATTATGTAAAATTGTTCTGTTCAGTATCTGTTTTTGATTATGCTTGTTTTTATCAGACAAATATAATACCAGATAGTAAACCATGTAGTGTAGTAAGCTTCCACTAACATTAAACTCGTATCCAAAATCTAATCAGTTTTGTCTGATTCTGTAGGAGCTCCATGCCATAATTACTAAAACTAAAACTGAAACTAACAGATATACAAATAAAATAGAAATGTCTTTTTGAGATGAAAACTAAAAATACATGATGAAGTTAACTAAAACTAAACTGAATTTCCAGGTAAGGTCATAAAAATATAGAAATAAAAACTACTATAAAAAGGCAAAACTATAATAACCTTGGCATACAGTTTTGTTTTCCAGACTACAAAAAGGACATAGCAGTGCTAAAAAAGGTCTAGAGAAGAGTGACTAGGCTCATTCCAGGGCTACAGGGGATGAATTATGAAGAAAGCTTTTTCAGTTTAAGCAAAAGAAAATTAAGAGTTGACATGGTTGAAGTGTTTAAAGTTACTACTAATTGTACTAAGGAATTAGTACAGTGGATTGAGACAGTTATTTTAAAATGAGTTCATCAAGAACAAAGGGACCCAGCTGAAAATTTGCTAAGGACAAATGTTGCACAGACAGGAAGTCTTTCTTTACACAGAAAACCACAGACACTCGGAATAAGCTACCATGTAGTGTGGTAGACAGTAGGAATTTAGAGAGTTTCAAAACTCAACTTGATGTTTTTTAGAATTATGTGGATAGGACTGGTAAGCTTTGTTGGTTTCAATGGGCCTGTTCTTATCTAGATTGTTCTAATATTCTAAAAACCACAGTGCAGCATTTAATGTTGATTGAACTTCATGGTTGCCTATAGGCCTACATTTGCAATTGATGGGAAACAATGTGGATTGTTTACTTTGGTTTTAAAGAGATGGCAAGAAGCTATAGTCTTTAATTTTAAATTTCACGTTTGTATGTTAGAGAATTGTGCTAATATATATGATTCATTCTTTCCCTTCCTGCAGCATTTGAACTAAAGATTAAATTTACGCGGTCTGTAGAGGAGTTCTGACCTCTTAGTTCAACCTGGTATCATTTTTGCCCTAATTCTGAGATGGATTTGCTCATGTTAAACATACAAACTCTTTGAAAGTTTTAGGAATTTTTATTTTCATGGTCTGTTTTCCCTCTCTAGGTCACGTTGGTGCTCCAATGCCATGTAGTGTCTTAAAGCTGGTTGATGTTCCAGACATGAATTATTTTTCTGCTAATGGAGAGGGTGAGGTAAGAGTTAAAAAAAAAAAAAAAAAAAAAAAAAATTTCAATATTTTTTTTTATTTTATTAATTTTAAATAACATTCCACACAAATAAATCAAGTTTTACAAAAATAGGTTCAAAACAAATCAACCCCCACCCCTTTGAGAAAGAGAGCTAGGAGAGCTAGCAGAGTAATTCTTTAAGCTAGTAAAAATAAGTACATAGGTAAATTAATAAATGAATAGATGAAGTAAAAGAGGGGAGAGAACCTGCCTCCTCAATTTAAATGCTTATTCTAAAATGTCATTAATTAGATCCTGCCAGATTTTGAAAAAGTTTTGTACAGATCCTCTAAGTGCAAATTTGTTTTTTTTTCTGTTTCAAATAGTATATAACATCATTTATCCACTGACTTAAAATGGGTGAATTAGGATTCTTACAGTTGAGCAAGATAAGTCTATGTGCCAGTAGTGTAGTAAAGGCAATTACAGTTTGTTTGTCCTTCTCCACTTTGAGCATATCTAGAAGTACACCAAACACAGCTGTTAGTGGATTAAGAGGGATTGTGACACCAAGGCTGTCTGAAAGCCATTTAAAGATTTTGGTCCAAAATGATGATTGGTGCAGGCCCAAAACATGTAATATGGCTTTATATATTACTGAAATACTGTCTTGAGTCCTCAAGATGGATCAATATTTTTTACGGCATAGTGGTAGGTGGGAGTGAGGGAAATTGGGCAGGTTCTGTTTAGCAAAGTTTCTAATTTGAAGGTAGTGAAAGAAATGTGTTGCTGGAAAGTTAAATTTGGAGTGTAATTGTTCGTAGGATGCAAAGACATTGTCTATGTACAGATCTCTAAGTGATTTAATCGCTAATGTTTTCCAGACATTGAAAACTGTAAGTTTGAGAGGTTGGAAAAAGGTGGTTCTCATGCAGAGGTGCCACAGATAAAAGCTTCTCTATCTTAAAATACTTCCTACATTGGTTCCATATTCTGAGTGAGTGAAGCACAATTGGGTTGTTAGTGTATTGATGATAACTTGTATTTATTGGGGTGCAAAGCAAGGAATATAAAGAAGTATTTCTGTTGTGGACCAAGCCTGTGTCTGTTCGTCTATTTGTGTCCATGTCCGTGTTTTAATAGCTTGTATATTTGCTGCCCAGTAATAAAATTGAAAGTTAGGTAGAGTCATGCCGCCTTGGGTCTTGTAGGGTCGCCCTTTGGATACGTGAATGATTTGAATTCCAAATAAATGAGGTTATGGTTGAATCTAATTTCATAAAAAATGATTTATTGATGTGTATTGGAATGTTTTGAAATAAAAAGAGAAGCTTAGGAAGGATATTCATCTTAACAATGTTAATTCTTCCAGCTAAAGTGAGATGAAGGGTTGATCATCTATGCAAGTCTTGCTTAATGTTTTCCATACAGACGGTAACATTTTGTTGATAGAGTTTTAAGTTTGCTTGTGATTTTTACCCCTTTGTATTTAAACTGATCTGCGATGATAAAAGGGAAGGTGTCCAATCTACAGTTAGGTCCATAAATATTTGGACAGAGAACTTTTTTCTAATTTTGGTTCTGTACATTACCACAATGAATTTTAAATGAAACAACTCAGATTTATTTAAAGTGCAGACTTTCAGCTTTAATTCAGTGGGTTGAACAAAAAGATTGCATAAAAATGTGAGGCAACGTCTCCCTGCTGATAACTACAGCCTTTTTATTTAATCCACGGCTTCTCCGCTGTTTTATTGTTCGTTTATTACGATTATAGTTATTGTGTACAGTCCCTGACAAAAGTCTTGTCGCTTGTGTACAAATTGACCTGAAGTGCCACTAAAATATATTTCTAATCAAGATTTTGTTACAAGAAATGGGTCATTTTAATCCCATCAGCTTTTATAATAATGTTTCAGTGCAAAACAAAACTGACAAAAAGTATCCTAATATTCAAAGCTTGGTAAAGCCCATTGAGTCAATTTTTGGCAAGACATAAGTGTTGTCGCCTTGTCATATGAGCTTCACCTGTGACTAATAATGGATCGATTAGGTCTCAGGTGTGTATAAAAAGAACCCCAGTACACTAGACCTTCACATCAACTGCAACTAGACCTCTGCAAACATGCCTAACATTCACCCTGAGACTAAAGTGTTGATTATCAAGAGGCTGAAGACCAAATCCACTGCTGATGTGGCAAACACCTTCAATGTGTCTCAGCGTCAAGTTCAGAGGATAAAAAAAAGATTTGAAGAGACTGGAGACATTTTTGACAAGCCCAGGTCAGGAAGACCCCGCAAGACAACTGCTCGAGAGGACCATTTATTGGCTCGAAAATCCAAGGCCAGCCCATTTTCCACTGCAGCAGAGCTCCACGAGACCTGGTCACCTGAAGTCCCTGTGTCAACCAGAACAGTTTGTCGGATTCTGTCTCGAAATGGCCTCCATGGTCGAATCAGTGCCCATAAGCCAGCACTAAACAAAAGACAATTGAAAAACCGTGTGGCATTTGCCAATGCCCACAGCCTGCTAAAAGGATGGACACTGGAAAAGTGGCAGAAGGTGGATTTTTCAGATGAATCTTCTGTTGAATTACACCACAGTCACCGCAAATATTGCAGGAGACCTACTGGAACCCGCATGGAGCCGAGATTTACCCAGAAAACAGTGAAGTTTGGTGGAGGCAAAATCATGGTCTGGGGTTACGTCCAGTATGGGAGTATGCGAGGGATCTGCAGGGTGGAAAGCAACATCAATAGTCTAAAATACCAAGAAATCTTAGCTACCTCTTATATTCCCAACCATAAAAAAGGCCAAATTCTGCAGCAGGATGGTGCTCCATCGCATACTTCCATCTCCACATCAAAGTTCCTTAAAGCGAAGAAGATCAAGATGCTCCAGGATTGGCCAGCCCAGTCACCAGACATGAACATCATTGAGCATATGTGGGGTAGGATGAAAGAGGAAGCATGGAAGAAGAAACCAAAGAATATTGATGAATTCTGGGAGGCATGCAAGACTGTTTTCTTTGCTATTCCTGATGACTTCATCAATAAATTGTATGAATCCTTGCCAAACCGCATGGATGCTGTCCTTCAAGCTCATGGAAGTCATACAAGATATTAAATTGGGATCTCACAGCACCACTACTTAATTTGCTGACATATTTTTGGATTTGCAGTAAATTTGTTCATTTTCTGTATAGGCGACAAAACTTTTGTCTTGCCCAAATTTGATTAAATGATAAATCTTTTTTCAGTGAAACTAATTCATTGCAGTGCATTAAACATCATTTGGGAGGGCTTTAGCTTTTCATATGAGCTATTTCTAACACCAGTTGATTAATTAAAAGTCAGGTTAATAGCAGGAGTTTCTACAAAATAGAGAAGCGACAAGACTTTTGTCAGGGACTGTAGGTATTTTACACTTACTTCACATTGTTCAGGTACCCATTTCCTTTATCGTTCCAACCATACCCCTATTAACATGTCTATCGAGGTGATCACCATCGATCAAAGAACTGTCACTTACTGAGTGGTTTCCATGCCCGGAGATGGCACCTGCCTTTTTCATTCTCTTTGTTACATATTGCATGGCCATATCAGGCTCACTCTTGATATCTGGAGGAACATTGTGTCTTATGTATTGAATGACTGGGACAGGTTCAAGGTGTGGACTGATGATGGTACAGGAGATAATTATAATACACAGGAGCACTATAAGAGTGAAATGCTTAAGCCCTTCACCTATGGTTCAGCATGTGAGTTGGCTGTTGCTGAATTGTTTAGTTGTTGCTTTCAAGTGTACCAAAATGGCCAAATATTTTAGGCCTTGTTCACACGGGCGTTAAAATCAAGCGTTTTTTTTGCGTTCGTAGCGTCCGGTGAGCGCGGATCAAGCGCCGAGTGTTTTCTACACGTAGGAGTCAATGAGAGTGTTCACACGGGCTTTGGTGACGTGCGTTTGTCCGGCTGCGCGTTTATACGGCATCAAAAAAACGTTGCATGCAGCTTTTTCTTGGCGTTCAAAACCCAACGAACGCAAGGAAACCGCTTCTAGTTCGTTTTCTGCGCGTTTATTTTACGCTTCGGAGGACCGGATATATACATATATAGTCTCTCTTCGGGGCTAACACCAAGTCGCTTATTGGTTGATCGGCGTGCAATGAGGCATTGCACCAGCTGCAGCAGACAATCAAAAGTGGAAACCGACATCCGACAGTAATTGAAAAACTTGCGCGGAAATTTTCGCATTTCTTCATAAAGCACAAAAAAACTTCCTTTAACCCGACGTTGTGCAGTCAGAGGATGAACCCAGTAGCGGCGGCGATTTTTTCTCTCCCTACGTCGCCGTATTACGAGTATTTTTAAAACAAGAAGATTAATATCTAACATAGCAAAATGGTCCATATTGAAAGGAAGCACCTCAAATAAAACGACAAGGGCTTTCATATCCAGTTCCCGACACTGCCTCCACAGGTTAACACACAAACTACAATTTGGGCTGCAGGCTGGCGTTAGACAGAGACAAACGAACGCCGGTGTAGAAGTCAATCGATCGCCACCACAAAATGCAAAATAAACGTCTAGGACGTTCAGAGCAAGTTCGTTTATCCAAAAACTTAACGCCCGTGTGAACAAGGCCTTACACCTTTGGACAACCACCAATGCCTCTTAAATATCTTAGATTCGCAGGTGACGATTTCAGTACTGGACACTTTGATGTTTATGAATGTTTAAACTCTCAAAAGCTGGATATGAAGTTATCGATGAAACCGGTTGTATGCTTACAACGCTTGACAGATGCCGAATGTCACTTCAACACAAGTCCTGCAAATACTGTCGTAATTGAAACAAACCATGAAACTCAAACCGATTATGACAGCAGCAATCCAAGCTGTGTACATTGCATGCTCAAGAGTAAGCTCAGAGCACAGCTTGGTCATATTACAACCGGAGGGCTGAAATGACAATGTGGTATACAAAGACATCCTTAACAAATAATTATTGGTATATTTTCTCTCAGTTTAAAAAGGTTTAATTTTTTTCTTAATAAAAATTTTAAGGCAGTACTTTGCCGCTGCGAAGCGCGGGTATTTTGCTAGTTTCTTATATAATTTGGCAAGGTAGTCATCAGGGCCGGCTGCTTTCCCACTCTGAAGTGAGTTTATAGTATCTAGTAATTCTGATTGTGCCAGAGGTTTGTCCAATTCCTCTGCACTGCGAATATCTAGTTGTGGTATGTGTAATGCATCCAGAAATGCATTAGATAGTTTCTTTTCTTCTTTAAACTAAGTAGAATATAAGGATTTATAGTAGTCTTTAAATGTTTGCATTATATACTCAGCAAAAAAAGAAACGTCCTCTGACTTTCAACTGTTTTTACTTTC
>JANRMT010062821.1:14202275-14251059 GCA_026402145.1 Polypterus bichir lapradei | reverse complement strand
TATCGTAACAACCAACGATTTATACAGGAAAATAATGACTATTAACAAGGTTGCCCAAACTTTTGCATCCCACTGTATTTTAATTGTGGACTTTAGACATACTGTACTATAGGGTCATTGCATCAAGATTCACCCAGTTTTGGGGAAAAAAAGTTTTTTCTGCATAGTTTTCAAACAAATTGAAACATTGTTCTTTCATTTTTATTGTTGACTGATGGACAAAAATAACCTCTCTCCTCACTAGTGCCCTTTAAAAAGTTGCTTTTTTTTAACCATGCAGTACACCATTACGTGAACCTCCATGGAATGATAGATTTCTCCATAGAAATGTGAAGTCACATCAGTAGAAATTGAGATCTTATTCTAAAAAAGAATTCTAAACTTGTTTTTGCTCACCATCCTTACACTCAAACAAAATCCCATAAGTGCCCACACTTGCAATTTACCCACTTGTTTATTTTTGGTCTTTATATTTTTCTGGAACATCCCGAGGCTCTGTGGTAAAAGAATCAAAATTTCCAGAAACTGATAAAAACCTATTTTAGATGAGACTACATCACTAAAACTGTTGTCTCCACAATGTTCTCTTCCAAAATACAATTTAACATTCACACATACCTTAGACAAAGGCTACACGAAGCTGCATCCTTGCAAGCACATACAAATTGAGACAACAAAATGTTATAGATGACAGTAGCAGGACCGTGTATTTGTATCTCTGCTCCAGCAGTACTTCAGTCATGGAAAATTGCTTCATTATGCACAGGTATGGCAGAAGTGTCTGTCGGAAATTAAGAAAATTATTGTAGCTTTTATTTTTATTCTAGGGTCTTTTATGTGCTTATCAACTTGTAATATGACATTGCCCTATGGCACCATGATTAATGAGTATAACAACATTACCTCGTAACTTGTGTTTTCCTTATCTGAAAAAATCTCAGAATACATTTTACAATTTCTACTGTTAAGAAATAAAATATTAGTTGTTAATATTATTTCAGTCTTTCAAATCAGAATAATCAAAATGATGCTAAATGTACAAAAGCATGACATAAAATGATATATTGTAATATAGAATCCTATCTGTGAAGGACTGAATAATTGTAATTATATTTTTCACAGAATGGAACATTGAAGATTATTGACAGGAAAAAGCACATATTTAAATTGGCCCAAGGAGAATACATAGCCCCAGAGAAAATTGAGAATATTTACTTGCGAAGTGAGCCGGTTGCCCAGATATTTGTCCATGGAGACAGCCTGCAGGTGAGAACATTTTGAATGTTTCAGTGTATGTGTTGCATTTTGGTTAATTTTGAACCATAACTACACTAGTTTTAACTTTGCTGTTGGTTGCACTTCTGTGATTTAAATTTCATATAATTTGTAATTACTACAATCTTGCAAACATAGATAAACAACCATCATAAAGGTCTTTATTCTGTAGCAAAGTGTAGAACATGCTGCAATATTTTATCCATTCTTTTGTACTGAGCAGAGAGTGAAAAATATTTTTAACTACAGGTTAATCATATTTACCCACTTCTCAAACAAGATTTAAAAATAATGTTTTGATTAAATATAGGAAGCTAACTAATCAACATTTTCTATGGTTTCTTTTCATCTAGTTAGATGCAGATTTTTGCTGCGTAAAACTTTCGCCTGCTTACTTTAGCCTGGAGTATTTTCATAACCTGGTGCTCATGTTAGCTGTTTTATTAGCTTCATTCAGTAGCTTGACTGGATCAGTTTAGTTAGAGTGCAGGTCATGGTATGTTTTAAAAGCAGTATAACTGTATTATTTGCAGAATTAGAAAGTAGTGTATGCTGTTAAAGCCACAAGCAAATGATAAATGCTAGCATTCAAATTGAATGAAATTTTAAGTATTCCAGAAGGCACCTTCTTTCAGGATTTTTAACTCTAAGATCATGGCTAATGCTATATTAAATTTATGGCAAATCATATGTAGACAGTTTTTGTTGCCATTTAATATGTTAATGGCCATATGGGGTTGGATGCACCATTTTGAATATGGTAGACCTTGGCTTATTTAAGCTTTCTTGGTAGTGCTTAACACCCAATTTTTCAGGAGACCTGCAAAAGCTATAGCTTTCCACTGCCTCTAGATAACTTTGTCCTCATCTAGTTCATTATCTAGCTGTCCATGTTGTATTTATAACAGATCATTTTATCTGTTACACATGACTTTTATATGTACATCCAACTTTCCTTACTGTAAATAGTTAAATGTGTGTAATAATTTGTTCTTTTTCATTGAGTTTTTACTTCTGTAAAAGCCATTTCCTAGTTATTTTAGTTACTAGGGGGTTGTGCCCCCTGCTCGCTTTGCTTGCCAACTGCCGGGTTTGGTCCTGTCGAAATACAATTTAAAGTGTTTTTTTATGCATGGGAATTGTTACATATGCATTATGTTCACTTTTTATTTTAAAACTTCAGTAAAAACAATATTTGGAATGAACTTTTCTTCAAGATCACATTGAATTTTGATTCTTTGTTTGGTCTTACAGCGTGATAATGCAACGTATAACTGGCCATGAGTGAATATTGTTTCTTTGTCTCTTATAAATAAACCGACTTTTTCAAATGTTTGTCCTTGTGATTTGTTAATTATCATTGCAAAAGCTGTTCTTATGGGAAACTGTAAACGTTTTAATATGAATGGCATATCAAGATCTCCTTTTTGCCCGAACAGTATGTCCAGTTCATTCAATAAAAATAACACTTTCTGATGAAACAATCTGTATGAAAGTGGGAATCTGCAGAGCCGATGCTACGGATTTCTGGCCATTGTGGATTGCACGTCATTGTAAGAAATAAATCTGGCCGGCGGATAGTTCTGGATATTGCCATTGCATCATGATATAACTGTTTCAATGCTCTTGGACTACCTTGATATGATGATTGTAATATTACTGCTTTACCTATTGTGAATTTGTCTGAACTATTGATATTTGAATTTTGAACGTGACCAATGAGACCTTGCATATGTACCGTTGTAAGTTTAGCTTGATTCGATTTAATAAAGAAGAGACGATTAGCTGCGACTTTTACATACGCATTAATAACGTAATGTTGCGATAGACGTTGAGATGATAGAAGTGGGTTAAATACATGGGAACATATTACTAACTTGGACCCAAATATTGTGTGGGTGTTATTTGTTTTTCTGAATGCATTTGTTTCATATTGTATGACCATCCTGTTTCGCCATCGATGTTTGCGATTTTGAACATAGATTATTAGTGTTCTTGTTTGCATTCTTTTTTCTCTCCATCACTTTTGGGTCTGTTTTCGAGATCTTTTTTGACAAGGTTTGTGAGTAGAGCGTGACTTGCTTAGGTCACCATCTCATGGGATTATGCTTCCAATGGATGTCAGTATGACGTGACTTCATCATGACTTGACCATGTTGCGGGAAGTGAAAGTGTCTCTGCCTTTCTGAAGTGTCTCTCTTCAAGATCAAGTCTAGTCGCAGGATTTTCTTTCATAATAGAGAGATATGTTTGCCTATATATTAGTACATAGTCTATGGGAGGTTCTTACAACCCCCACAAATTGAATTGAATTGGTATAGTCTAACTATTTCTAGCCTCTTTGACTATAAGTTAGCCTCAGTTAGAGCCCTGCCTTGCTGTGTGTAAGGCATGGAGGGCACATGGTTTTAAACCATGTCTTACATGGCCAATAGTATGAAAATTAATATGCTTTATTGAATGTGCTGTGCCATACATTTAGAGTGTACATCTTGAAGTATAGAAACAACTGAAGTTTGACAAGAAAATCTAAGTTTAGTGAAGAGGCAGTTTTTTTCCCCATTTTTTTTTTTTTTTGCCTTTTATTCTACGTGTGTAACAACCTTTTTTTCTTTATTCTTGTGTGGAATGTTTCCTTTGAATTTTCACTAAATCTTTTAAAACGAACATTTGGACTGAGATTTCTTTCGGTATACGTTTTGATCCTCGTTTGATTCTGCCTTACTCACCAGCAGCTACAACTTCTATATACATTCATGTGAAAAAGAAAGTACACCCTCTTACAGTTCTATGTTTTTTACGTATCAGGACATAATAAAAAAAATAAATAAATTCTGGTCCTTGGCAGATTATGAAATTATTTAAATCTAACATCAGGGGTAAAACAACACACAACAGGTTCTACCTTATCATTATTTATTTAACAAAAATGAAGCCAAAATGGAGAAGCCATGTGTGAAGAACTAAGTAAATATACCTCAATAGCTAGTAGAACCCCCTTTAGCAGCAACAACTTGAAGTAATTGTTTTTTGTATGACTTTTTCAGTCTCTCACATCATTTTGGTGGATTTTTGGCCCACTTTTCTTTACAGTGTTGCTTCAATTTACATTGAGGTTTACGGGCATTTGTTTATAAAGCATCCATCCATCCATCCATCCATCCATCCATGCATGCATGTGCAGGTCTCTTAAGGTCCCACCAGAGCATTTCACTCAGGTTGAGGTCTGGACTTTGACAAGGCCTTTGCAACAGCTTGATTCTTTTCTTTTTCAGGAATTCTGTTGTAGATTTGCTGATGTGCTTGGGATCATTGTCCTGTTGCATGACTTAATTTTGTCAACTTTAGCTGTCAGACAGATGGCCTCATATTTGAGTCTAGAATATTTTGGTGTACAAAGCAGTTCATGGTTGTCTCAGTGACTGCAAAGTGCCCAGGTCCTGTGGCTACAGAACAAGCCCAATTCATCACCCCCTCCACCACTGTTCTTGACATTTGTGCTGATATGCTGTGTTTGGTTTTCACCAAACCTGGCACTGTGCATTATGGCCAAACATCTCCACTTTGGTTTTGTCTAAACAAAGGACATTGTTCCAGAAGTCCTGTACTTTGTTCACATGCAGCTTTGCAAACCTAAACCATGCTGCCATGTTGTGTTAAGAGAGAAAAAGCTTTCTCCAGGGACCCCTTCCAAACAAGCCATATTTGTTCAGTCTTTTTCTAATTGTACTGTCATGAACTTTAACATTTAAAATGCTAATTGAGGTCTGTAGAGTCTGAAATGTAGCTCTTAGGTTTTTTGCAATTTCTGTAAACACTGTACTATTTGACCTTGGAGTGAATTTCATGGGAAGATCGATAACTGCCTTGAATGTTATCCACTTCTAAATAATCTTTTTCACTATAGTGTAGAATGATGGACTTCAAATTGTTTGAAAACAGCCTTCTAACTCTTCCCAAATTGTTGGGCAGCAACAATTGTGTTAACACACACCGGAATGCTCCTGACCAGCAAACTGCTTTTATGGAGGTGGTCACACTTGCTGCTGATCAATTAATCAAGTGCATTTGATTACATTTATCTTAAAAAAAATTCTGTGTTAGTGTTTGCATATCATTCTGTTAGTGTTTAAAAAAGTCATTAAAAATTGTATGTCAGTTGTAAACCGCATGATGCTTTCACATTCTTGCATATACTTTTGCTTGTTTCTGTTTGCCATTACTGTAAAAGTTCTCCCGCGGATAAGTCGGGACTAAATTTTACCATATAATTTCTGGTATTTTATAATGTCGGTCATATAAGTCTATAGTCTTTTATAGTCATATAAGTCTTTTCTATATAAGAATGCAGAAAACTCACGGTATTTGTCCAAGAGATTATGATATGCTAACACCCACCTGAGAGAGTAACCACGGAACACACTTTTTTTTTTTTTTCTATGCGAGTGCAGCAATGCACTGTATCAGCACGTGCTCTCTCTCTCTCTCTCTCTCTCTCTCTCTCTCTCTCTGTCTCTCTCTATTGTGCTTACGTGACCACACGGTAATACCCGAACTATTCCAAAGCAACGTTTGCACTGATTTGTGTTTTTTGTATCTCACACCCTCATACACCTTTATCGTAAGAGCATCCCTTATCTACAGTGGAGCGTCCGATCAGAAGAAAATATGAAGCTTGTTTTTAAATTAAACGTTGTTGAAGTAGAGAAAGAAATTGGTAACTGCGCTGCTGCAACAAAATTCAATGCGTCTGAAAAACTGGTGCGAGACTGGAGGAGGCAAGAAGATGTATTAAAAAAAAAAAAAAAAAAATTAAGTGTTGCATTTTTGAATGGGCGTACAAGGCGGGGTCTGATTTTTATGATCGATTTTCTGGGTTTTAAGACCTGACTTATACATGAGTTTATATGGTACTTATTTTAAAAAAGTACGTTACACACCACACGCATGTTTATTTACAATTATAAGAAGCGCACAGACCCAGTGCCACAGCACCAATCACCCCTTTAAGTCCAGACCTTCTCACTATGCCTCTCAGTCTCTGGTCTGCCTCCACTCCTCTCCTCCGAGCTCTGTCAACAACAACAACATTTATTTATATAGCACATTTTCTTACCAAAAAATGTAGCTCAAAGTGCTCTTCCACCCGACTCCAGCCATCAAATGGAGGAAGGCGGCCCCTTTTATGCAAGCCCGGATGGGCTCCAGGTGCTTCTCGACACTCCTCCGCAGACACTCCCCTGTGTGGCAGAAGTGCCAGAGGTGTCCCCAGTCTTCTTCCCCCCAGCACTTCCGGGTGTGGTGGAAGTGCTGAGGTCCAGGGCTCTGAAGGCATCGGGGAGACCACGGGCCTCTACAGGGTTGAGCTTCCAAGCTCCCTACCTGTGGTCCCCAAAGCAACGCTACTGCTATGCAAGTGGTGTACTGTTTATACTTGCGTGTGTACTTTACGTAAAACTGGAAGATTCTACCAGGTGGTAGTGCGAGATATCATCATGGTGAGAAAATGTTCGGCTTCGCTGTGTTATGAATTGCCTGAAACATCCATTAAATTCCGAGGACATCTTGCCACGATATATCTGAAAAGGATGTATGTTTAATGATTACATCCATCAATCCAGGGATGTGCCCATTCTAACAAGCATCGGGTGCATGGCAGAAACAATCCCTGGATGGGAAATCCGCTCATGGCATGGTGAATACAAGCACACACATACAGTAGCGTCATCAAATCCCCAAACCTTCATGCCTTTGGAAGGAAACCGGAACACACTGTGGAAACCCACTAGGGAAACATGCAAACTCCAGGCATGGCGCACCAAGGACGTGACTCCCCGCAAAGCAGCAGCGCTACCGCTCCACCAACATGCAGCCCCAACATGCGTAATTATTAACAGTATTCATCATTTAAATGAAGATACAGATTATCTGTAAAATGTAATCGTACATACTTCAATGCATTTCATCATGAAAGTGATATCAAGTTTAAATCTAAGCGTTCTAAATGTTCAGAGGGTTGGAATGTCACAAATTTAATGTATTCTGTGTGGCGATTGCTGCTTGCCGCTGCTATCAGTTCAGGAGGAAGCCCCAGAAGCATGTAGTAATTAACAAATGGGTTGGTTTTAAGATGACGTTTATGACGGTCTATTCTACTTTACACTGTCTCCATATTTTTTTTTCCTCTGTAGCGTAAAAATACTGCCTTACATTCTGATGCTGTTGTGAAGTTGCAAAAAAAAAAAGTAAAAACAACAAAGACCGCACAGAAGATGGTATGTGAGGCCTTTAAAATGTATTGTGCCATTACATTGGGGAATATGTGACATTTGAATATAAAACGGCCACAAATGCATTTTGCTTCACCACATCGAACATGGAAGCACGCACATCGATCCTGTAGGATCTCCAAAGCAGCTTGATGTCACGTTGATAGTAAACATAGACTCTGATATCTTGTTCCAACTTGAACACACTGTGCCCCCAAATTTTTCAGTGGTGCTGCAACTCACGCACGTGTTGTGTTAATTTCTGAGAACATGCTCAGAAAGTGCGTCAAATGAATGCTGGGAACGTGTTGCACTTCTGATGCGTATGCGTTCTGAGCATGAAGTATAAACTGGCCCTAAGGGGGAACCACACTTTCTTCATGTGTCAGTGCTTTGGGGCATTTAAGTTATACTTCACAGGGAAAGCTTGGGTAGTGTAGTGGGATTGAAGAAATCAGTCATAAAAGGAAAGTACCTGCTCATTTATTTTTCACACCCGTTCATCAGCAAAACAGCTAAAATTAACAGAAATTTTGCCCATATTTATGAATGGCCTCAACTCGATCAACCGTAAATCGATGCCTGACAGTATATTGTTTTTAGGGCATGGTCATGTAGTTGTGTTAAGTGATTTATTTTGTACCATTTCAATGGGTCACATCCTAGGGGTGGTATATCCTGAATAGTGTTGTGTAATCTTAACTTTCTCAGGGATGACAGAGTATGGTTAACGCAGTTATAAAGAAAAAAAAACATGTATGTATACACTGCAGGTCAAACTTTTATGAACTCTTTGAGCTTTTTTTTTTTCTTTTATTATAATTTAACCACTACAAGCTTCGTGTACAAAGTGTAAAAAGGCAGAATGGCAATTAAGAAGAAATATTAAACAAATGTCAAACAACAATCATGTAATAACCATGCTAAACCTTATAATAATGTAAACAGGCTATTTTACAATGATTACAACTGAACAACCTCTGCTAAACATTCAAGATTTTTCTCTGAAAGTTCACTCCAACTTTGCTGGAGAACTGCCCACAAATGATCTGAACTTGTTATTTGTTTAAGTTGAATGTGTCTACAATATACATTTGACCCCTAATCAGCTTAATAGGATTCAAGGTTTAAGGTTTTTATTTAGTCATTTTTACATCAGAACATATTAAATTTGCCTTCTTAGTTGCATTTAATAATGGACGGAAATAAAATAAAACAAACAAATTAGATACAAGACAGGTTTAAAAATGTAAAAAATATTTGTTGTTTGGAAAGCATATTGCAATTGCATTTTTAGCCAGAATGGTTACATGATACATATAAAACTTTCTACACTTCCAGAATTTTTTTTCATTATCTCTGATATTCCTGATTGAAAACATACATGGCTGTGGGAAGATAAGAATTTCAGAAGCAAACTGTATGGGTTTGTTAAGTGTTAAGTTCAAAGTTTAATGGGTGTCTTATGTCAGACGAGATGATATTGAGTTTTTATATATATATATATATATACACACACATTGCCCTTTGACACACACATCACTTTCATCTCTGCTCTGTCTTCCTTCTTCTTCAGAGAGTATTGATAAAGCTTGGATATATTCCTAATGTCATCCTCCTCCTGTGACACAAAGGGCTGTCCAATAAGTCATACTGTATACTGTAAGAAATATCATGCTACTGTAGAATACTGTAGCAACTCCTTTGGTTTAGGATTACAATCCCTTGGGGCAGGTCACTGACACTAGAGGAAGTAAAACCTCCCTCTACTATAATGTCTGCTATAAGTGACTGATTAGAATGATCGAGATTGTTTCTAATAAAATAAGTCACAAACATTTATCAGTTCACATATACCTACATCTTAATTAGATCTTCTAATTTTAGGATATTTGCAGTGAATAAAATGTGTAAAGTTTAACAAAATATGAATAAATATAGGTTATTCAGATTTTTTTTACTGTGTGTACAGGTATATAGAAATGTGTTTATTTTTTAGAGGACAAGTGTGGTCAGATGGTCAGGAGATAACTCTTGAGACACATCTGCTTTTTCTTGCTGCAGTTACTCAGTTTATCCATTAACTCTTTCTGATAAATGAGTCTTAAAAATAATGGCACAAAAATAATTTGAAATGTAAAACTCCAGTATTATTTTTGCTTCATTTATTTTAAAGTTCTGCCTGGAGAAGTTGTGACATCTTGCATGGCACTGAAACTATCTATCCTAGTATAGCCAGGATTAGACAAGGGAATCCTGCAGACAATGAAGTACACAACAAAGCACCTTGTATCACACAATGTCCCGCATTAATCTTTAACTCCATAGACACAACTTTACTGCCATAGTAACATATTGTCATCCTTTATCTACTGGTTTTTGTGCTGCTCTTACTAAAAAGCAGATCAGCATTCTTTTCCACCTCTGCTTTTGTTTAGTATTCGTAAAAGTACAGAAATATAGAACACTAAAATTTAAATGTTCCCAGACCTGCAATGTAGTGGCTATTTATTGTTGTGGCAAACTGTCTGGTACTTGGATATCTGTCTCTCTGTTCTCAAGACAATTAATTTAGACACCTTTAATGCTTTAACACTACAATCCCTGAAGCCTATGAAAAAAGTCATAATGCAGGGCAACCTTAAATTCCTTCGCACCTCCTCATCAGCATCATAGTCTTGCAAATGTGTTGTTCAACACTGGCAGCAGGCAGCCTGCTCACTCATCCACCCATGGAGGCAGCTGAAGTCAACTCAGATGTTGAAGTCTCTTTATTTGGCAGTGAGGTGTTTGGAATTGTATAGGGTAAATAATATTTTGTTATTTGGGATACATACATTTCATGTGTGTTCCGTGTCTACAACGATCTGGGTAAATGTAGGGTGACAGGAAATGTGAGGCAAAAAATGTTGAACACATAACTAAAACAGAAAATGTTTCATCTTACTGTAATAATGACAAAATGCAAATGTGAACTGTATAATATGTGAAGACTGAAGTCCAAATATCAAATAAACACTTTCACAAAAGGTATAACAAAAGAAGTAGCTTTTATTCAAGAATATAACCAAAGAAAAAAAATCATAAATTTACATGCTGCTGTCAATGAGTAAAAACCCAAGCCCAAATATCAGCCAATGTGTCAGTTTGGCTGATGCAGTGTAAGAACTGCTGCATCGTATTCAAGAAGTTGTGAGTTTGAGTCCGGGTTATTTCCATTTTGAGAAGTGAGTTGCTATTATTATTACTATTATATAATAAAAACATACACTTGATTTCAGTCCATAACACCCAGTGTAAATTTTTGCTACCTGTCAAAGATATCGCTGAAGGGATATAAGCAGACACACAAATGCTGGTGAACCATGCCTTCTTGGTATCTTGTTGTCACTTGAAATTTTTTTTATTCAGTTTTATTCTTGAATAAAAGCATACTTGTTTTGCTGTACCTTTGAGAAAGTGTTTATTTTATATTCCAGTAACCACTTGAATGGCATGAAATCTGTCTCGGCTTCTCTCGCACATGCACACACACATCCATGCATGAAAGCGTCATTATTTGAAAGCACTATGTCATTTGAACTTGAGTTGTCGTTTGAACATGGTTTTTTTTTTTTTTTTTTTTTCTCTCTCGATCTTTCCCAGTCTCATTGTTATGGTGAATGGTACCAAGGTACTGAGAATGCAGACCGACTTTGTCACCGTCAGCATGGCACTGCCAGATTTAAACACTAGCATGGAGAGTTGCTCGCATACTGAAGTGACTTTAGCTGCAGGTGGAAGTCCCACTTTATATATGGTGCCAAACAGAGTTATGTTGCAGTGCAGCAGTCTACTAGACAGTTAAAGCGACGTGAAGAAGTTGTCTGTTGTTATGGTTCTGCCTTTATACAGAAATGGCTCCATAAGCTTTATGACCACAGTCTTCCAAAGGCTTTCTCCCGTGGGATGACTGGGACCTTTTCCTATATAAGGAGTGGCATTACACATGTACTTTGTCGCCAAATCTGCTGCAATCCAAAACTTTATGCAAAATTTGTCAGGCATGGTTGAGATGTATTTCAGGAAAGGACAACGGTCTCAAAACACAGTTCTCAACAAAACGTTGCCAGATGTCCGAGATTGCAGCAAATCTATTGTTTTTCAAACGTTCTGTACAGGTGTCCTTTTTGGCAAAGTGCAAATGCCACATGAAAGTCTGATAGCGTTCACAGGTCATCGTTTCTTTGATTGCCGGTTCAACAAATAGTTCTGACCAGTCATCAACCAGAGTACCGACTGTGGTCATCAGTGCTCTTGTGAAAACAAAGGAGATAAAAGGCATCAACTCAGAGAGGGAGAGGAAAGTTTGTTGTACCACGTGAACATGACTGAGAGAATAAAACTGAATAAAAAAACGCTAACTTTTACAAGTAGTAAAAATTTACACAGCCCGAAATCAAATATATGTTTTTATTATGTAATAGTAATAATAATAGCTCACTACTCAAAATGGGTAGAACCCGGGCTCAAACCTGCAACCTCTTGATTATGAGGCAGCAGTTCTTACCTCTGCACCAGCTGAGCAGACATGTCGGTTTTGTGTAGATTGATATTTCAACTTGGGTTTTTACTCATTGACAGCACCATGTAAATTTAATGATTTCTTTCTCTTTGGTTATATTCTTCAATAAAAGCACATTTGTTTTGATATACCTTTTGTGAAAGTGTTTATTTGATACTTGGATGTCAGTCTTCACACATTATATACTTCATGTCAACATTTTGTCATTATTACTATAAGATGTTTTAGTTATGTGTTCAACATTTTTTGCCTCGCATTTCCTGTCATCCTACATTTACCCAGATTTTTGCAAACACGGAACACACATAAAATGTATGTTTTCCAAATAATGATATATTATTTACCCTATACAATTCCAGACTCCTCACTGCCAGACAGAGAATTAAGCGCCTGAGTTGACTTCAGCTGCCTTGGTGGGGGGAGATGAGTGAGCAGGCTGCCTCCTGCCAGTGCCGATCAACACATTTGCAAAACAAAGACCATGATGAGGAGGTGCAAAGGAATTTAAGGTGGCCCAGAATTATGACTTTTTTCATAGACTTCAGGGATTTTAGTGTTTAATACAGTTAAATTTTGCATTCCCATTAAGATTTTCTGTTCAAAGCAATGAACACTTAAGTTCTCTTATTTGAACCTTTGCTTGATGCTAGTCACTAATAAAGGTTCTACAACCACATTACCTTGCTGACATGTACAGTTTTCAGGAGTGGTCTTAGCCTTTGACTGAACAGTCTTAACTATAAAGCAGTAGTTTTCCATAGTTTTAGAGGTGTTTCTGTAAGGTTTTTCCTTCCCATAGATGAGATATTCTGGTTTTCAGTGCAATAAACAGATTTTATTCCCTCTACTGTTTGCAAAAACCTTGCATGCACACAAGTATGTGGTAATAGGGTTTACTGCTTGCTGACACATTTAGTGCATATCTTGTAGTTTTTGATTAGACCATGTTATTGGCATGGTGATTTCCCCCCCAGAGCATTTTACCAGTAATTTGATGTCAAATTATAAACCATGCCTGATGAGTATAAGAATGTTTCACAGTTACCAACAAGGCTGTTCCACTTCACAATCTCATACTGGCTTGTGAAGTAAACTAGGGGTATCACAGAGGATGTGACTCTTGCAAAAGAAACACTTGAAAGGGGATAATATTAGAGTTGGTACTTGGAATACAGGCTACATGTCTTAGACATGACTGGATGGTAAAGTGCAGGAAGCAGCAAAGTGCAATTTAGGATTAGAAAGTGAAGAATTTAATGGAGACAGAAGAATGGTACAGAAATACAAACAGGAAGGACAAAAGCAAAAAGCAATGGAGGATATGAAAAAATAAATTAGAAACTAGAGAAGGAGAAAATTATCTGAATAAGGTAGTCAAGATTAGAAAACAACAAATAAGATCTAGAAAGGGTCTGCCTAATTAAACATGTTGCACAGTGAGAGGAGTATTAATAATATATAGAATGAGTACTATTATTAACATTTAAATACAGAGAATGAAAAGAGGGAGCTTGAAATAGCTGGGAATATAGAATGACCAGTGATGGAATTATAAAGATTGGGAACTAAAAGCCACTAAGTAGGATGCGTTGGAAAAAACATCATAACCCTCAGTGGTACAGAATGAAAGGTGGCCGTTGTAAATAAGGAGACAAACGTATAAAGGTTTGGGGTTTCCGGCCCCGTATACTGTACAGAAATTGCAAAAAAAACAAAAAAGGTTTGGTCACTGCTTTGACTTGCAGTCATTACAACACACACCCTCGTAGTTGATGGGGGAAACTTAAATAATGAGTGACTGGAAACTGAAGACTGGAATGCTGGGAGGAACCAAAGTGTTGTATGGGAGTTATGACGTCATCATGGTGGGACCAGAGGAAGGGATGGAATACGGAAGTGTGGTTTAGTACGTCCGGGAAAGTTATTGCGGCGTTGTTTCTGTCTTTCTGCGGGAACAAGAGAAAGAAAGGTTAGTACCCCGACTTGATCCCCTGGCACAATATGTTACGCTGCTCGTCGGGTCTTTTTGCGGCTCTCCATGCGCACGTGTGTGACACCCTACAAATTATAACTGTGTGGATTAAAAACTGGCACAAATAACATGTTTCGATTTTTTGTTGTTAAGACTTTTTGTAGCAAACAGCAATGTCATATTTAAAAAAAAAAAAAAGAGTTTCAGTGCTTTGAAATAAAAAATAACAGAATAAAATTTAAATGTAGGATCTGTTGTAAGATTAAAAAATATATATATTTTGCACGATTTGTTAAGAAATTAATACACTCACCTAAAGGATTATTAGGAACACCTGTTCAATTTCTCATTAATGCAATTATCTAATCAACCAATCACATGGCAGTTGCTTCAATGCATTTAGGGGTGTGGTCCTGGTCAAGACAATCTCCTAAACTCCAAACTGAATGTCAGAATGGGAAAGAAAGGTGATTTAAGCAATTTTGAGCATGGCATGGTTGTTGGTGCCAGACGGGCCGGTCTGAGTATTTCACAATCTGTTCAGTTACTGGGATTTTCACGCACAACCATTTCTAGGGTTTACAAAGAATGGTGTGAAAAGGGAAAAACATCCAGTATGCGGCAGTCCTGTGGGCGAAAATGCCTTGTTGATGCTAGAGGTCAGAGGAGAATGGGCCGACTGATTCAAGCTGATAGAAGAGCAACTTTGACTGAAATAACCACTCGTTACAACCGAGGTATGCAGCAAAGCATTTGTGAAGCCACAACACGCACAACCTTGAGGCGGATGGGCTACAACAGCAGAAGACCCCACCAGGTACCCCTCATCTCCACTACAAATAGGAAAAAAAGGCTACAATTTGCACAAGCTCACCAAAATTGGACAGTTGAAGACTGGAAAAACGTTGCCTGGTCTGATGAGTCTCGATTTCTGTTGAGACATTCAAATGGTAGAGTCAGAATTTGGCATAAACCGAATGAGAACATGGATCCATCATGCCTTGTTACCACTGTGCTGGCTGCTGGTGGTGGTGTAATGGTGTGGGGGATGTTTTCTTGGCACACTTTAGGCCCCTTAGTGCCAATTGGGCATCGTTTAAATGCCACGGGCTACCTGAGCATTGTTTCTGACCATGTCCATCCCTTCATGACCACCATGTACCCATCCTCTGATGGCTACTTCCAGCAGGATAATGCACCATGTCACAAAGTTTGAATCATTTCAAATTGGTTTCTTGAACATGACAATGAGTTCACTGTACTAAAATGGCCCCCACAGTCACCAAATCTCAACCCAATAGAGCATCTTTGGGATGTGGTGGAACGGGAGCTTCGTGCCCTGGATGTACATCCCACAAATCTCCATCAACTGCAAGATGCTATCCTATCAATATGGGCCAACATTTCTAAAGAATGCTTTCAGCACCTTGTTGAATCAATGCCACGTAGAATTAAGGCAGTTCTGAAGGCGAAAGGGGGTCAAACACCGTATTAGTATGGTGTTCCTAATAATCCTTTAGGTGAGTGTATATCAGTTTCTTGCAAACAAAACAAAAAGAATGCAGAGAAAAGAAGATGCATGTCTCTTTGTGTTTGGCAGTGTGTTTTTTCTTCTGGTATATTCACGTTGTATGCACCATTCCCAGATTAATTCTGTCATTGGCAACAGAGTGATGCAACCATATTCAGAATACTGGTATAGATGTGGCTTAGTATATCTGCATGTGAGCCTTCCAAATGATGATGTCAGCCTATTGCCTTGTGAAGATAATGTAGTAGTATTTCTTTTGAATAAGCAGATTTCACATAATTTCACTTTTTTCATTCAGGCGTGCCTTGTAGCAATTGTTGTACCAGATTTTGAGGTTTTTCCTGAGTGGGCTAAGAAGAAGGGGTTCGAAAGTTCAATGGCAGAACTCTGTAAACAAAAGGTGAGCTTTAAGGTTTTATGTTTTTTTTTTTTTTTTTCAAAATTTTTATTTAAATCTGGTCCATAAATACAATATTTTTTGCAGCATTTCTGCACTTTGCTTTCTTGCATATACTTTTCCCAGTTTAGCTGAAGGGTGTAAAAGGAGTAGGAATATAACCTATGCCACTACTGTGCTTAATTTCTTAGATTTAACATTTGCATAAAGAAATATTATACACATAAAATTACAATGTAGTGTTGTAACTGCTCACTATATTTATACTTAATATTGAACGATTTCATAAATGATCCCACTGAAGAGTGAAGAAAAACAGTGGAAAGGTCTGTTCAGCATGCATTCTATATAAATTACCCTTATCAGCTTTTTCAGTTTTTCAATGTGCACATAAGCCATGCTTTACCCTTGCATATTTCATGCTATGCATTTGGCCACTGATCCTTTTTGTCAATATTGTCCTTTAAATGTTCTTCATTCTTTCTGTTAATATTCCCTTTTTGATTCATACATTCCTTTTGCTTGACCTCTATGCTCTTGTGCTCACTTTCATCCATCAGAATCTATCTTTTCTGAATTTGTTTACTGTTAAATAAGTGCTAACCTCTAGCTAGGACCCCTTGATTCATTTCCTATAAATGAATAAATGTCCTTCCTTCTAGTCTGACTTGATCATTCAGTAATGCACAGATGAAAAGATCATCTAGCTCCAAAATACAGATGTTCCAGCCCACTGCACATTTGGTTGGAAGCAAATTGGCTGCTGGTCAACGTCTTGGTCACAGTCTTAAGTACTAATTTGTCTGCTTTGCTGTATGTCTTCCTAGCTTTCTGACATGCCTCTTCCCCAGCTCTGCATGATATTTATTAGGCACTTTCCCACCAGAGAGACTTTTTTTGAAACTCTGGAACTTTTTTTAGCATTCCTGCCATATGAACTAGGGCCATTTGTAGTTCCTGGTACTTTTTTTTTTTTTTTTGGCTCCTACTCCATGGTATGAACTTTTTGTTTAGCCATTAACTGTCGTGGGTGGGGCTTGGGTTATGAAATGTTCTGACTGGTTGACTGGTACCATTTTACAAATATGTATGTAGTTTGGAGAGTCATTAGTGAATATAGAGTGCCGCATTTCACGCCATGGACTGCATCAAAGTAGTAATCTCTCCCATGGAGGTGTGATCACTTTGAAGGAATAAGGTCTCCCATTGACTGTCAATCACATTGTACTTTGCACCACATCACTTTTCTTTGCACATCACATATTTTGCATAAACGTTACATTTCTGTGGTGCAGTTGCAACGCAATACACAAGTGGCTAGAGACCACAAGTGGCCCAGAGCCTACATTGTACAGGAATTCATTGGTTCCTGAAAACAGAGTTTCTGCAGTGGGAAAATGCCTTTAGATTTTTTTTGTCCTCTAGGGATTTCTCTTACATCATGTTTTGGGTGGGCACCAGGGAAGTCTTTATTACTTTTAACTGTTTATCTTGATTGTAGTTTTTTGACTGACAGTACATTTGATGTTTCCTGTTTTCTTATTTACCTTCAATTAAAATTTGATTACATAAAAATCTGGTTTATTCAACTGTTGATGTAGATTTTTTTGTTAATAAACTAACTGTAAAACTGTTGCAGTGGCGGTGCAAAATTACTTTAAAATCTGATTGAAACATTTATATTGACAGGAGTTAAAGAATGCAATATTAGAAGATTTAAGTAAACTTGGGAAAAGTGCAGGACTAAAGTCTTTTGAACAGGTATGTGTTAATTCAGTTAATCTTTAATATTCAGAAAGTGCTCACTTCTCATAACTGCTCTGTCTCCCTTGGATTTATTTAGTAAAGCAGGTGTAAGATGGAATGACACTATTTTTTAAAATGGAACTGAATTGTTACAATAACTGTACTTAATAATAACTGACCTTTAATACCAGTTCAGGTGGTCTCTATTTGTTTACTCTTTAGTGTTAAGAACTTTTGTATTCCATTCTGCTCCAGTTATCTCAGGTAGGTGTTGAGCTGTGAGATTTCTCCAAACAGCCATGTTTTAACACTGAAATACAGTAGAACCTTACCTTATGCAAGTTCACATTAGGTATGCAAAAACAAATCAAAAATGCATCCTTATAGAAAGACATGAGGTGGTTCTGTACTCTTGTTCTTACTGTCCCTCACTGCATATCTGGTACCATAGGACAGAGAGAGAGAGATGCGTTTCCCAATCTTTTGCTCACTCACAGTCACAGTGGTGTAAAAAACAGCAAGACACTTAACCTCCTGTACTATTGTTTTTTTTACTGACCATGATATGTAGTAATATGAGAAAGGGAGACCATTGTGCTGTTAGTCAGTCACAGAATGAGATGTGCACCTCTTTGTAATCTCACTCCATTTTTGCCCAGTGTGGCATGTGTATCCTCTCATATGTATAGTAGTACATCTCAACTGGCTAATTTACGAGCTGCCGATCTGTTTTACATCTGAATACATTGAACTTACATAGGGTCCTGTTTGTGCATAGGCCATAAAATATATTACACAAACACTTAGTCATATGAAAAAGTTTGGGAACCCCTCTTAATTCTTTGGACTTTTGTTTATCATTGGCTGAGCTTTCAAAGTAGCAACTTCCTTTTAATATATGACATGCCTTATGGAAACAGTAGTATTTCAGCAGTGACATTAAGTTTATTGGATTAACAGAAAATATGCAATATGCATCATAACAAAATTAGATAGGTGCATAAATTTAGGCACCCCAACAGAGATATTACATCAATATCTAGTTGAGCCTCCTTTTGCAAATATAACTGCCTCGAGATGCCTCCTATAGCCTTTGAGTGTCTGGATTCTGAATGGAGGTATTTTTGACCATTCTTCCATACAAAATCTCTCCAGTTCAGTTAAATTTGATGGCTGCCGAGCATGGACAGCCTGCTTCAAATCATCCCATAGATTTTCGATGATATTCAAGACAGGGGACTATGATGGCCATTCCAGAACATTGTACTTCTCCCTCTGCATGAATGCCTTTGTAGATTTCAAACTGTGTTTTGGGTCATTGTCTTGTTGGAATATCCAACCCCTGCGTAACTTCAACTTTATGTCTAATGCTTGAACATTATCCTGAAGAATTTGTTAATATTGGGTTGAATTCATCCAACCCTCGACTTTAACAAGGGCCCCAGTCCCTGAAGTAGCCACACAGCCCCACAGCATGATGCAGCCTCCACCAAATTTGACAGTAGGTATCCGCCATGCAAAGCGCTTTTTGTTATGACCAAATAACTCAATTTTTGTCTCATCAGTACAAAGCACTTTGTTCCAAAATTAATCTTCCATTCTCATAATCCTGCGCATGTGCTGCTCCTGTATTTTTCTTGGCCTGCCAGTCCTGGGTTTAACAGCAACTGTGCTTGTGACTGTCCATTTCCTGATTACATTCCTTACAGTTGAAACTGACAGTTTAAACCTCTGAGGTTTTTTGTAGCCTTCCTTTAAACCATGATACTGAACAATCTTTGTTTTCAGATCTTTTGAGAGTTGCTTTGAGGATCCAATGCTGTCACTCTTCAGAGGAGAGTCAAAGGGAAGCACAACTTGTAATTAACCACCTTAAATACCTTTTCTTATGATTGGACACACCTGTCTATGAAGTTCAAGGTTTAACGAGCTAATCCAACCAATTTGGTGTTACAAGTAATCAGTATTGAGCAGTTACATGCATTCAAATCAGCAAAATTACAAGGGTACCCAAATTTTTTCCACAGCCAGTTTTTCACATTTGATTTAATTTCATACAACTAAATACTGCTTCACTAAAAATCTTTGTTTGGAAAACACCCCAGTACTCAGATGTTCCTAGGAAATGAAAGACATACCACTGTTATCTTTTTTTTTTTTTTTTGTTGAAAATAGAGTAAATTATTATGCAGGCTGAGAGGGGTTCCCAAACTTTTTCATATGAGTGTAAATCACTGTTTCTCTTACCATTTATCACTTTGTCTATCTATGTTCTGGTCCTGTTAACACTAGAATTACCAGAGCCAATGAAAAAACTCGTAAATCCGGCCCACCTTAAATCCCTTTGCACCTCTCCGTCAGCCTCTTTTGTCTTCTAAATGTATCAATAAGCCCAAGCAGCCTGCTATACCATCCCCGCCCACCGCCTCAGAAGTTCACCTAATTCCTGCCTTGATTGATTATCTGAGAGTGAGCTACCCAGAATTGTAAGGGGAAATAATTTGATGTGTGTTTTGTGTCTGCAACAATCTATGTAAACACATCATTAAAACAGAAATGTTTTTCATGTTTTAGTAATAAATGACAAAATGTAGACATGTCGTAAACGTAGAAAGTACGGTCCTTGGGGTGTGGGAACTGTTACCATTTGAATCTGATGATTGCATATAGCGTGGAACTGACCTCTCTATTCTTTCCTCTGCATGTCCTGGAGCACAAAAACAAAATGTCCTGGTGCACCAAAAAGTGGAGACTGCATGGGCAAGATTGACAAAAAAAATGTGGTCACTGGTTACAAGCGTAAGAAGGCATGCAAATGAATTTGAATAATGTTGCATCAGTGCCACAGTGTTTTCCGAAATGTACTATACGGGTCATAAAATGAGTTATTCCAAATATCATATATACCTATGTCTCTTTTTTTGTCAGTGCGGCTTTGACATCATGGACCATAAGGTGCATACTAATTCAGCGTGAGTAGGAACACTCAATAAAACGGAATAAAAAATTCAAGTGACGGCGAGATACGAAGAAGGCAGATTCACCAGCGTTTGTATGTCAGCTTTTATCCCTCCAGATTAGAGAATTTCCAGTTCCATTGTCTCAAAACACCACTCACATCTACAGTTATTCCCAGATTAAAAGTAACCATGTCAGATCTGGGGTGGGTTGTTGTATCATGATAGTGACTGAGAGAATAAAAGTGAAAAAAAAGCTAACTTTTATAAATGCTTTAAATTTACACCAGCTGTTACAGACACAAATCAAATGTATGTTTTTATTGTATAATATTAACAATAAGAGTACTGTAGCTCACTACTCAAAACAGTAAATTTGTGGGGGAGATGGTTTCGAACTCAAGACCTCTGGATTATAAATCAGCAGCTCTAACCGCTACACCCCGGAAGCTGTCGTATTGTACTTGAACCTTTTGTGAAAGTGCTTATTTGATATTTGGCCATCAGCCTTCGCACATTATACAGTTCATGTCTACATTTTGTTATTTATTACTAAAATATGAAAAAGTTTCTGTTTTAACAATGTGTTTACACAGATTGTTGTAGACAGAAAATACACATCAAATTATTTCCTCTTACAATTCTGGGTAGCTCACTCCCAGATAATCAAGACAGGAACTGGGAGAACTTCTTGCCCTTTCTGAGGCGGTGGGGGGATGGTATAGCAGGCTGCTTGCTGCTTGGGCTTATCGACACATTTAGAAGACAAAAGAGGCTGATGGAGAAGTGCGAAGGGATTTAAAATGGGCTGGATTTAAGTTTTTTTGTTGGCTCTGGTAATTCTAGTGTTAAAGAGGAGTTGTCATGTTACTAACTGAACTGCGTATTGACTTACTGCCAGTTTGAGTTTTTTTGTGTACTGATCATCTGTGGGGCATTTCTGTCACTGATCATTTGAGACATCTGCAGTATACCATTGTCTGAATTAATTGTGGCTAAAGTTTAATGTCTTGGTATTCTGTCTGCAACCATCCATTTCCCAGGGTTTGTCATGTTTGTATGTTATCCCTGATGCTTACAAAAAAAACTCATAAACCCGAGCCAACTTAAATTCCTTCGCACCTCTCCATCAGTGTCTTTTGTTTTACAAATGTGTCAATCAGCAGAAGCAGCAAGCACCCTGATATCCCATCCCAATGGAGCAGAAGTTCTCCCAGCTGAAGTCTCTTTAGCGTGGTGTGTGGTGCCTGGAGTTGTACAGGGTAAATAATATATTGTTATTTGGAATACATACATTTAATGTGTGTTCTGTGTCTACATAGATCTGTGTAAGTGTAGGATGACATGAAATGCGAGGCAAGAAATGCTGAACACATACCTAAAATAGAAACATTTTCCTTGTTATACTAATAATGATGTGAAGTGTATAATGTGTGCAGACTTTAGTCCAAATATCAAATTAGCATCTGTGCTTTTATTCATGAATATAACCAAAGAAAAAAAATCTAGCATATTGCTGTCAATGAGTTAAAGACCCAAGCTCAAATGTCAATCAACAGAAAGTTGATATGTATTCTTGGATGGAGCAGAGGTAAGAACTGCTGTCTTATAACCAAAAGGTTCTGGGTTTGAGTCCGGACGCTCTGCTATTATTATTACTTTAAAATAGTAAAAACATACATTTGATTTGAGTCTGTAACACCCAGTTTAAATTTTGGCTGCTTGTAAAAGTTAGCGCTTTTTTTTTTTATTATTCAGTTTTATTCTCTGGGTGACGTTCACAGTACAACAAACTTGCCTCTCCCTCTTTGAGTTGATGGCATTTATCTCCATTCTTTTCACAAGAGCAGCGATGACCACCATAACAACAAACAGCTTTTTCACAGTGCTTTCGCTGGCTAATAAAGAGCTGCACCTCAATACAACTCTGCTTGGCACCATTAGTAAAATGGGACTTCCACTTGCAGCTAAAGTCACTTTAGTACGCAAGCAATTTGGCACGCTATTGTTTAGATCTGGTAGTGCCATGCTGATGGTGTATGCCCACAAAAAGAAGTCTCCTTATATCCCTTCAGTGATATATTTTAAAGATAGCAAAACTTTACACTAGCTGTTAAACTGAAATCAAAGATTTTTTCTTTTTGTGGCACATACACAGTCAGCATGGCACTGCCAGATCTAAACACTAGCTAAAGTGACTTTAGCTGCAGGTGAAAGTCCCATTTTACTTACAGTACCAAGCAGAGTTGTATTGCGGTGCAGCTGTCTATTAGCCAGCAAAAGCACTGTGAAAAAGCTGTCTGTTACGGTGGTCATCGCTGTTTATGTAAAAAGAATGGAGATAAATGCCATCGTATTAGAGAGGGAGAGGCAAGATCGTTGTACCACGTGAATATCACTGACAGAATAAAACTGAATAATAACAAAAAGTGCTAACTTTTACAAGCAGCCAAAATTTAAAGCAGGTGTTACAGACTCAAATCATATGTGTGTTTTTATTATGTTATAGTAATAATAATAGCAGCTCACTACTGAAAATGCAGAGCGTCCGAACTCAAACCCAAAACCTTTTGGTTATAAATCAGCAGTTCTTACCTCTGCTCCATCCAAGAATGCATATCAACTTTCTGTCAATTGATATTTGAGCTTGGGTTTGTAACTCATTGACAGCATGAACAAAAGCGCACGTGATATTGATATTTGGACTAAAGTCTTCACACATTATACACTTCACGTCATTATTAGTATAACATAGAAAAAGATTCTATTTTAGGCATGTGTTCAGAATTTCTTGCCTCGCATTTTGTGTCATCCTACACTTACAGATCTTTGTAGACACGGAACACACATAAAATTTATGTATTCCATATAACGATATATTATTTACCCTATACAACACCAGCCACCTCACACCACGATGAAGAGACTTCAGCTGGTGGGGGGTTTGGGTCGGGGTTTGAAGGTAGATGATGGGACAGCAGGCTGCTTGCACTGATACATTTGCAAAATAAAAGATGCTAATGGAGAGGTGCGAAGGAATTTAAGGTTGCTCGGGATTACGAGTTTTTTCATAGGCTTCAGGGATTCTAATGTTAAGCCTCTTTGAAACTAGCAGTCTTGCTCAGGTTCAAAAGCACTTCTTTATTCTTGAATATTTATTATTTTTTGTGTAGTGTAAATACACCTGTCCATTGTAGATTCATTTTATTTGCACGGTGAATTTGCACCTTAGGTAGAGGACAAAAACGTACAGGGTGTGCAAAGACAGGATAACTAGCTACCTAAATCTACTTTGTGAGAACGGTAGATCTCATGTATATTGTGTAGCCTTGTTTCCAGATATAATAACAATTCCATTTAGGACAAGCCATGCATACCTCTGAAATGTTGCATAAACAGTGAATGTTCATGTTTAAACCAGTTTGGATGAACACAGAGACCAGACTTTCATGTTTTTTTTGTGGTTTTAGAAGGTTCATTATTGCTTCACTACATACAATCCTGAGTGGAAAAAGGTAGCTTACCCCCAGAATTAAAACTGTTTAGAAGGAAAGGTGCTTTGGAGCCTCGAGTTTTTGTTATAGGAAGCATCAAGGTGAAGAAACAGAGTGATATTCATTGAACCCTGTATTATTCCACCTTTTGAGTTTAGGTAAAAATAAAATGTATTTGTGTGGTGGGGGCAGAATGGTGGCACAGCGTTTAGTGTTCCTGCCTCACAGCTTTGAAGTTCTGAGTTTGAATCAGAGGCCAGGCACTGACAAGATATGTGTGTTTTACTCCTTAAATTAAACTAGTGAACACTTATATTGATGGGTAAAGTCATGGTTTAATTTCATAACATTTAAAATATGCCTTTTTATTTTGACTGTATTACACATATATTTGAAATAAAACTGGTATCATTACTGTAATGCAAAGTGAGCCACTGGATCCAGTACAAACCGATATTGATTGAAGCATTTCAGCCAAAAAGCATTTTAAAATCTCAATTCATTTCTAGCAGTACTTGATCTGGATTAATCTTCTTTCTTTTAACCATTTCTTTTCACTAGGTGAAAGATATAGCTCTTCATCCTGAACTATTCTCTATTGAGAATGGCCTCTTAACTCCAACTCTAAAGGCAAAAAGAGATGCTCTGAGAAATTTCTTCAGGGAACAGATTGATGAATTATACTCCAATTTAAAAATATAGTTAAATCTGCTTAAAGGAAAAATAAGCTTAAGAGAAGTCTGTAATGATTAAACAGTGGCTTGCATATGAACAGTTGCTCATAAGAATCTTTTCAACAGAAGCAAAGCAAAAAAATGCCTTACCAAACCATGTACAGTTTTGTCTGTTAACCATTGAAATGCCTTGTCTGTTAAGATAAGTAGGGTTTTCAGTTAGCATTTATGTAGGATCAGTTAATTATCTGTAAACACTTTTAAGATCTTCATCACAATGTGATATTTTGGTCCTACTATAGCAGATCAACAGCTTTTGCATTTTTAGGAATTGCTTTACTTGACTTCCATCCCTTATTCTTATTGTAGTATCAGAGAAGCAGTTATTTGTTTTTAAATCTATTCAAGGGCCTTTTGTGCATAAACATTGCTGCATTAATGTTGCCACCATGAGTTCTACTTTTAATAAGATTTAATAACCATGGGTGTTGAGCGTTCAAAAGACTAGTGTGTAAATAACTATACATTGGAAATGTAATTTTTGTCTGTTTAAAATATTTTGTAATCAACTATTTAATGACATTTGAAAGTGACAATGACCTATTCATGCATTCCTGTATGACGTGCATGTTTTGGACCTATTGCACAGGTGGAGTGGGATCTGCAAATGTAATGCAATTTGTTTGGTTCATATGTAAATGTGCACACATGGGGAACCACTAGTTATACTATTTATGTGTCCACTAATTTTATATACAAATAAGGGAGTGAATTCTTAAAGCACAACGAATTGCACTGGGATATACAATATGTACATAGTTTTCAGAGAATGAATTAAGCTTTCTTCACTTGCACAACTGCTGGCTTTAATTTTATGTGCACAAAAAGAAAGATTAACACTAAATTGGACACAAGGGTACTAAATTTATATGGCTGCTTTAATGTCTTGGGCTTTGTATGTATGTTTTGTAAAAATATGATGGCAGATTTCCAAAAAAAAGAAAATATGAAAAATACCAAATATTTTGTCTGTCTGACTTTTTAGCTGCACGTTCTTTGAGAAAATAAACTTTGCACTGTGGGAAATGTTTGTTTTTAAATGAGGGTTTGGTTCATATGGTCAATTATTTAAATAAGAGCCCTAACTTGTGATATTATTGGTAAAACATCTGTGCTTCTGTAACAGACAAACTGAAAATTCTTTGCTGAGTAAAATCAAATAAATTAAGCCATGCACTTGTATCTCTTTTTCTGGTTTCAACTTCAAATCATATACTTCTTAATGTTGGGTTTGTGTGTTTTCTTTTTTTTAATAAAATATTTTTCTTTAAAATTAAAAGTTTATTGTTGAAAATATGACCTTCAAGTTGCACAAATGATTTCCTGGCCTGTACCCATCCATTCCTTTTCTGAATTTATTTTATGTCAATTACAGGCTTGTGGCTAATTTCACCCTTTCCCTGGAGTATGTAGTACAAAGCAGGAACATATGTTGAATTAGACTCTGAGCCATACCAAGGCACTGTAACAGCTGGGGTACGGTGGCTGGTGCCTATTACTATGATAATCTAAGACATCTTGTACAGTTTATCAGTAAAGGAGACTATCAAGACGAAAGGGTCTTTTTGGGCAGTGATCATATAAGTTCAGAGAGGTTGCCAAAGTTATTCAAACTATTTGATGCCTTTGCACAAGATATACAGAGTCTTCAAAAAGTGGTCATCTAATACTCATTTTGTTGTATTAAAATCAAATCAAAACATATATAAATTGAAATTTTTCTACTCCTCTAGAAGTAGTTTTCCATGTTAAAATGAAATAAATTATCCAGATATCTTCAGCTCTGTGTTAAAAATAACAATCTGGAAATTACTTAGCATGTGAATACTTAAAATAACTTTGTTTTATCAAACCTAATTGGGTGAGGGAATCTAATTTCTTGGATGATAGTCCTCAATACATGTACAAGGTTACACCTGTGTTTGTTTCAGATCTTTGTTTAACACTAGAATTACCAAAACCTATGAAAAAACTTGTAAATCCGTCCCACCTTAAATCCCTTCGCACCTCTCCATCAGCGTCTTTTGTCCTATAAATGTGTCGATAAGCAGCAAGCAGCCTGCTAACACATCCCCCACCGGTGCACAGTTTTCTCAGCTCAAGTCTGTTTACCTGCGTGTCAGTTGCTTAGTGTTGTTTTGAGTGAGAAGTCAAGCAAAATGACACCTTTTATAAATACTATATCGTTATTTGGAACACATGCATTTCAAGTGTGTTCCGTGTCTACAACAATCTATGTAAACACATCATTAAAACAAATGTTTTTCATGTTTTAGTAATAATTGACAAAATGTAGACATAAAGTGTATAATGTGTCAAGCCTAAAGTCCAAATATCAAGTAAGCACTTTCACAAAAGGTACAAATAGAACAAGTGCGTTTCTATTAAAGAATATAACTGCAGAAAAAGAACCCGCGTTAGGGTGCGACATTGACACGCATTTGATACAACCGCTTTGGTGGCGCAACGGTATCAACTGTTGACTGGTAATCAAAACTTCACGTGTTCGACCCTGGACGACTCCTTTTTAAGAAGTGAGCTGCTATTATTCTTACTATTTTAGAATAAAAACATACATTTGATTTGAGTCTGTAACTGCCGGTATAAATTTATGATACTTCTAAAAGTTAGCTTTGTTTTTTTTTATTCAGTTTTATTCTCTGTCACGTTCACGCTTCCCCCGATCTGACACTGCTCTTTTTACATAAAGAACTTCCTATAACAGAGGTGAACTCAGATGATGACGAGGGTTCTACATCAGAGAAAGCATGCACGTCACACTTTTGCCATCACTGTACTTTGTATATGTACACGGGAAGCTCTGCAGTCTGCCTGTGACTTTATGCCGTAGGAAGATAAGTAAATAAATCAAAGTAAATAACATTCGATCTGGCTCTTATATACAAAGTACAGCGACGGCAGCTTCCACCTGCAGCTATAGACTCTTCAGTACACAAGCGACACTCCACACTATTGTGATTGCATAATAATTCAGTGGCTGTGAGGTGTCTCAACTACAGTAAAACAGATCAGATTGTAACAAAATAAAAAAACCAAAACCTTTCTAAAATCATTTCCTGTCAAAGTGAGCAAATGGAGAAGAGTAATTGTCAGGAATATAACCAAGAAACAGGGTTACAGACATCTAAAATAGGAGAAACAATCCAGACATCAGCCATCTCTTCAGAACTTCATGGATTATGCCTTTTTGGAAGTGTGTCTAGATGGAATTCGGCCAAGCTGAAATGACACCTGCAGTTTCCTAAAAGCCTGACAAATCTGAAACCTTTCTGAATACAATCCAACACTCAGGTAACACCATCCTTTCTTTTGAGTAAGGTTGTGGCAGCATCATGCTCTGGGGTTGCTTTTCAGCAAGGTGAATTATAAAGCTTGCTGTCATTAGGGACAACATGGATAGAATAGGTAGACTTTAATATCCTAGAGGGACATTTGTTTGCAGAAGGAAGTACAAAACTTAAGGCATTTTTACACAGGTCAGGTCAGGGGGAGTATGCACTGGAACAGTGTGTTGCTGCACCCACCACACGATGAAACCACTTGGGATCTTGGTTGGCAGACATGCAATCCAATTCCACCCTCCAGAAATGGCCATCTATCTGGCGCAGCCAGATGTTACATGGGTGGCCCCTTGGCCTGGTCCAGCTGCTCGGGTCCTCAACAATGAGGATACTGCAAGTGGGATCACCCTCAAAAAATCACGCCACATGGCCGTAGTGCCATAACTGACACTCCCTCACAATGGAGGCAATGTGCCTCATTCGGGACTCCAGGAGCAACCGCTCACTTGACACAAAGTCAAACCAGCGGTACCCAAGGATTTTCCAAAGAGAGACAGTACCGTTGGAGTCCAGTCTTCGTCTTGCAACCATATAGCAAAACAGGAAGCACCAGGACTCTAAAGACTTGGACTTTTGTCCTTCTGCAAAGATATCGGGAGCGCCACACACCCCTTTCCAGCGACCTCATGACCCCACATGTTCTCCCAATCCATCTGCTGACTTAATAGGAAGAGTCACCAGAGAATGAATGTTGCTGCCAAGGTAAGTAAACCTCTTGACAAGGTTGACACTCTCTCACACACACTGCTGATGGCTGTGCCTAAGAGGTCATTAAAGGCCTGGATCTTGGTTTTTATCGAAGACACTCACAACCCGAGACCTGGTTGAGAGCCCCGATCAGAGCCTTTGATTCTGTAAACATCACACCATCGTTGACAAAGTCAAGATCAGTGAATCTTTCTTCAACAGATGCCCCACAGCTGCTGGACCCCATGACCCTGCCCAACACCCAGTTCATGCAAGCATTGAACAGAGAAGGAGCAAGAACACACCAAACGAATCCCAGGATCAACTGGGAAGAATGCAGAGGTTCTGCCTCCACTCTGCACAACACTCGCAGTACCAGTGTACAGGCCGGCCATGTTATGCAGTAATTTTGAGGGGATCCTGCAAAGTCTTCGGATGCCCCACAGGGCCGCTCAATCAAATAAGTCGAATGCTTTGCGAAAATTGACAAAGGCTGCAAAGAATCCCTGCATTCACGTTTGTGCTTCATGAGAACCCTCAGTGCCAGGATGGGGTTGATAGTAGACGTCTTGGGTGTAAAACCAGACTGCTTTGGTCACGGGTAGGAGAGCAAGTGATCATGGATCCGATTGAGGATGACCCTAGCAAAGACCTTACCTGGCACTGAGAGCAGTATTATCCCCCTGTAGTTTCCGCAATCCACACAATTAACCCTTCATTTTCCAGACAGGGATGCCAAATCTTGTTTTCCAGTCAGCTGGGATGAAGCCAGTCTCCCAAATGGAAGCAAAGATTGTTTGCAATGCCAGGAGGATAGCCTTACCACTAGCCTGGAAAAGTTTACCCTGGATAGCACAGATACCTACACAGAAGGTCTCCTGCATTACATTAGGATCAGCAGTCTCACCCAAGTCTGTATGTTCCTCCCACCAACTGCATGCATACTCGTTTGAAACAACCTGATCTTGGAGTCTGGCCAGTTCTAGCCTCATTTTCCTAGTAGGTGGTAACCTACTGGACCTAAGCTGGATTTTCAGAGTAACAAGAAGTAGTATGTGTACAGAATTCACAAATTGGGCATTTCTGTAGACCCTGCAGTTTTGTAAGAGCTTCCACCATCTGTCCACGAGGATGTGATCAACCACCTTCACTGCACCACCATTATTGGAGTACCGAGACAACGAAGTGGCTCAGGGTGCTGGAACCAGGATCCTGCGATTCGCAGCCCCTGACCTTTAGCAAAGTCAAGGAACATGGAGCCACTTTCACCAAGGTCGCCAGACCCATGGGGACTGATATCTTCATAGTCAGCCCTGTCAGTGCCAGTGGTTGCATTGAAGTCACTCATGACCAGAGATGTGTCACCTCGTGGGCACACATCAACCACAGAGCAAAGCTGAGAATAAAATGTCTCCCTCATCGAGACATCACTCACCATGGTTGGAGCATACACTGAGACATCAGACAAGGCACCCAGAGAGTGCCATAATCTGAGTCTCATAATACGCTCATTGAAAGGAGTCACATTGGACACCATCGGAAGGAGCTGAACAAGCCATAGCAGTGACTACTCCCAGAGTGTGACAGCCATCAGGATGACCAGACCAATAAAAGCTGTAACCACCTACAAAGATCTGGCCACTCCCAGGCCTCCACACCTCAGAAAGTACGACCACTGAAATAGAGAGTTTACGAAGCTGTTCCAACAACAAAGGAAGATGATCATCATGCCAGAGAGGTGAGCCATTCCACGTGCCTCTCAAATTGGGACCTGAGTGCTGCCATGCAGCAGGTGATGCCTCAGCACCACACCAGTTCTGATTCCTGACAGGCCTGATCCCATTGGTTCTCCCAATGGTTTTGACTCTTGTGGGGATGGGGCTCCCGAGGGCTTTCCCCCATCCCCTTTATAATGTGAGCAGTATTCCTATGGGCGGCTGCAGTAAAGCTGCTCCTGGAGAAAACAGACATACTGTAAATCCTGTCTGTCATCTGAGCTGTTTTTTTTTGTTTTTTTTTTTTTGTTTTTTTACAGTGGCTGAAGTGCCAATCCTGCAACCAACCTCCATGATTTCCCTGCAAGTACGAGGACCGCTTGCAGGGCCGGATGCAGTTTAACGTCATACTCGGGCCAAATTTTTACACAGATAAAAGAAAATAAGCAACGAGATAACAACTGAAAATCAGTGTTGGCATAAGCACATACACACTTTACACTTGGTGTAAAGAATAATTACCTTTTAAACAGTACACAAAATACTAGTTCAGAATTAAGCAGCATCCCTACAAGTAATGGAATTTGAAAATGCTTATACTTCTAGGAATAAGAGTTTTACCCTCAGGAACCTAAATCTGTAGTCTGATGGCAACAGCTGAAGTTTAGGAAAAAAGAGGATAGCTACTGTCTGAAAGAACCGAGTTGACCTTCTTTCTATCCTGTTTGTCATGCAGCTCAGTGACAGAAGTCTGCTGAATTTTTAAAGTGTTGGTCCTTAAAGCTGAAGTTGCCAAACCAACATATAAAAGTAAATGTAACAATAAGTTCAACAAAGGACTTCTAAAAAAGGGTTGTATCCACTTTAAGATAGTCGAGTTTCTTAAGAAACCCTTCTTACAAATCTGTTCTGTGTTAAGATCAAGTTCATCCTCTTATCAGTGATTGTCTCCAGATATTTGTATTATGCCACCATGTCTACAGTTTCCCTTTTTATTGTTGTTGAGGGAGGGGGAGAATGGGAGAATCTAAGATCTACAACCTTATGTTTTGTTTAGATACTTGGCTGTAAAATGGAATCACACTCTTCAACAACTGGCCCATGGTTGTTCTCTTTATCTTGTAAGAGACTCACAATGACAAAATCATCTGTAAATGTCAGGGTATGTATGTCCTTGTGTGAGCCCCTGCAATCATTTCTATCTATATATATATATATATATATATATAATTCACTAAGGCAAGACACCCATGGAAAGCACACCGGAAGGGGCGTGGATTCACTAAGCCGCCGACAAGTAAGACGTCCATGGCGCATGCAGGAAGGAGCCACGCCCACCAACTCCAAGACCATTGGATACGATGACAACTCGCAGAACCACGTCCACCAACTCGGACGCGATGACACAGGAAAAACTGCATCATTTATGTTCGTCTGTCGTAGAGTCCACATGCACCTCTGAGCCACGTTGACTGTTCATAGAGGCATGTTTCTCGCAGAAGTAAATCGCTATATGCAGCGTGTAAAACAGTTTGCGAGGGGTATCCCATGGGATCCTTAAAACAATCCTTTAAAACTGAGGTTAAAACACAATGAAGGAAGCGGTCTTTAAAAACCAATAAGCCCTGTGCCTCTGTTTCATTATCGTCTCACCTGCTTCACCAATGCAGGCCCTGCAACAGTCGAGACGCTCTCTCGGCAGCTGACCTTCTCTGTGCCTGACCAGTTCACACAGAGCAGAGGCAGTGCCAGAGACAGACAAAGGCACACACACAGGCAGCTGGTGGGCGGGTCTCCGTGAGTTTCTCTTGCGAGCGGGCACATGACCAGGCGGTGTGTATGCTTCAAGAACGAGGGTGGACGTGGCAGGACTATCTAAGAACAGGTATGTTTGTCACGGATGTAAATCGCTGTATGCGGCGTGTAAAACAGTTTCCGAGGGGTTTCCCATGGTCTTACAGTTGGTGGGCAGGTCTCTGTTGGTTGCTCTTGCGAGCGGACACATGACCAGGCAGTGTGTATGCTTCGAGAGCGTGGGTGGACGCGACAGCACCATCTAAGAAGAATCATATTTGTTGCGAATGTGAATCGCTGTATGCGGCGTGTAAAACGCTGTATTGTATGTTGCCCTCCCCAGAGTTACATCTTTTCCTTCACCCACAGTTGTATCCTCAAAACCAACCCCAACTGTGTCCTTCAGGAAGTGTTCACCCATCAATTCATAATTATGCGGCGTATGCTACGCCGCGGGTTGGCTAGTATGAGATAAATTAAAGAGCAGACAGACAGCAGCCTTGTGGTGCCCCAGTATACTGAATTTATTAAAGCTGCCAGAATTTACCTCTTGGAGCCAAATGCAGATAAATCCTTGAGGAGAGCCTGTTTCAGTCAGCCAGAAGGACATTGACCACAGCATGAGCTATAAAGGAATGGCTTGAACAAAGTAGGTTGGCACTAATTATGAATGGGTTCTTTTCCAATGGATGTTTGTAACCCGACTTGAAAAATGTGCTTTAAATGTACAGTATATACTGTACAGAGCTGGTGTAGGTTGAGACTGCCATACCCTGAGATTTGTCTAGATTCTGGAATGATTGCCAACACCCACCCATTTAAAAGTCTGTGGTATGACTTGAAAATTGCTGCTCACCAACAGTCTCCATCTTATTTGGCAGAGCTGGAGCAAAAAATGGACAAACATTCTAGAAAGTATACAGACATACCCCAGAAGACCCAGGTGTTATTGCTACCCAATTGACACCCAACAGATTTTAAAATCCAATAACTGGCAAAAGGAATGCTATATAAATCAAATATTATTACTGTTACTTGGACGACACCATGGTTTAAGACAACTTACAACATTTGAGATGCAATCGGTTATGTGGTCATGGTCACATAGTGTCAGAAGTGGGATCTGAACCCACAGCCTCAGGGTTTGAAGTCCAAAGCCTTGACCATGCTGTCTAATAGACAATTATATGATTGCAAAGTACAAAAAACAACAAGGGTACCTGGCAAAGAAGTGGTAGGGGTAATTCTATATATTCTGGTTAGATCGATCACTGTGAACAGTCCAGATTAACTTGAACTTCAGTAATGTCTACTGTAAGGGCAAGCAACTGAGTGTTACAAATAGAGAATGAAATGTTCCATTGTGGGCGGCACGGTGGTGCAGTGGATAGCGCTGCTGTCTCGCAGTTAGGAGACCTGGATTCGCTTCCTGGGTCCTCCCTGTGTGGAGTTTGCATGTTCTCCCCGTGTCTGCGTGGGTTTCCTCCCACAGTCCAAAGACATGCAGGTTAGGTGCTTTGGAGATTCTAAATTATCCTTAGTGTGTGCTTGGTGTGTGTGTGTGTGAAAAACTCTAAATCAATCTTAACCTCGGGGCTGAGCCTCCATTGTCTTAACATCAGGGCCTTACACCCCTTGGGGTTAAGTTTAGAATAAGGTGAAGGAAAGACAGTCCAAATAAACCTTACACCCAATTATTAACCTCAGGGATGGGTTGCACTATCCTGCAGACCCCCGTGACCCTGTAGTTAGGATATAGCGGGTTGGATAATGGATGGGTGGAAGGATGTTCCATTGTCAATACGTATACAAATCTTAAAAACAGTTGGAACAAGGACAAAAAACCTTAATTAATATCGCATTAAGAAAGCAAGAATCTGTTTTCACTACTACAGACAACTGGCAGGAGAAGAATAACTAAGGGTAGCATGTTTTGTTACAGTTGGGCATAGATGTTGCAGGAAGATATTATGGTCAGTAGTGTCAAATGAAACAATCAGAAGTAACGGCATTGAAAGGCAGCCATCGTCAGCACTGATTAAATGGTCATTCACCATTCTAAATATCTGTTTCCATGTTGTGATGATGTCAGGATCGGGGCTATTAGGATAAAAACAGGCAATTATTAGTAAGACGCACACACGCTAAGAAGATAGAAATCTGAAAAAAAAAGTAGTTCTTAAATTAGAGGAAGGCTTGGGAGAAAAGAGTGGTGTTGTGCGGTTGCTTCCTTCACTCTACATTCTTAAAAATGAACGTGTCAGAGTGGTTTTCCAGGGCAATGCCATGGGGGGAACAATTTCCCAAAAGGACCATCCACATGAAGATTCCAGAAAGAACCTTTATTCACTGTTACAAGTTCTATGAAAATTTGTGAATAGATAACAGATTGTGAAATATCTGTGGGCTCATAATTTTAAAAGAACTCTTGTGTCATATATCGTTTTGTTTGTATCTGGTTAGGTAGCTTACTATGCATTACAGATTTCTAGTTTGTCCACATGTTTATTAACTTTTTAGATCCCAAAGAACAAATTTATTATACTGAGTACCCTGCTCAGAATTAAATAATTCCATGTTAAGCAACAAGGAATCAGTGTGAGAGTACGTACAGCTCTGAGAAGCTGGTTGGCAGCAAGTGTGAAGCCGTCGTGTTTAAAAAATGATCTTCTCTTTCTATATTTCTCTCTCATGCATTGCTGTGATCCCTTGGACTATAAAGAAAATATGTATGAAATATCCATCAAATTCAAAACTGCTAGGTGCTTTTATTCAAAGTGACATTTGCAACTGTGGGAAAGGACTGTAGTCAGTATGGAGAGTCCAGGGCTGAAGGTTTGGAGATCTCCACACAGCTGCACAGGAGCAAATGGTGGACAACAGTACAACATGCACTATATATTTGTAGATTATACTGTACATGAGATACAGGTATGTGTGTTGTCTTGTCATTAAATGCACACTTTATCTGTGCCCCTATGGGAAGGTCACTTATAGTGTTAGATAGATAGATAGTTACTTTATTAATCCTAAGGGGAAATTCACATAATCCAGCAGCAGTATACTGATACAAAAAAAAAAAAATAATAAAGAGTGATAAAAATGCATGTAAAAACAGACAATAACTTTGAATAATGTTAGCGTTTAACCCCCTGGGTGGAATTTAAGAGTCGTATAGTGTGGGGGAGGAACGATCTCCTCCCTGATGTTATGCACCATTATGGAGCATGCATCTAAACTGGCTGTACCTCACTAACAGTAATAACTGGAATTTATCCTTTTTAATACTTAATTTTCTTACTGGACAGTACAAGTGGCTGTCTGGTTTCATTTAAACCAAATTATTCATTTGAGTTTGGTTCTTGGCAGTCATTGAGTTTGTCATTTTAAGAAACAATCTGTGTGTGATCCCATAAATTACTAGCAGTATTGATGTCGTTTCTCTATGAAACTCAAAAACTTGATTGCACTATGAATGCAACAGTCTTGGTGGGTCTTGCCTGTTAGGGTTAGCGTCCCTTCACATTGTAATGATGTTCTGTATTTCAATGCATTGTTGTTTATCACAGAGCCAGAAAGTAACGACATGTTGCATGTTGGCAGATTACGCCAGTAAGTTTTCTGTACTCTGTACACATGACACTACTAACTAATGAAAGTGTTTTAAAATGATTGTGATCTCTGCTTTGTCTCTCTCTTCAAATACAATACCAGGTTTTCTTCAACAAATTCTATTGCTTTCTGCATTTTTCTTGACAACAATTGTCTCCGTAGGAAGCAAAGTTTTGAAACCCTCAATTAGAAAGACCTTGGAAATGAGAGTTATACAGCGCCACTCCCTGTGTCCTGGAGGCCGGTGTCTATTTTGAATGTTTGGACCAGCAATCATCCTTCTATCCATGCAGCCTCCTTCATCTTCAAATGAATTAAGTTTGAAAACATAGATCAATACCTACTAGCTGATGAGGCTCAACAGAAACTTGTCAATATCAAATTTTACAAGAAGAATTGATAGGATTTGTTGATTTCAGTTACTTGTTAGGAAAAGGTGCCAGAGAGAGAAATTCTGATTTTAAAATGTCAAGTCAAGAACTTTTCAAGCCAAGTCTGCACCTGCATTTATCTCTGAGATTACTGAGACGTATGCAATGTCAGTGTAGCTGACTCCCCAACTTACTCACACAATTATGCCACCTGAGGACAATGACTCCACAAACACAGTCACATGAGTTATGGTCGCAAATAGAACTTAAATACTAGCACCAAAGGGACATGGTTTTAGAATTTCCTTGGTGACAGAGCACAAGTATACAAGATGGTGTAATTATAGGAGGAATTATATTGAGCTTCTGGACAGGGAGGTAAACTGAAAGAAGGGGGCAGAATGTTAGGTTAAGTTAAAAGCCTTCCAGAACAGATGTGTTTGAAGTTGTTTTTTAAAGGAATTAATTGAGTATGCTGAGGAAAGCCAAGCAAAATGACACCTTTCATTGGCTAACTAAAAAGATTACAATATGCAAGCTTTCGAGGCAACTCAGGCCCCTTCTTCAGGCAAGATGTAATGTAATAATGATATAATTTATTTAGGGAGATCATTCCAAACTCTGGGTGCTATACAGCGGGAGGCCCTGTCATCCATAGATTCAAGAGTTTATCCATCAAACACACAGCTATACAATGTGGCAGAAGACTGGGGATGCCCCTGTGATGGAGAGGACATATTTGGGGCAATACCTCCCCCAGACCTCGAGATGGCAAACCCTCTGGATTGCATCGAGGACACAGGCTTAAAGCTTGGAAGCTCATCCCTGCTGGGGCCCGTGGCCACCGCCAGTGTGCGCCTGGACAGTTGCAGAGCCCTGGACTGCAGCACTTCCGCTACTACACTTAGGAAGTGCTGCCAGAAGAGTATCCAGGTGCACCTGGAGTACTTCCGAGTGCCCATGCAGCACCCCAACCACACTCGGAAGTGCTGTTGGATGATCGTCGGGGAGCACCTGGAGAAATTCCGGCTAAAGTATTCAAGTCGGGAAGAGGAGGACAGAGCTTGCAGTGTTGGTGATTTGTGCATTGTGTGCTGTAAAGGCGACAGAGAAGAGAAATAAAAATGTGTGTGCTTGGACTTGTGTCGGGTGAGGGAGCTGCTACGACAGGTACAAAGTGCAGTGAAATTAAAAGCTGGTCTACTCCAAGATTGTGTAAAATAAAAGCAAACACACAATAGAATACATAATAAAATTAAGAAAAAGATAATAAAATTAACTAAAATAAATACAATTAAATTAGATTAAGTTAAACTAGATTAGCTGGCGCCCTGCCCGGGGTTTGTTTCCTGCCTTGTGCCCTGTGTTGGCTGAGATTGGCTCCAGCAGACCCCTGTGACCCTGTAGTTAGGATATAGCGGGTTGGATAGTGGATGAATGGATAAACTAGATTAAAATCTGAAACAGTTAAAAGTAAAAAGTATAAAGAGACTGTGCAGTAAATTGCAGTGAGTGTCCATGACTTTTAGGTTTGAATGTTTGTTGGCATGTCAGAGTTCAGGATTCTGATGGCTTGAGGGTAAAAGCTCCTCTTGAGTCACTCAGTCTTTGCCATCAGGCTGCACAGCCGCTTGCCTGTGTTGAGCAGGCTGAACAGTCTGTTGCTGGGCTGGGTAGAGGCTATAATTATTTTAATTGCCCTAGTCCTTGCAGCGCTTGGTGTAGATATCCTGCAGAGAGGGCAGTGCTGAATGTGCCACTCTCTGCATGACTTTGCAGTCTTGGACTGAGCAATTCTGAAACCATGATGTGCAGCTTTGTGTTAGGATGGTCTCTATGGTGCCGGTGTAAAAATGTTCAAAATAGGTGGGGAAACCTTGAATTTCCTCAGCCGCCTCAGGTGATAAAGGCACTACCTTGCTTTCCTGACCAGAGTTTGTGTGTACTGGGTCCATGTGAGGTCCTCGGTGATGTACACACCCAGGTACCTGAAGTCGCTCAGCCTCTCAACAGGAATTCCATTTATGCTGATGGGGCCATAAATCTGCTGCTGCTTCCGCCTGAAGTCCACCATTAGCTCCTTGGTCTTGCTGACATTCACTGAGAGGTTATGAGCCTGGTGCCATATTGCCAGATTCCCTACCTCAGTGGTTCTCAACCTGTGGGGCGGGCCCCCCTAGGGGGGCGCGAAGATGTGAATAAAAGAAAACAAGAATCAAAAATATGAAAAAAATATCTGTTGAAACCAAAACAAATTAACATATACTACATTCTGATACTAGAACAATAAATATAGAGTTAGATAAATGTCGATAAAAGTTAAGTAGGTATAATAAAATATGCATCTACATTTCAAAAAAATGTTAGGGGGGGTGCGATTAAAACTGTTATGAAAACTCGGGTCACAAATACTTAAAGGTTGAGAAACGGTGCTCTACCTCATACAGATGGACCTCCTCGTCATTGTTGGAAATGAGGCCTAAGACCACTGTGTCATCCGCAAACTTAACAATGTCGTCGGAGCTGTGCTTAGCCACACAATTGTGTGTGTAAAGGAAGTACAGCAGGGAATTCAGTACACAGCCTGGTGGAACACCTGTGTTGACAATGATAGTGTTGGAGAAAACGTTGCCTGCTCTCACCACCTGAGGCCTGCCTGTTGGAAAATCGAGGACCCCAGTCAGAGAGCTGGCTGTTCAGGGAGCCAGGCGAAGCAGGACGGGTGTTATTTGCTCACTGTTGCTGGGTTATGTAAGGACTCCTGCAGCAGAGTTTTATTCAACCTTTTATAAGATTATAAGGGGCGCCTGCTAGTAGGGAGTTGCAATAATCGATACGGGATGTGATAAAAGCAGCAACGAGTTTCTCAGCATTAGAAAAGGAATGGAATGAGCGAATACGGGATATGTTACAGAGGTGGAAGTAAGAAAATTTCTTAATGTGGTTTATGGGGGCAGAGTAAGAAATAGAGAAATCAAAAATGACACCAGGATTCCTTGCATCTGATGAGATGTCTGTCGTGACTGAGAAAGGAGCTCATCTTCTTAAGTTGCACTTTAGCACCAATTTGCAGGAGTTTATCCATCCATCAGCCAACCCGCTATATCCTAACTACAAGGCCACAGGGGTCTGCTGGAGCCAATCCCAGCCAACACAGGGCGCAAGGCAGGAAACAAACCCCACAGGGCACACACACACCCACACACCAAGCACACACAGGGACAATTTAGAATCGCCAATGCACCTAACCTTCATGTCTTTGGACTGTGGAAGGAAACCAGAGTACCTGGAGGAAACCCACGCAGACACAGGGAGAACATGCAAACTCCACACAGGGGGGACCCAGGAAGCGAACCCAGGTCTCCTAACTGCGAGGCACTGCGCCACCGTGCCGCCCTTTGCCGGAGTTTAATTTTATTTAATTTAATTTTACAGAGTTCTGCTCCATGCAGGTTTTAATTCCACCAAGGCAAACTGTGAGCTGAGAAAGCTCTGATGAAGTTTCATTTTTACCATTGAAATAGAGTTACCGTAAGTATCATCTGCATAAAAATAAGAATTCAGTCCAAAGTTACGAATGATATGGCAAAGGGGAAGCATATTGATACAAAAGAGCACAGGGCCAAGGACAGAGCCCTGGGTGCTGAGCTGGACCTGCTGTTGCCAAGACTCACAAACTCTTGCCTATCAGTCACATAGGACTTAAACCACTGGAGGACAGTGCCAGAGATACCCAGAATGTTCTCCATTCTGGACAGTAAAATGTCATGTCTGACACTGTGAAATACTGCATAAAAGTCTAACAGAATTAATCTGCTACTTTGTCCAGAGTCTGCCGCCATAAGCAAATCATTAGTTACCTGAAGCAGAGCAGTTTCACAACTGTGCTGCTCTCTGAAACAAAACTGAAAGGGTTCCATCAAATTATTAGAAGTTAAATAATTGGTGAATTGGGACGCCACAGCCCACACAAGAACTTTTCACAGAAAAGGTAAGTGAGAAATAGGCTGAAAATTGTTAAGACTGTCAGCATCAAGACCAGACGTTTTTAACATTGGCTTTACAGAAGCCATTTTAAAAGTGGCTGGCACAAAGCCAGTGTTAAGGGGTGTATTTATTATTGTCCTTACAGTTGGGATTTGGGCATAAAGATTTAAGAAGTGTGATGGGGATGGGGTCCAGTACACAAGTGGTTAGTAGGCCTCATCTTACAAAGCAGGTCGTTAACTAATTCAGATGTGACTGGTGAAAATTTAAAAATGGAGCTGCATGGCGTGGTAAGACAGGGAAAGATACAAAAGGACAATGGATTTATGGTAGTTGAATTATTTAGATTTTTAATTTTATTATGGAAAAATTGGAGAAATTTTTCACAGACTTCAGTAAAAGAGGTAATTAGGCCAGGTTCAGGTTGAAGTAGTTTACTAACTTCATAGAAAAAAACCCTCAGGTTATCATGGCTACTTCTATTACTCTGCCATAATGTGTGCTCTTGGCTGCAGTTAGTTCATCTGTAAGCCCTTTGATGGTCAGGGAAAGCCTGGACATGCATAGTTAGGCCACTCTTATGTGACATTCTCTCAAGGTGTCGGCTTTCTGCTTTCATAGACCAAAATTCCAAGTTGTACCATGGAGCTGAAAGCTTATAGGAAACCTCCTTATGTTTTAAAAGACGGCTGTTTTATCTAACGCTGAAAGAAGGGCTAAGTTATAGTAGTCGACAAGACTTTCTAATGTGGATGGAATTAGGGGAATGTCAAAATAAATTTGACATTTACAGATAAGAGGAGGGAGAGCTAATGAGACAGTGAAAAGTATTGCTTTATGGTCAGAGAGGCTCAAATCACTGCTATTAGTGTTGCAGACAGATAAGCCAGATGTGCAGATCAGGTCTAAGATGTCACCACCAGAGTGGGTAGACAACCAACATGTTGCATCAAGTCAAAACAGTCGAGCAAGGATAGGAATTCATTTCTCAGTTTACATGTCGGAATGTCAATATGAATGTTGAAATCGCAAAGAAGAATGACTGTCTGGGAAAGGGAATGTACATGTACATAGGTATTCACAGCCTTTGCTCAATACTTTGTCGATGCACCTTTGGCAGCAATTACAGCCTCAAGTCTTTTTCAATATGATGCCACAAGCTTGGCACACCTATCCTTGGCCAGTTTCGCCCATTCTTCTTTGCAGCACCTCTCAAGCTCCATCAGGTTGGATGGGAAGCGTCGGTGCACAGCCATTTTAAGATCTCTCCAGAGATGTTCAATCGGAATCAAGTCTGGGCTCTGGCTGGGCCACTCAAGGACATTCACAGAGTTGTCCTGAAGCCACTCCTTTGATATCTTGGCTGTGTGCTTAGGGTCGTTGTCCTGCTGGAAGATGAACCGTCGCCCCAGTATGTCCCTGTACATTGCTGCAGTCATCTTTCCCTTTATCCTGACTAGTCTCCCAGTTCCTGCCGCTGAAAAACATCCCCACAGCATGATGCTGCCACCACCATGCTTCACTGTAGGGTTGGTATTGGCCTGGTGATGAGCGGTGCCTGGTTTCCTCCAAATGTGACGCCTGGCATTCACACCAAAGAGTTCAATCTTTGTCTCATCAGACCAGAGAGTTTTGTTTCTCATGGTCTGAGAGTCCTTCAGGTGCCTTTTGGCAAACTCCAGGCGGACTGCCATGTGCCTTTTACTAAGGAGTGGCTTCCATCTGGCCACTCTTACCATACAGGCCTGATTGGTGGATTGCTGCAGAGATGGTTGTCCTTCTGGAAGGTTCTCCTCTCTCTACAGAGGACCTCTGAAGCTCAGACAGAGTGACCATCGGGTTCTTGGTCACCTCCCTGACTAAGGCCCTTCTCCCCTGGTCGCTCAGTTTAGATGGCCGGCCAGCTCTAGGAAGAGTCCTGGTGGTTTCGAACTTCTTCCACTTATGGATGATGGAGGCCACTGTGCTCATTGGGACCTTCAAAGCAGCAGAAATGTTTCTGTAACCTTCCCCAGACTTGTGCCTCGAGACAATCCTGTCTCGGAGGTCTACAGACAATTCCTTTGACTTCATGCTTGGTTTGTGCTCTAACATGAACTGTCAACTGTGGGACATTATATAGAAAGGTGTGTGCCTTTCCAAATCATGTCCAATCAACTGAATTTACCACAGGTGGACTCCAATTAAGCTGCAGAAACATCTCAAGGATGATCAGGATGCACCTGAGCTCAATTTTGAGCTTCATGGCAAAGGCTGTGAATACTTATGTACATGTGATTTCTCAGTTTTTTTATTTTTAATAAATTTGCAAAAATCTCAAGTAAACTTTTTTCATGTTGTCATTATGGGGTGTTGTGTGTAGAATTCTGAGGAAAAAAATGAATTTAATCCATTTTGGAATAAGGCTGGAACATAACAAAATGTGGAAAAACTGATGCGCTGTGAATACTTTCAGGATGCACTGTACCTCAGCACCACACTGGTTCAGATGGAGTGGAACAGTGTGAGGTTTTTTTTTTATGGTGGCTGGAGTGCCAATTGTGCCACCAACCCCAAAATTTTTCCTTGCAGGTTGGAGGGCCTACATGCAGGGATGGATGCAGATTAACATCATACCCAGGACGGAGCAATTGCAGGTTAAGGGCCTTGCTCAAGGAGCAATTAGCAAATTCAACAAGCTTACATTCATTACAATTCTTATCACTTATGCAAAATACTCTCCTCCTTCTAGTTCTTCCCATCATTACCTAATGTGTATCACTTGACCGAGGCTGCCATCATTACTTCATACCCTGTGCAGGTGTCTGAGACCTGTTTATCGATCAATTCCCACCAGCAAGTTGGTATCACGAGGACCCACACATAAGATACTGGGCTGCTCGAATGAATAGTTTCTTGTTGCACAAACATCCCTCAAAGCTAAAGGTCTAGGCAGCTGCATCTCTAAGACAATGGCGCTGTTTCTTATAGAACACATTTTTCTTGGTTTATCATCACTTCATGTTAGTGTCCAAGCAGGCAGACAGGCGGAGGCCTGTCCGCTACAAGTGAAAGTAAGTGGCCTAGTTGGCTTTCTTTCATGGTTAAAGTCGCAGTGGCTGCATTTCTTAAAACAATGGCCTCTTTAGCTCTCTCAAAGTACACAGTGTCCTTGATTTGAAGTTTTAAACTTAGCAGCAAGATATTGGTGGTTTGCAAGTGCAAAGAGAAAAATAATAAAATATGCAGGCACAGGCTTTTATTTGTGATTTAACCCTTCGTATACTAGTGTGCATTAGGATATACTGCTTATTTTCATACATGCTTATGATTCTCTTTGAATATATGTAAATCATCAACTTTAAGAATATACTCTTCTATACCCTCACCACTATTTGATAAAATGATGGAATCGTGGGTTGAGTCAGACACATTTAAGCATCACATATTAGTTGTATATTGATTGAATTAAAGTGATTTCTGCTTACAAAAGAAAATTTCATTATGTGATTTTGTCTTTTATCACAACCCATGTGCAGTAAATTGTGAAGATTACATTACGAAAATCACCAGTCGCTGCAAATTGCCTTTTGATCTTGGCTTTCATCCCAGACTATAAGGATACTGTGTGTATGTCAGTAGCATCTTAAGTATACCAACCCATAAGGATGGCATGGCATGGCTCAGGGTTGACTACAAGATTCCTGACCAGTCAGCCGGTTTACACTGAAAAGCACACCTGTTGCCAAATACCCTATGATTGTTAAAACCTCTAATGAAACAGGGATGATGTGATTTCTGTGTGATGGCCTTTGTAATGTAGGCTCCAATTCAGCACAAAACTACAATACAATGGCTCCTTGATATCTAAATTGTCTTATAAGCCAGGCATCATCATGAGCCAAAAAAATGATTGCTATCCCTGAAAACTTGCTTTAACCTGTCATTGGTCATACCCTCTAAAAGAGCCAACACTGCCATTGCCAGTTATGTCATAGAACACACATCACACCCTTTTTGTGGGCAAAATACATAGGGTACACAGTAAGGCAATTAACACTAAGAATATGCATTAGATGGTATTACGAACACTGAAGACAGCTGTATTGAGAGAACATGTTAAACAGTGTGACATGATTAGTTCAAGAACTTCGGACTGTGACTGACACGTCATTGAAATGTGCAATGAAATGAGACTTGTTGTTCACTTCATTGTACTGCCACCTAGAGTTGCAAAACTGCAAACACCAAAAAAAGTCTGCATAGGACTTATGGATGATCAAAATCTGCTACACTATTAAGCCAATTTTCTCCCAAGTTCATGTTTTATAAATCCTGACTTTTCCATAAGAAATGGCTTACACAAATATCTGAGCTTAAGCAAATTTCATACATGTGATCCCAGGACAAACAGTGTGCACCACTGAATAACAAGACCTGTACCACGTGGACCTGATTCACTAATCTCTACTTCACCGGACAGTCCTTATTCTGTAGAAATTCACTGATAAGGTAAAGGTACTTCAGGTGAAGATGAAGAATTTGTCCCAATGTGTTTAAGCAATGAGGCACAGCCATTCACCAAGGATGAACATAACAGTTTAGTAAGAGATCTAGGCCTTCCCAAAGATGCTGCAGAGCTCTTGGTTTTCTGATTAAAAACTTATTAAATCCAGACACAACTTTCTTGTGGTACAGAAACAGAGAATCAGGGTTTGCAGTATATTTCAAGAAAGATGGATTCTTGGTTTACTACATTTATGTAAGTGGCCTAGTGCAGAAACATGCAATGCAGAAGAATACTGACTATTTATAGACTAATCTAAAAGAAGCCTAAAATGAATACTTCTTCATAATGGTAATCATTTTGTATCAATACATGTTGTTTATTTTGTGCATTTGAAGGAAACCTATTAGAACATTGAAAATCTTCTCTAATCCAATGACAGGTTGAAATGGGTGACTTTCTTATCTAGGAGCTCTGGGATAATAGCACTGAAAGAAGACTAAAAGTCCCCAAACGAGATCCTCACATATGCACCTTATCAGGTTATGCTTGGACCCAAAATCACAAACTGGTTGGCTCTAAATGCAAACTGAAATAGATCCAGGAAGTATTTTGTAGCATTATTGAAGTAAGTTAAAATAAGGCACTTTAAAGGTCTTTCTGACTACGGAGGTTTAAAATACTGGTCTGTAGTCATCTGGCCCTGTGATCTTTGATTTGGAGGTCTTGAAACAGGCAGGATCTGGACACAGTTTATTTGATGATCAGGGTTAACTCACCTTTAAGGCGAATTAGACATACGGCTATGGCGAGGATCATAAAGTAAGGCAGGTAGGCGATTATGGCCCATCTGCATAGGTTAGCTACCGAACAGTTGGTAGGCGCATTCAAAAATAAAATGGTTCGCGTTACCTTTCCGTGTGTTCTTTGCCTGTTTAGGTTTTGCTGGCAGGTTGTTAATTTTTCTTGAAGCTACGTATACTTGCAAAAGACTTCTTACTTCCCCAAGCCGCTAGGGGCAATATTCGCTATGCGCTCTGCACTTCATCTTTTTTCTAGTCTTTACGATAGTCGTTGGTCGGAAAGTGGACGAGACCATCTTCAAGATTTTTGGAGTGTGCTAGATAATAATTACGTTTTCCTGTTTGCACTTGTTGGTGTTTCTGAAATTATTTTGTAAACAATTAAGTAGTTTTATTGTGAAGTCAATGAGTAGTGAGTGTTTCCCTGTATCTTAGTTTGTCGGACAGCTTCTGTACGCAACATTGACACCTCTCCCCCCCGTCCAATTAGTTACAGTGTCTTTGTTTTAGTACTTTTTAGCGGGAGAAAATCTGACTATGAACGGTACAGAATAGTATGTGGATTTAGTCAGACTGGACAAATTAAGCAGCTTAGCGGACAGTTCAGAGGTATGTCACACATAATTGTAATTTTGTCTGTAGCTAAAGTTTCAACCGAAGAATCAAGTTTTCGCTGTTCTCGTAGAACTGAGGGAGTATTATTTGGGTCTTCGCCTTCTATCCATTCTGCTCGGGTTTCGCCTGACGAACAGCCGTATTCTGGCGAAAAATTGTGGACTTTAAGTAATTTTCGCACAGCTAATTATTTTTATTTCCAATCAATTTTCATGCCCAGGTATTATTTACAATAAAAGCTAGAAGCATCCATTATGGTAATACACAAGACAGTATTTATGAAGACGTACGATATCCATTAGTCCTCATCCAGTAATGTACTTAATAAAAAACCTTACAAGGCCTTACTTATCCAACGGCGTGACTTTATCATGTCACGGCAACGTATCTGGCAGAGATCAATGGTATCTGATATAGCGGTCCAAATATATTTTATTCTGTATGTGTACTACATTACATACTTAAGGTACTTATTCTTTTGCAGAACATACATTTAAAATAACTTTGCGCTGGATTACCTGCAGTCTATAGTGACAAAATAATTGGATTTTAATTCATAAGATTCTTAGTTCATTTCTCGTGTCGTGTTAAAAAAACTAATAATTATGAATTATCCAGAACCCGAAAGTTGACTTTGGTAGAACGTGTTTGGGAAGTTTATATTAACGTAATAATTTATTAAAAAAAAAACAGTACTGCAGCTGCACCTCCATAATAGTAGTCCTGGGATATCAGAACGCTCATATATGATAACAGACACGAGTACATTTTCCAAGAGTTTTCTTAAGCCCTAGGATCCTCCTCTTCCACTCTCCAGTACCCAACTATATATTCTTCTGTCTTGTTTATTAAAGACAATAAATTCAAAGTGTGGGTAGGAAGAAGGGAAGTGTGATGCCTGGTAGATTTTTTTTCTTTCTGCAAGACGGACTATGTAGTTTATTTATTTATTTAAGCGAAAAGGCAGAATCATTTTTTACTGTGAATAAGCATGTCTTTCTTAATTCCTTGGTGTAAAGTCTGTACCATTTTCACAGCATGTCAAGAATTCCTAAGGAAGGAAATCCTTTATTTTTTGTGTAAGTGTACAAGACTGCCGCTGACTTTGTGACAGTGTCTAGTATTGGGTGATAAATGTCTAAAATGACAAGAGTGCAGTTGCACTGCGTATGTCGTTTTGTAGCGCTTCACCATAGTTGTATGCACTTGGAGACTACTGCAATTCTTGTGAGTGTTTTTTTAAATCTTGGTGCACTAGGCCTTTCTGATAAATTGTGAACATTTTCTCTGATGATTGCACCTGTCTGATATGGTTGTTGTAACCAGTAAGCATTTCATTCCCTTTTTTTCATTGGGTGTGCAGTGTTGAGTTAATAGACTGGAATGTAATTATTTGTTAAGAGATGGAATTGTCAGGATAGGCTGTGGCTGCATGTGCCTATTCAATTGGATGAAGTGGATTCAGAAAATAGATGTATTGATGCTGTGATCAGTTTGTGGAGAGTCAGGATATTTTAAAATTCAGCAGCATTTCTAGAAGCAAGAGGCAGGAGATTACCTGTGCCCAGCTAATTCATGTCTCCTGTTCATTTGAACTCCTGTGCCAAGTGGAGGAGTTCAAGTATTTCGGGATCTTGTTCACGAGTGAGGGAAGAATGGAGCGTTAGATCGACAGGCGGATCGGTGCGGCGTCCGCAGTGATGCGGGCTCTGCATCGGTCTGTCGTGGTTGAAAAAGGAGCTGAGCCGTAAGGCAAAGCTCTCAATTTACCAGTCAATCAACGTTCCTACCCTCACCTATGGTCATGAGCTATGGGTAGTGACCGAAAGAACGAGATCGCGAATACAAGCGGCTGAAATGAGTTTCCTCCGTAGGGTGTCTGGGCTTTCCCTTAAAGATAGGGTGAGAAGCTCAGTCATCCGGGAGGGGCTCAGAGTAGAGCCGCTACTCCTCCGCATCGAGAGGAATCAGATGAGGTGGCTCGGGCATCTGATCAGGATGCCTCCTGGACGCCTCCCTGGTGAGGTGTTCCGGGCACGTCTAACTGGGAGGAGGCCCCAGGGAAGACCCAGCACACGCTGGAGAGAATATGTCTCTCGGCTGGCCTGGGAACGCCTTGGGATTCTCCCGGAAGAGCTAGAAGAAGTGGCCGGCGAGAGGGAAGTCCGGGCCTCTCTGCTCAAGCTGCTGAACCCGCGACCCGATCTCTAATAAGTGGAAGAGGATGGATGGATGTTCATTTGAAGATGATCTGGTCTAGTGCCAAACACATATGCTTCATGCATTGTCTTGAATTTTAAAAAGAAAGATTCATACTGAGGCTGAAAATAAATCACACTTAGCAAAAGCAAAGCAATAGGTAGCTGCACAAACGTTTGTTTCAGTTTTCTAGCATGTAATGGGTTCCCTTTTT
>JANRMT010062821.1:14164677-14202265 GCA_026402145.1 Polypterus bichir lapradei | reverse complement strand
TGCTTGTATTCACAATCTAGTTCTTTCTGTTGCTACCCACAACTTGTGGCAATAGGTGAGGGCAGGAATATAGATTGACTGGTTATTGGAAAACTTTGTCTTTTGGTTCAGCTCACTCTTTACCAAAACTGATTGGTATATTGTTTGCATGACTGAGGATGCTGCTCCATACAACCTGTCGATCTCTGGCTTCCTTCACTCATGAACAAGACCCTGAGGTACTTAATCTCCTCTTGTAGAGGCAGGATCTCATCCCCAACAGTGTTCTCCCCAGAAATTCTTTCCAGCCAGGTGGCATTAAAAAGTAGCCGGGCGGGGCTCGATGGGGAAATTTGGTGGTGGGGAAAATTTAAATGTGCACTATTTTTATTAGGTAATTATTATTAATTATTTTCCAATGCTCATTATGACTATCTTTTTTTAAGGTTTGACACATGTGCCCAAATATTTTATTAAATTTAAGAAGTACCCAGTTCAGGATCCTGAAACCCTAACAAATATTTTAAATAACAATTGTTATGACATAAACTAAAAGGCACAAGTTATGTCACTGTTGGGAAGAAAAGTGAAAACAATGGGGGAAAAAAAGCATGGGAAACCTAATGAAGAAAAATTAAAAAATATTCTTCAAAGCCAACTTGCATATGCAGACGGTGTCTTCAGTTAAATATTTCTTCTTCTTTTCTTCCTAGAGGCCCAGTTGTCTGCAGCTTTCCCAAAATCAAAGTTCCCAGGATCTGGGCTCTCCAAGGAGATCAGCATGAGATTATTTAGTGTGCTTTTATTCATGCGATTTCTCAAACACGTCTTGATCCTTTTAAGGGCAGACAACCCCCTTTCACATTCAGCTGTGCTTGCTGGGATCACTAGCCCAATATGAACTAGTTTGGCTAAATTTGGAAACAACTGTGAGCTCTGATGTCATTGTCATTTTTAGTAAAATCTGTTTTGGCTGAAGTCTTTGTATGATTGACTTCTGATCGTTTTTGAGGCAACTGTCCATCCTTGCCTGCTACTTTCAAATTTTAAAATTGGAGGGCTACTACTTTGGAGTTATGATCGAAAAGAATTTTAGCAGACTCACTTGAATGGTGAGTTTCTGCATTGAAAACCTTTGAAAAGCTGGAAATTATTGACATGTCAGGGAATCTTGCATCTTAGGTGCTTGACAGCTGTCTCTAGGTATTTATCATATATTGCAGTTTTGAATGACGTTACATCACTCTTTGCATAAACAATGCAGAGATCTGACCATTCTTCTGGGAGGTATTTTCAAAGCCTTCATCATTGTTTGGCAGGAGTGTCATTCAACTCCATGATGGACAATTTTGTGGGCAGCAAAATTGGCTCAATTTCGGTAAGATTGACATCTTGCCTTTGCCAAGCCTTAGATAAGTTGGACAACAAAGGTAATATGTCTGAAAGCATCATCAGAGAGGAAACAAAATTGTACATTTTTAATACATTTGCTTAATCCTTCAGCTGTGATATCATTTCGTTCAGTGGCCTCTCTTTCTAGCACAGCTATGACACTCCTCATACACTGTCGTAGTGACTGTACTGCAGAGTCATGAGACAGCCATCTAGTGTCACTAGCCATTTTCAGCTCAATCTGGGGAATGTTCAGAATATTTTGGATTTCTGTTAAACCAGCCTTCCTAACTGAAGAATTTTGGAAGAAATAGAACAGCTGCCTTAAGATGTCATTTAGTTTTGTTAAATACAGTGATCCCTCGCTATATCGCGCTTCGACTTTCGTGGCTCCACTCCATCGCAGATTTTATATGTAAGCATATCTAAATATATGTCACAGATTTTTCGCTGGTTCACAGATTTTTGCGGACAATGGGTCTTTTAATTTATGGTACATGCTTCCTCAGTTGGTTTGCCCAGTTGATTTCATACAAGGGACGCTATTGGCGGATGGCTGAGAAGCTACCCTGTGTTTTACACAGTGGCAGTTGACCAAGAGTCCAGATGTTTTATCTCTAAGCAGTTTTGCCACACCTTTCTTTTTCCCAATCTTAACAGCCGCTCAATCTGACCCTAGTCCAACCAGATTGGCAGTTTTCAATCCTAGAGTGTCCATTGTCTTACTCAGTGTGTTGGTTATGGTTATAGTCTCCGCTTTGCCGTCAATCATATTGCGGGTTGATACAAAACTAATTCTGACCTGGCAAACATATTTAATGTAAGTAATTAATTGTTTTATAACTGAGATGTCTGTGGTTTCATCACACAGAATACTGAAAAAATTTTCAGTGTGTATATATTTCAGTATGTTAGACTTTTTATTTCTGATGCTAAGACATCCAGCAGCTCTTGCATTATTCTTTCAGAGGTGTAATGTGCATTTTTACCAACATTGAGATGTTGTAAAAAGGAACAACCTATTTCTTTACTGTGTTCCAACAGCTTTTCAAATAATGTTGTATGTGGCAACTCATTTTTTGCCAAACAATGAATGGATCTTAAAGCTCCCACACGGGCATCTCTCTGTAAGTTATTTAACACAGATACAGATCTTTCAATTTGACCGTTTCCAGTTTGCTCTAGTACACGCTTTCCTAAAAGGTCAGCAGAAGACTCACTGTGTGTTTTACTTTTTTCATGGTCCAGCAAGCTTTCTTTTCAAATTCTTGTGCATGGCACGTTTACGCAAGGTAACTCCCTCCTTGGGGGATGTTTCTTTGAATATTTCATGCACAATGACCACCACATACAGTTTTCTTTGACCATTAGAAATCAACATCTTTAAACTATTGTTTGTTTATGCCGGATAAGCGGTGCTTAGATTTATCAATTGGCAGAGTGTGTGCTGAAGAGATTTCCTCTGGTGGACCAGCCTCTGCAATGTCTTTGTCTGAAATTGCCACATGAGGAGTTGACGCTGTACCTTCATTAGTTTGTGGCGTCTCTTTTCTGAAATAAAAGAGCAGTGTTGTTTTCTGAACACTTTTTTTTGTTTTACTCATGTTGGTAAAACGTTTGGGAAAAAATTAAAAGTACCTATGAATAAGACTTTTGAGTGGGAAAGTGGGAGCCTGTTGGATATTCAATGCACACTTGCACTATGGCAGGGCATGATATGAACAAAAAAAGGAATGGCAGATGGGCCACTTTAACAAAACCCTCAGCAATTCAGTGACAAAACTTTAGCTCAGGACACAGTGTGTGCTGCAAGGGTTTCTGCACACTTTTTGCAATATGGACGCTGGTCCAAATATGAGCAAATACAAGAATGGCAGATGGGGTCACATTAGCAAAACCCTCAATAATCTAGAAAAAAAACACTTGTGTTCAGGAAACAGTTTGTGCTGCAAGGGTTTTTGCACACTTGCAAATATGGACAGAGGTCCGAATATGAGCAAATATCAGAACGGCAGATGGGGTCACTTTAACAAAACCCTCAGTATGAGCAAATATAAAAACAGCAGAGGGAGTCACTTTAACAGGAACCACAGTGAGTGCTTCAAGGATTTTTGCACACAACACACCTAATGCTTAAACAACTGTGTGTGTGTGTATAATATAATATAATATAATATAATATGTATGTGTGTGTGTATATGTGTATATGTGTGTATATATATATATATATATATATATATAATATTTCATTGGTTTGCTTTGTACTGAACAAGAAGAGAGCAGCTATACGCTTAGCAGCACTACATAGACTGCACTGACACTGAGAACAGAGATGTCACTTCCTGACGCCCTTTTTCTGATATCTGAAAGGCTGGTTCACACTTCACACTTGGCTGCAGACAGCTTCGGTGTGCATGCAAAGTCAAGCCCGATGAAGCCAGGAGGATGTTAAAAAGCCGAGAAGTGATGTTGAGGTCTCTACTTGGCTTCTCCTTGAAATTCTACCTATGTGAACAGAAGCTGTAACAAAGGGCAGCTCTGGGATAAAGTCCAACTTATTTCTAGCAATGCAAACCAAGCTTTCACTCTTTGTTTGTACATGGACTAGATAGCCCGCAATAGCAGGCCTGGTGCCCCATACTCCCAAATCACCCAAACACAACACTGGATACACCAGGTAATGCAATTGTATGCTTTTTCAAAGTGCACAAGACACAGGGAGACTGGTTAGGCATACTCCCGTGGAACTTGCAGAATCTTTATGAGGGTGAAAAGCTGGTCAGTTGTTCAATAGTGATCTTCCTAAATCTGAGGCTTGATCAACAGCTGGGTCCTTTCCAGAACCCTGTCATAGGCCTACTCATGGTGTCTGAGGAAGGTGATTCCCCCTGAAGTTTGAACACACCCTACATTTGACGTTTTTTAGAATACATTGAACAAACGTGTCAGTTAAGACAGTGTAACAGCATCATTAGCCTTTAAGAACTCTGGGTGAATATCATTAACCCCTGGAGTCTTGGGGGAGTCCTCCTCTCATTCCCCTGGCTCATCTTTCTTAAAGGAAGTTGTGTTGGTGGGTTTCAGGAAGTCCTTGAAGTGCTCCTTCCACTACCCGAATATATCCCCACGTGAGGTCTGCAGAACTCAATCCTTGCTCTAAAGTGCGTGGGCAGAGCACTGCTTCCCTTGAGGTGCCTGCCAGTTTGCCAAAATTGGTTTATGCCAGACAGAAATTTCCATGGCCAAACTGAACTCTTCCCACATCCACAATTTTGTTTCTGTATCTTTCATCACCATGCACCGCTTGGCATGTCAATACCTGTCAAATGCCTTTGGAATTCCACATCCTAGCCAAATTCGAAAGGCTCCCTTTACTGCTGGTTCCACCTCCGGGTTTGGGGATTACTGCTGCAACAGGCACCAGTGACCTTGCATCTGCATCTCTGTGCAGCCGTCTAAGCACTGTTACATTTGAGTTCATTGTCCCATCCCTCCTAAGAATGCAAGAGAAATTCACCTGGAGTCGAGAGTTGAAGATTTCCTGCATAAGGGTGTCTGAGAAACGTTCCCAGCACACCCTTACTATATGTTTTGGTCTGCCTGGCCTCTCTGTCATCTTACCCCACCTTCTTATTCATCTCACAACCAGACAGTAATCAGTTGACAGCTCAGCCTCTCTCTTCACATGAGTGTTAAAAACATTTAATCATTGTAATGCCCTAGTTGCCCTTTGATGGCATCCTCCCTTCTTGAACCTGGAAATTGGTAGTAATGACCAGGATGGCTAAGGTAATAACGGCACACAACAAGATTGGTGCAGGTCCTTAGTGCTTTTTATTATAAATCATTCAAAGTACAAACTCTGCAGTGCAAAGTCTTCACAATAAATAAATAAATGTTCTAATAAAATCTGTGCCAAACTTGTGGAATTTAAATTCATTGACAAATAAATCCAGTAAGGGTTAGAAACAAGCATAAAATCCCAGAGGTTAAATCAGTACATTCATTAAATCCTCCTGTGAGCCTCAGTGCTTCTCTCTCTTTCTCCTGCCTCCCACACTCACTCATCAGGTCTCAACAGTAAAGAATAAGCACCAGCAAGCGTAATCCCCTGTCCAGCCGTTGTCCCAGCTGGCTCACTCGGTCACCACTAGAATGTGTGAAGCCTGTCTCCATCATCCTTCTCCCTGCCTTTGGTCCGGCAGGACCCTTGGAGCACTCGACCACTCCTTTTCATCTGAAATTCTCAACAGGACCAACCTTCTGTTCCTCTCATTCCCTGTTGGGAGCACCTGACCAGCTTGCCACCTGTCCATTGCATTGATTCACACTACCCCCCACCCCCTTTTTGGTCTTACCCGAATTCTCTATGTTGATTTTTCTCTCATCTTTTTTCGTTCTCCATCCTCCTCCTCTTTGTCTAGCACTTGTAGGTGCAGTTGCCTTAATTAGGACCTGTGGAATGTCAAAGAGGAAATTGGCTGAAATTATCACATCAGCATGTGAATACATGATCAGCCAATTTCCTTATTAATCACTCCATGCACACCCAGACCCATGCAGCCTGAGCCACACTGCTTTTATTTAAATATGTATGAACTGATGCGGAACCCTACTGCGCTTTTGGATCTGGTGAAAGAACTGTGAAATCTATCATCCAGTGTGCTTCTGAACACCTTTATGCTTGAACATGGTGTTCATTATGGACAAACTGACTATCACTGTTGTCCAATACAAATATAAAACACTGCTCGGGTTCAGATGAGGTAGGCCATTCCTGCCTATTACACCCTTCCAGGTTTCACTGTTGTTGCCCACGTGCGCATTCAAGTCCCCCTGTAGAACAAATACAGTTCCCAGTGGAAGCACCTTCCAGCATGCCCCCCATGGTTTCCAAGAAGACAGAATACTTTGAACCAGTTGTCATTGCTTAAAAGCTCTTTCCCTTATTTGAAGTCACGATGCTGCAGAACTTCATTGGTTGGTAGAGTGGCCTTGACACCTGACCCATCTAAATACTGTCTGCTGCAATGAAGAGTATCTGTCTGTGCTCCACACCAGATGGTGCAAGATCATGCACGGTATTATAGTGCCTCTCCTCTATGTTCTGGAGGGTCAAGGACATGTGTGAGGTGCCCATGTCTGAGTGGGCAGCCATTATTGCCTGGTCCGTGTAATGACATGGTTGCTGTTACAATGAATAGTACAAGCCATATCAAAAACTGAGAGTTCAGGCTTTTGCCTTAACAATGAGACAGCCATCATTTACGATATGTCAAAGCTAGTTTGCCACAAAATAATTGAATCACACGTTGACTCGAGCCACAACTTTTGTCAGTTTCCTAATGGCATTGGAGATGATTATGCATTAACAAAAGCAGCTTCATTCTTGCTAGGTGCCTTATTGCAATATAAGTGCAGTAAATTGCTCTAATTACAAAAACTGGATGTGGTGCCTCACTGGTTGGCTAATGGCTTCTAGCACAACAGGTATGATGGAATGAACCTTGGCTAAGATATTCCTGACCTTTTGGCCAGTTCCCTGAGAAGCTGCAACAGATAGCTGATATAAACTGACATATAACCAAAACTTTTCTTCAAGGCAAATCCACAGCATTGACACTATTAAATGAGAAGTAAAATAGTCTTTTCATTATATTTGTCACTTTTGAAGTGTAATAAGCTTGTCATGTCAACACATATAATAATGGCTTGGTGATACAAATTATTATGTGTGCAAGTCGTCATTTATCTGGTTTGGCTGCATTTCTCTACACGATCAAGGGTATAGTCATTTCCCAGTTTCTCCAAAATATTGCGTGTTCTTGGGCTGGAGTTGCTGTAAATATTTGCAAGTTCACCCATCAAGTTTGCTTTTATAAATCCTGACATTTGCATGGGAAGTTGAGTATGCATATTTTGGACCTGTTTTTGTATGTACACAAACTTTGTAAATGAGGCCACTTTAGTTTGGTTCCAGAACCCATTCTGTGCACAGACTTTTTTTTTTTCCTCTTTTCATTCATTTTGCAACACTTGTCAATAGTCTCTTCTCTGGATTTCTGCGATTGTGGGGTTTTCAAATGCCAGGGCGTGGTGCACTTATTTGTAACTTTAAGATAATACAGTTTTGGTGCAATAAAGCAATAAGTATTTAACTGGGAGCTTCCCCAACAATCCTTCTTGCCAGAAGTCCCAAGAAACAAAGAATCTTCTCAGCATTTCTTCTGGCAGAGCCCAGTAAATTCTTTCTCACAGTCTGATACTAAGGAGGAAAAGAGGTGACAAGTCAAAGTTTCACAGTACTCGGTGAATGTGACATTAAAGGCTGTGTTAACCTATAAAGCATAATAATGAAAACAAAAGGCAAGAATTCATAATAAAGACAAAGCAAGCGTTATAACATACTAGGTAGAAATAAAATATACAGTTTATTGTATATGAAATAATATTTCATAAACAGGCTATTTATATGAATTCAAACCTACGCTACCAATTACTTTGATTCAAAGATATTGATTGCACATATTCTCAGATTGTTACTTGTACTGTTTCATACATATTGGAAGTCTGTATTTGATATTTTTAACTGATACAGTTTATGGATATTGTCTGTTTTAATTTTTTACCTGATGTATTATTAGATTGGATTAGATTAGAGATTAGATAAACTTTATCAATCCCAGCAGAAACGTAAAAACAAGGACACAGATTCCACAGGACAAATACAGACAATCAATAAAGTGATAGGTAAATGGGCTTACTCCTGCCTACCGTATACACTCGAGTGTAAGCCGACCCGAATATAAGACAATGTACCTAATTTTACCTACAGAAACTGGAAAAACATATTGATTCAAGTATAAGCCTAGGGTGGGAAATGCAGCAGCTACTGGTAAGTTTCAATAATCAAAATAAATACCAATAAAATTACTGTACATTAATTGAGGCATCAGCTCATTAATTGAGCACACAGCCCGGAATGAGTCTCACAGAAGCTGCACAGCACCACACAGAGCCCGCAGCAGTTCTTCTACCGCCTGCAGACCAAACCAGGTACAGTACCGTACACTCCAGCTTTCTGTCGGGTTGGTGGGGGCCGTGGGACCTGACTCGAATATAAGCCGAGGGTGACGTTTTTCAGCACATAACTCGGCTTATATTCGAGTATATACGGTATTTATCTGAATTGTGCGTTTTACACCAGCCATCTAGAGCGCTTAGATCTTCTGGTCAGTTGTCTCTGGTTGTCCCTCATACCAAGTGTAAAACTAAGGGGGACAGAGCGTTTGCAGCTGCTGCCCCTCGCCTGTTGAACTCTTTACCTCCTTACATAAAGGAGTCGTCTACAATTGATCTGTTCTAAACAAGATTAAAGACTCATTTCTATTCACTTGCATTCTGTGACCTTCAGTAATGGATGGTTTCCTCATTGTGATTATGTAACGTTACTTCTATTTATTATTTGTTTTATTTATGTTCATATATTTTATTTCTATTTATGTTATTTGTATGTTTTTCTTTTATTCTATTATTGTAAAGCACTTTGGCAACAGCATTCCTATGTTGTTTTAAATGTGCTATATAAATAAATTGACATTGACATTAAATAAAAATAACTAAATATAAATAAATAAATAAATAAATGTACATTGTTCAAATATATCAAAATGGTATTTCAAAATAAACTTAACAAGTGCCCTGGGAGGAAGCATTGAAATGCCTGATAGCGCTGGACAGAAAAGACCCCCAGAGTGCTGCTTTGCACACTGTGGTGGATGAATGTGGCTAAAAGTGCTCCAAGGCAGCACCTCTTGGAGGAATGGAGGGGATTTTTCATAATGGCTAAATTGGATGCCACCATCCTGTTTTCTACAACAGCTCCCAGTGTGTCCAAAGTTCATCCTGTGATGGTGCAGGCTTTCCTGATATGTTTATTCAGGCTTTGTGCTTGTTTTGAGCTTAAAAGTCTTCCTCAGGATACCACAGCATAGAACACCACACTGGCCACTATGGACAGATAGAACATTTCCAGTAGCCTTTTGCACACATCAAAAGACCTGCGTCTCCTTAGCAAGTGCCCTTCTTATACAGCGCCACTGTGTTGTCAGACCAGTCCCGTTTATTTTTTTTATATGGACATGTAGCTCTGCACCACTTCCACATCCTCCCCCAGATGATTACAGGTATCGGTGTCTCCTTGACATGCCTAAAGTCCACCACCAGCTCTTTTATCTTGCTAATGTTGAGTTGCAAGTTGTTGTTCCTGCACCACAAGATGAAGCCCTCCACAGCATTCCTATTCTCTGACTCCTCTACATTATTAATGCAGCCAATGATGGACAAGTGCTGGTGTTTTGCTGGATAGCTATTGTATAGGGGTTGAACAGGAAGGGACAGTTCTCTGAGGTGTTCCACTATTACATACCACCATTTCTAACACAGTCCCTCAGCCTCACATACTGTTGTGTGTTGGTCAGGTAGTCCATGATCCAGGAGATTGTGGGAACATCAAGATTCAAAGCCTTGAGCTTTTCTCCCAGTCGCTGAGGCAGAATGGTGTTAAAAGCACTGGAAAAGTCAAAAAACATTATCCCGACTGAGGTGCCATCTTTAACCAAGTGGGCATAGGCTGTGTGGAGCATAGGGGTGAGAGCATCTTCCACATCTATATGTGTCTCATAGACAAACTGCATAGAATCCAGATGTTCTGAAACCAGGGGCTGTAGCTGTTTTAGGACCAGCCATTCAAAGGTCTTCATGACGTATGAAGTAAGAGCAACTGGTCTGAAGTCCTTGGGATCACTGGAATGACCTTTATTTGCCACTGGAACCACATAGGATGTTTCCACAGCTGGGGAACCTTCTGCAAATTCGGGGAAAGGGAGAACGGGTGTTTTAGGACATCACAGAGCTGGTTAGCACATGTTTCCAGCACCCTGGGGCAGCTCACATCCAGCCCTGAAGCCTTGTTTATGCTTGTTTATGATTTTTCTCAGCTCTCTCCTCACTTCCTCAGCAGTGACACAAAGTCCAGAGAGTGGAGAAGAGCTGGAAACCACAGGTGTGATGTTACTGTGGGGTAAGGTCATGCAGGGTGCAGATGGCAGTTGTATATTATGCCATATTATTGTTGCTGAATGTTCCAGTGGGAATAACAATCAATACTTTTCATTGTATTTTAATGTAAGGTATAGTAAAAGTAAACTGAGTTGAGAGCATTTTCCTACATGTAAGAGAGTAATGGCATTCTAAATGGCTTTAATTTCTGATGGCTGCTCCTCTTTTTTTTTTCCCCATGATAAATTCCTAAAACATAGGATTAAAGGCAATTGGCACTTTAAATTGCACAGAGAAATTTGAAATTAAAGATGCATCAAGATCACATCCTTATTCGTCGTTGTGGAAGATCAAGATGAAGGCAATACCTATTACATGTAAGAGTAAGTGCAGTTTTTGTTAAAAACTGGAGGTGGTGAGATTTCATTACATAAGCAGTCATCATACCAATAGATCACACAGGTCTTGTTCCAAATAACTCTGATAGTGACAGCCCACATTTACTGTATATTCATAAATTTGTTTAATGTCATGTCTAACCTCAAAACGTGCCAAGACTCACTACTAAATACTGCCGTGTTATTTCTGCTTCAGCTACCACAGACATCGTTGGGATTGTGATAATAATTCTATTAATTATGTTGAATGCAAGTGGTGTATACAGGATGGCCCAGGTCTAATTATGCAGATCCAGATCGTCTGGATGACTTTGATTTATGCGGGGACGATTCTTCATGTCGTCAGTTCGCACACTTCTCGATGGTCCTGGATTTTTCGGGTGATTTTCTATGTAATAAACTTAATAAGTTATAGCGTAATGAAAATTGCATAATTAGATCTGGACCACCCTATATTAGCATACATGAAACACACTTGATTTTTAATTCATTGAATATTTGATTTACCTGGATATAGACACTAACTTTGAAATAAACGCATTCCTTGATCACCTGCCTTCCACTATTTTTAAAATGTATTGTCTATCTACTAAAGCATTAAAACAGTTATTTACTGACTTGAGTTTAATCGATTGCTATCCATTTGTACCTTGTTAAACACTGTTACAAATCAGAATGTAAAACACAATAATTTTGCAACTCCAAATACAACTTTACAACTAATTTACCTTTTTTCCCAATTTGTTGTGCTTGCTCCGATAGTGAGGTTTGGTAAACAGTTGAAAGTTTTGAAGAATTACACCAATTAATGAAAACTTTATCTCACCCCTCTGTAGTGTGTAAGTTAATCTGAGGATTTATTAGAAAACGTTAAAGACTAAACGCACACCCTTCACCCCAGCTATTTCCGTCTGTGTGTCAGGCCTTCAGTGTAATTAGTTTTTCTTCTATCAATCTTTTTTTTTCCTATCATTTTTCCTTTTTTAAATTTAATTTATTATATATGGAATCTGTTGGAATAAAAAAATCAACTTTTTTTTTTAGCATATGTCAACTTGGAATGGGTATGTTTAAGTTGTTTGTTAAATGAATGTTTTGCATTTTAGGTATTACAGCCTATGTTCTTTTTTTTCATTTTTTTTTTTTTTTTTTTTATTTATTTATTTTTTGCTGAATTATAGACGATCAGATTGCTAGTTCATTCTACACTTTTATTTGATTAAGTCTAAGCAAGTCACCCAGTGGGTAATTCAGAAATATTAATAATTTAATTGAGTACATTTTTAAATAGGCATATTGGGGGGGACTGAAAAATGAAAATTTCTTTTTTATACTGTGTTTTCTTTTGTATTTTGTATATAGGTATTTTCTCCAATTCTTATTGCCATGCTAACTTTATATTCTCTATTTACATTAGCAGTGCAAGGCAAACATTAAAAGGCAGAAAGGATCCAGAGAAACACCAAAAAGGAGATGACAGTAAGAGTTCTCTTTTGTGATGTCCTTTTGAGTAGAAAACTTTTACTAGAGCTGGAGAGGTAAATTAGGATACTGGAAATATTCAGTACACAAATGGATGGTTATTATAGAGATATGGGAATAAACAATAGAGCTGCCAATGGTGATGATATCAGAGTAGCCTATAGACATGCATATTTTTGCTGATAGAATCCAACCTGCAAGAAAGAGCAATAAAGATTTTTGGGTTGGATCTCCAACTACACAACAGTTCTATCGTACCGCTGTTTTAGTTGTGGAATTTTTTTCTACTTCTTGCTTTAAGCATATTGAGATATCAAATTTCTTATTTAATTTGAAATGTGTAAGCTATAATATGAGATTATAAGGCTATGTCAGGAAAAATTAAAGCCTTAAATAGCACTACAGTAGAATCAATAAAGGTTTATACATTTTCTTCCAAAGAAAACAAATTTAAGCAACCAGAACAACATAATCAATTGTACTTGGGCCCATTAGACTGTGTTTGAGTGACAAAGATTTACCTCCTTGATTTACCTCTCTGCCCTTATAAGCCATGAGACTTTTATTGATGCTGACATGACAGTCCGGAATGTAAATGCTCAGAAATTTTACTACAATGGCCTGGTATATCTCCCAAATTTTCTTCATTTTGAGTGCTGAATGGGTATTCTCATCAAAGTCTTCATTGTTGTTAAAGTTCAGATACAGTAATCCCTCCTCGATCGCGGGGGTTGCGTTCCAGACCCCCCCGTGATAGGTGAAAATCTGCGAAGTAGAAACCATATGTTTGTATGGTTATTTTTATATATTTTAAGCCCTTATAAACTCTCCCGCACTGTTTATAAATATTCCCCGCAGAGTTATACAGCATAATCTCTTTGTATTCTCTTAGATATTAGGTAAGATTCATTGAAATTATGTATATAAACACACTGTTTATATACAGTAAAACCTAAATATTATTTTAAAGATATTGAGTGTCTCCGATATCACATATGTTACAGCCATTACGATATAGACAGGCCACCAGCAATATATACGTACAATGCAAGAAAAATAGTATATAGTAAATGTGTGTACAGTGACACTAAACGTACGTACATGTACTAAGCACTGTAAGAAGAAAATTAATTATGGTTACTCACCAACAATGACATGATGACTTGTCCGATAACAATGAGTTTAATTTTACTGCACAACAAAGGAGAGCGTTACAGCCCTTGTAAAGGAGCCACTTCAGGCGATTGTGTAGCACTGCCGTCGTTCTTCTTCTGGCAGTCTTCAATCCAAATCCCTAAAGCAGATTCCATCCAGACTACTGCCTTATTACATCCACTTACAACTCGTTTTGCACCCTGGTTAAAAGGACACTGCGGCCGTAGATCTTATATTCCTTTCCTACTTTTTAAATAAAAAGAATTGTAGCCTTCAACAAATCCAAAACGTTTACCTTTTCGGCAATCGTTAACATCTTCCGTTGGCGCTTGGGCACGGCCCCTGAAGCAGTAGCAGATCATTTTGGAGCCATAATGAAGGGCTTGACTATGCACAAAGAGAAACACAAAAGAGCACAACTCTTTACACAGCGAAACACGTTGATGCTGAATGAGCGAGACGAGACTTCCTGGTTAACACTGCATTCAGCACGCAGGAACTCAACTGCGTGCTCTGATTGGTTAGCTTCTCAGTCAGGAGAACTTAACTGCGTGCTCTGATTGGTTAGCTTCTCAGCCATCCGCCAATAGGGTCCGCAGAACCCGCGAAGCAGCGAAAAATCCACGTTATATATTTAGTTATACTTTCATATAAAATCCGCGATAGAGTGAAACCGCGAAAGTCGAAGCGCGATATAGCGAGGGATTACTGTATTTCATAATTGGTGAAAACCTACACTCAGCCATAGTATCTCCAAAGAATGGCAGCACTGACAGCACTTTTAGAGTTGAGTGATTCTTGGTTCCAACGCTGTGCGCAAGACACATCTGTACAGTTGCCTGAGTAACACCTGTAGCCCGAGTACCACTCGGGTCTAATGCTAAGGAGGCTACATACTATATATGCATTTGTTTGACAAACATATTTTTTGATGCATAGTATAATGAACATTATTTAATCATTGTATGTGCAGCTAATTAATAATTAATAATAATAATAATTAATTACATTTATATAGCGCTTTTCAAGGCACTCAAAGCGCTTTACATACAAGGGGGGGGATCTCCTCAACCACCACCAGTGTGCAGCATCCACCTGGATGATGCGACGGCAGCCATAGTGCGCCAGAACGCCCACCACACACCAGCTTACTGGTGGAGAGGAGACAGAGTGATGAAGCCAATCAGTGTATGGGGATGATTAGGAGGCCATGACGGTCAGAGGCCAATGGGCAAATCTGGCCAGGATGCCGGGGTAACACCCCTACTCTTTTCGAAAGACATCCTGGGATTTTTAAAGACCACAGAGAGTCAGGACCTCGGTTTAACGTCTCATCCGAAAGACGGTGCTTTTTTTACAGTATAGCGTCCCTATCACTATACTGGGGCATTAGGACCCACACAGACCACAGGGTGAGCACCCCCTGCTGGCCTCACTAACACCTCTTCCAGCAGCAACCTAGTTTTTCCCCAGAAGGTCTCCCATTCAGGTACTGACCAGGCTCAACCCTGCTTAGCTTCAGTGGGCAACCAGTCTTGGGCTACAGGGTGATATGTGCAGCTAATTACTAACATTTACACATTTACCAGCTATTTAAACTGGGAAAAATTGATATACTGTTTCAGTCTGAAGATTTAAGATGGACTTCCTCACTGTTGGTAATATCTCTGATGAAATGTGATATATTTTTCATATTAAAGAAAGTACTGTTTAAAACTTAAGTCTCTAAAATGATTTATGTTACTTTTAAAGTTTAGATAGATAGATACTTTATTAATCCCCAAGGGGAAATTCACATACTCCAGCAGCAGCATAGTGATAAAAACAATATTAATTAAAGAGCAATAAAAGCGCAGTGCAAGTTAAAAAATGCAAGGTGGAGAATACAAGGCAGGTATAACAGTCAATTTGTTAATTTCCCCTTGGGATTAATAAAGTATCTATCTATCAATAACATTGTATAATGTTAACGTTTACACCCCCGGGTGGAATTGAAGAGTCGCATAGTGTGGGGGAGGAACAATCTCCTCAGTCTGTCAGTGGAGCAGAACAGTGACAGCAGTCTGTCGCTGAAGCTGCTCCTCTGTCTAGAGATGATACTGTTCAGTGGATGCATTGGATTCTCCATGATTGACAGGAGCCTGTTCAGCACCCGTCGCTCTGCCACAGATGTCAAACTGTCCAGCTCTGTGCCTACGATAGAGCCTGCCTTCCTCACCAGTTTGTCCAGGCGTGAGGCGTCCCTCTTATTTATGCTGCCTCCCCAGCACACCACTGCGTAGAAGAGGGTGCTCGCCACAACTGTCTGATAGAACATCTGCAGCATCTTATTGCAGATGTTGAAGGACGCCAGCCTTCTAAGGAAGTATAGTCGACTCTGTCCTCTCTTGCACAGAGCATCACTATTGGCAGTCCAATCCAATTTATCATCCAACTGCACTCCTAGGTATTTATAGGTCTGCACTCTCTGCACACAGTCATCTCCGATGATCACAGGGTCCATGAGGGGCCTGAGCCTCCTAAAATCCACTACCAGCTCCTTGCTTTTGCTGGTGTTCAGTTGTAGGTGGTTTGAGTCACACCATTTAACAAAGTCCTTGATTAGGTTCCTATACTCCTCCTCCTGCCCACTCCTGATGCAGCCAACGATAGCAGTGTCGTCAGCGAACTTTTGCACGTGGCTGGACTCCGAGTTGTATTGGAAGTCCAATGTATATAGGCTGAACAGGACCAGAGAAAGCACAGTGCCCTGTGGCGCTCCTGTGCTGCTGACCACAATGTCAGACCTCCAGTTCCCGAGACGCACATACTGAAGCCTGTCTGCAAGATAGTTCAAGATCTATGCCACCAGGTATGAATTTACTACTATCTCTGTCAGCTTGTCCCTAAGGAGCAGAGGTTAGATGGTGTTGAAGGTGCTAGAGAAGTTCAGAATCATAATTCTTACAGCACCACAGCCTCTGTCCAAGTGGGAGAGGGATCGGTGAAGCATGTAGATGATGGCATCCTCCGCTCCCACCTTCTCCTGGTAAGCGAACTGCAGAGGGTCGAGGGCATGACGGACCTGTGGCCTCAGGTGGTGAAGCAGCAGCCGCTCCATGGTGTTCATCACATGTGATGTCAGGGCGACAGGCACATCACCAGGACGTGATACCTTTGGGACTCGGGTGATGCAAAATGTTTTCCAAAGCCTCGGGACTCTCCCCTGTTCCAGGCTCAGGTTGAAGATGCGCTGTAGAGTACTCCCCAACTCCAACGCACAGGCCTTCAACAGTCGTGGCGATACTCTATCTGGACCTACTGCTTTGTTGGCACGAAGTCTCCTCAGCTCTCTGCTTACCTGGGCTGCTGTAATTGTGGGTGTGGGGAAACTCTCTCCTATGCTGCTATCAGCAGAAGGATGGGTGGAGGATGCAGTACTCTGAGGTGAGAGTGGGTTAGGGTGGTCAAGCCTGTTTTTAAAAAAAAAAAAAAAAATTGTTCATCAGGTTTGCTTTTTCCCTGTCTCTCTCAATGGAGGCACCCTGCTTTGAGCTATAGCCAGTGATGATTTTCATCCCATTCCACTCTTCCGTCATGCTGTTATTCTGCAACTTTTGCTCCAGTTTTCTCCTGTACTGCTCCTTCGCTGCCCTGAGCTGGACTCGGAGTTCCTTCTGCACGTGCTTGAACTCATGCTGATCACCGCATTTAAAAGCCACTTTCTTCTGGTTCAAAAGGTTCTTGATGTCACTTGTAATCCATGGCTTGTTGTTAGCATAGCAGCGTACTGTTCTTACTGGAACTACAATGTTCATACAGAAGTTGATGTAGTCAATAGTGCAGTCAACAACCTCCTCAATGCTCTCACTATGTGACCCCAGCAGTATATCCCAGTCTGTAGTTCCAAAGCAGTCTCTCAAAGCCTGCTCTGCATCAGGGGACCACTTCCTGAATGAGCGTGTAGTTGAAGGTAGCGCCCTCACTCTTGGTTTGTATTGAGGCTGAAGCAGAACCAGGTTATGATCTGCTTTCCCAAGCGCAGGTGGCGCTGTATGCGTCTTTAACGTTTGCATACAGTAGGTCAATAATCCTATTTCCCCGGGTGTTACAATCCACATACTAGGAGAAGGAAGGTAATGTTTTTTCCAGCGTCGCATGGTTAAAATCTCCACAGATTAGCACAAATGCCTTGGGGTGCTGTGTTTGTAGTTTAGCAACAGCGGATGTGGATGATGTCACGTGGATGAATTTTATGATGTGTCCATCTCTTGTTCAAGTAAATTTGTATTGTTTATGCATGGAGTCAATTTAAAGCTAACTTTTTTTTAATATCTGTGTGATTAGTGCTGCTAAGTTTCCTTTAAAAAATCATTTTCTAGTCATATAATTAAAATGGGGGACTAGTTTAAGCATCAGCTCTTCATTTGAATTCTTTTAGTTTCTGAGCACCTCCTTATTTATGTAGACCTACAAATGCCACCTAAAAATAAGATAAAATTTAAAGAATCCTCTGCTCTTCTCTCTGCCCTGAAACACCTGGAAAACTACAAATCCCATGTCAGGATATTATTTGTTGATTTTTAGCTCCGCATTTAAGACCATCATCCCCTTCAATCTGGTAAATAAATTCAGTGACCAGGGCATCAGCACCTCTTTTTATAATTGGACACTGGACATTCTAACCAACAGACTCTGTCTGTAAGGTTAAACAACCACATGTCCTCTGCCCTGTTCCTGAGTACTGGCGTTCTGCAGGGCTGTGTACTCGGCCCACTCCTGTACTCCCTCTTCACCCGTGACTGCCTCCCTTTATATGATACCACCTCAATCATAACGTTAACAGGTGACACCATGATAATAGGACAATACTTACCAACGTGTTGTGCTGGCAATAACTTTGCACCCAACACCAAGAACACCAAAAAGGTCTTTGTGGATTACCGGAAAACTAAAGGCAGCAGACATGCTTCCGTCCATATAAATGAGGCTGAGGGGAAGTGTGTTTCCAGCTTTAAATTCGTGGGTGTCCACATCTCTGAGGACCTTTCCTGAACAATAAACATTTCCAATCTAGTTAAAGTGCAACAGCGAGTTTACTTTCTGCTGAGGCTAAAGAAAGCCTCAGATTCTATTGTACTTCTACTGCTGCACTGTCAAGAGCATATTGACATTATGGTTTGGTATGGCAACTGCTCCATATCTGCCAAGGCGGCCCTGCAGCGGGTGCTGAAAACTGCCCATCACATCATCGGCATCCCGCTGCTGACTGTCGCTGACCTGCAGCATACATGGTGTCTGTGACAGGCTCACAGCATCATCAAGGATGCCTCACACCCCAACCATGGATTTTTTACCCTCCTCCCATTCGGGAGGTGCTACAGGAACCTTCAGTCCCTCACCAGCAGTCTCAGAAACCGTTTCTTTCCTAGCACTGTCACCATTCTGAACTCTCAACCCTTACCACACAAATAGCTTACCTTACTAAATATCAGTAACTTCTGACTGTACTTTATGTATATTTTCACCTGTTTATACCTATACATAAAAATATTTAATATATCTATATTCATATCATGCATCTGTACTTACTGATCAGTATTCATATCTATATACTCTTCCTTGTATATACTACTGTCTGTAAATATGTTACCCTACTATTTGCACTTTCTGATTAGATGCTAAACTGTATTTTGTTGTACCAATACAATGACATTAAAGTTGAATCTAATCTAATATAAATATGAGAAGTTATTTGTTAACTAACTTTATACCTGATCTTTTTGCGTGGTAAATGCTTTTCTATGACTTGGCTTTGTTTTCACATTGTCATTTTGGCTACTGGACATCTGAGTCGGACTGGGTGGGGTTGAGATATTGATTTCATTACTATGATTGGCTTTGTTTCACAGGTCAAAAGATTATCTAATAAAGAGCGAAAGTTTAGCTTTCAAATACAAGTACACTTATTAATATGTAGCACTGAACACTTGAATTGTGAGCATGCTCATCTGTCCATTTTTCTAGGATGTGTTTTTATATCAAATGACGGACAGGTCATTACCCAGACAGATTTCAAAAGTCCCCAGCAGGTGAGCTTTGTAAACTCTACATGTTCTAGAGAGATACAATCACTTTTTATAGGTCATTCACTCATTTTTACTTTTGAGAACTAGAATCTGTTTTATTTCAGAGGACAGTTTTTGTTTTTCTTCAAATATAAAAGCGCAGAAATTTAGCTGTCTAATGCATGTAGGCTTACCCAGGGAGTTTCTGAAGTTTTGAAATGTGAATCAGTTACATAAGAAAAGTAGTCAAGCAATGGTTTTAGTTTGAAGGAATTGCTTCCCATGGTTTTCTCTAAACATAAGTACAAATTGAAATCCTCTGTATTGTTAGTGCATTATTAAGAAACTGCTATTGACATTTGTGTTTTCCTTCTGCTGGTCACATTGCCCGGTAATTGTATATTAGACAATTTACAAACACTGTTGTTTTAGTACAGCTTATTTTAAGTCGAGAAAAGTTTAAGTATAGCAAACAAAATGAAAATATTTAATTCAGCATAAATTAAATATTTAAGGAAAGCAGTCATCTGTATAATCACCTTAGATGCCTCTATGTTGTCTATAGCTGTTACTGCACTCACTGAGCACCGTGGTCAGACTATCCTGCTACTCCTCTGGATGCAGGCTGTTCAGACTGATTATTACCCTCTATAGAAATGACAATTTTTATAAAGTCCACCATTTATTTTCATGGTAACGCTTAATAAGAGACCTAAATTTCATTGTTATTACACATTGTGTGGATTTTACTTGCTTCTGAATGATTTTACAGGCTTGAGGAGGTTTTGGATTAGGGTTTAAAGAAAACAATATTTTAATCATAGACTACCAGATTTACCTACACTTTTAAAATCAGTTTTGTTAGTAAGTCAGGTTTCTGATGTTTACAATTCTGTGATTTACGTTTTCATTAATATATACATGAGATATTAACTAAATAACACTGAAGGGCAATATTTCATGCACTAGTCAAGTTTCACAAATTACTGATGGTTTTTTTTCTGGTACCTTTTGTGATATCAAATCTGTCAATTGAAGATCAATGGAATATTTCAGAATTCCTGTATAATAGCATTTGTTTTTTCTCTAAGTTGCTTCATACAGTACAAGTAATCAGGCTTTGTTATACTTAAGCATGTTAACAATATAATTATCTAACATATACATAACACAGGCTTATTTTTAAAGCAATTAAAAAAAGGTGGAAATGTTTCTATTAAAGAAGCTTGCATATATGAACACTGCATGTATTTTAATGTTCAAGGAGACCTAATGTATAAGTCTGTTTGGAACGCTGTTAAGCAGGTTTTATGACTAGGCTGCCAGTAAGGTTTAAATAGTGTGACCAAGTGAACATACTAGAAATGAATGCCACAATGAATGTTGAGGCACTATCTGGCCAACCCCATTTAAACAGTGCACAGACAAAATAAATATTGTTCTTGGCATACAAAATCACAATGACTTTCTTGCAGCCTGTCTTAATGTTAAAACAAAGTTACTTCAGTGGGAGCTAAACCCTTGTTGATGATTGGGTCCAAGAGAACACCCCTTTCTGAGAACAGCCCTGTTTATGGCGTCTGATGCTGAATGGGCAGGGTCTTTTCTGGGCACTTTATGACTGATGTGGTCATGCAATGGAACATCACACTGGAGATGCTAGAAAGACGGCCATCTCTGCTTTCATCTGAAATTTGCAGGAATGAAACTGACTTGCGCACTCTTACTGAAGCTGACCTAATGGTTGCAGAAGATATTTTTATGGCTTTATTTCAAATGAAAACAGTTATGCTAGTTAGACATAGTATTTGCATTTAACCTATACACATACTCCTGTATACTTTAAATAATCTCTGGATTACATCTAATACTAATTGAAAGGGCAGGCACAGTTATGGGTTGCACTTTGGACCTTGAGGAGGTAGTAGCAAAGGGGAAAATGAATACAAAACCGAATGACAATATGAACAATGCTACATATTCCCTCTCTGACACATTCACACTGAGTACTTTGAGCCAATGAACTATTCAATAGAATTGTGTCAAGAAAAGCTAATGGGTTTCCTTATACCAACAGTAATATATTTGTATAATGCCTCACTGTGATTATGACTGTCAAGTCAGAAGTTTTTGTCTTGTTAAATTGTCTTCATTTTCAGTCATTCTGGTGTGTATATTGATAACCTTTCTTAGGTTTAAAGCCATCGCTTTAAACAGACTGATGGACAGACTCAATTTGATTGGCTGGTGGGGAGCTAAGGTTTAAGGTCTTTAATTTCCAGAATATGTGTATGTCTTTTTTGTTTTATTTTAAGAGCTGCAGTTCTGCAGGAAGTGTAATGATGTAAACCATTTGCTACCTTGGTGATTGGTAGCGTTCAAAAGCCGAGATAGGATAGGTGAGCAAGAAAGAAAAAAAAATCTTAGCACGTGTTGCAGGTACTTTTAATACAAGGAATTATTAAGGAGAAAACTGAGCAGGACATGGCATGAGCAGAAGTTTAATAGAACAGTCAGTAAGGGTTGGGACAAGGGAGGTCATGGTTTATTAATACATTGGAATTTTATGAGGAAGCAACAAAAGGATATGATCAGAGTGGTGCATATGATATAGTTTATCCTGATTTTCAGAAAGTATTCGATAAGTTCCCACATAAGAGATTGGGCATCAAACTAAAAAGAGGTAGATAAGAGTGTGAATGAGTGTAATATTGGATAAAACACAGAAAGCAGAGGACTGAGGTTGAAAAAAAATTTATCAGAATTGGGTAAAGTTAAGAGTGGTGCTCCTCTTGCTGATCAGCTGGAAGACATTAAGAAGACATTCACGACTCGAATTGAAACAGCCGAAAATTTAGCATCCACCACTGATGGAAAAGCAACAGCTGCGAATTCCAAATGCAATGAACTCTGAGACAGACTTGCTGCTCTGGAAGATGGATGCAGAAGGAATAATATTAGAATTGAAGATCTACCTAAGAATCACGAAAGTCCAAACCCAGTGAAATTCGTAGCTGAACTATTCTCCAAAATAATTGAAGAGGACTTTAAATCAGACACCGAGATAGCTGCAGGTTATCGCATATGGGGATCGAACAACACTTAGCCTAGGACTTTTATTGTGTGCTTCGGGAAGTTACAATGTAAATTAAATGTAATGTCACTTATCAGACAGAAACGAGATTATATATGAAAATAACCTCATTCGTATTTTCCCAGATTTCTCACCCTCAATAGCTGCTAAGCGTGCCTCTTTTTAAAATATTAAACAGTGCTTACGAAAAGCCGGTATCAGAGATACAGCCTCTTGTATCCTACCAAACTGTAAGTGGATATTCAAGGCAAACATTACATATTTACAACTACGAAGGAAGCAGATAAAGAGTTAAGAAAGCTGATCCTGACACTTTCCTGAAATACGACCATGAGTCTCACCCTTTCATGGCATCGTAAAGGAGATATCACCGGCTGTCTCATCCGCTTGCAGTGACACTGGTACCGTAATTATACATCCTTTTCCCTTCTCGGTCCCTATCTGTTTTTGTTTTAATTACAATTATACATGTTTATGTATGTGTGGTAGAAATTATTAAATTAGTAACCCTTTTTTTTTTTTGCTTTTGCTTTTTTACACTATTCTAAAGGAGACTGTTAAACATCATACCCTTGGTTTATTGTTGTTGTTATTATTGTATTAGGGTTTACTATGCTTATCCAGGGCCACTATTTAACACCATTCCCTGGGTTTACTATTTAACATTTCAAGACTGTTGAAGATTGTTTTTTTTATGCTTATAGTATTTAGACTGTATTGGCAATGTATATCTCAATTTTAATTCACATACACCGCTGCTGGGGGGCTTGTTTTGTTTTGGATGTGCTCTTTCTCTAGGTATGTCAGAGGACTGGGACTTTGTGAAGTGGGGTTTAGCCTCACGTGGGGAGGCAAAACAGGGGGGTGAGGGGACTAGGGGGGAGAGAGAGAGCAAGCTATCTCTAATCTATCCTTTTAATTCTTATAATAATTACCAACGTAACAATAGACTGCATGGAAATGACCCCTGGGAAAATTGGAAATTAAGGTTGAAGCTGTTTAGCTTTCGGTTAAGACTACAAAATGACATCAAAAATTCAAAATCAGTGTCTCCCAAGATGAGACAGTAAACTTTGTGACCTGGAATGTTAAAGGCCTGAATCACAAATTAAAAAGACAGGAAGTATTCTCTCACCTAACAGGTCTAAGCGGTAAAATAGTATTTTTAAAGGAGACCCACTTATTTAGCAAGGATCAGTTCCGGCTGCAAAAAGACTTTACAAAACAAACTAGAGGTGTGGGAATTCTTATACATAGAACAGTCTCATTTGTAGTATCAGATGTTGTATATCTGATCCTGAAGGGAGATACATGATTGCCATGGGTAATTTATTTAATTGTAAAGTGATTTTGATAAGTGTTTATGCACCCAATGTGGATGATAGGGAATTCATCCAAAATGTACTTGCATCCATTCCCAATGTGAACACTCATAAAATTATAATGGCTGGGGATTTTAATTGTGTTTTAAATCCAGACCTATATAGGTCTCCTGTCACCGGGGCGTTGACATCTAACACTGCAAAGACAATTACACAGTTTGTAACTGACCACAACCTATCAGACCCCTGGAGATTTCTAAACCCAAACTCAAGAACATATTCCTTCTACTCACCAGTGCATCATTGCTACTCAAGAATTGATTATTTCTTTGTAGATAACCATTTCTTGCCTACGATTTAAATCCTGCAAGTACAACGCTATTGTTATTTACGACCATGCCCCTCTTGATCTTGATAAAATGATCTTGGAGATAAAAATCATTATGCTCCACATACTCCTCTCGCAGATGGTGTCTTAGCCCACTTTTATTAGCAGACAAGAACTTTACAGAATTTATATCAAAACAAATCAGTTTTTTTTATAGAGACAAATACATTCTCAAAGATCTCTGCAGGAATACTCGGGGGAAACCCTGAAGGTGGTCTTAAGAGGACAGATTACCTCATATCTTTCCCACAGAAATAAATTGGAAACCAAGCAGGTATCAAATATAACCAGCGAAATTACTAGAATAGATCAAGAACATGCCAGGTGTCCAAGTGAGGCACTTTATAGGAAAAGGCAGGCTCTGCATTCAGAACTCAACCTCTTGACAACTAAAGAAACTGAATAACTCATTTTTAAATCAAGACATCATTACTATGAACATGGAGAGAAAGCTAAGAAGCATTTAGCTCAACAAATCCAAAAGCATGAAGTTCGCAATGCAATCCCGGCAATCACCAACACAAATGGAGACAAAATCATTGACCATAAAAATATAATGCACACATTTAGAGACTACTATAAGTCCTTATATTCTACTGAGTTTAAAGAAGACAAGACACAATCTAATTTATTTCTGGATGCATTAGAGATACCGCAAATAGATACTCTTAGTGCAGAGGAATTGGATAAACCGCTGGCACTATCAGAATTACTAGATACTATAAAGTCACTTCAGAGTGGGAAAGCAGCAGGCCCCGATGACTACCCTGTCAAATTTTATGAGACGTTCTCCACTCAGCTAGCTCCCCTCATATTAGCAACATTCACAGAAGCTAGAGACAATAAAATTCTACCTCAAACTTTTCGCTAAGCATTAATCACCGTCTTTCCTAAACAAAATAAGGACGTATTACAATGTGCATCATACAGACCAATTTCATTTCTGAATAATGATGTTAAGATACTCTCCAAAGTCCTAGCTAGAAGGATGGAGGAACTGCTGCGCTCCGTAATATCACAAGATCAAACTGCATTTATTAAAGGCCGACACTTAGCGCCCAATCTTCAACGCCTGTTTAATGTGAGATATTCACTCGCAAAGTCAAACTTCCCAGAGATTTTACTATCCTTGGATGCAGAAAAAGCATTTGATATGATTGAATGGAACTACCTTTCCACTACATTGAAGAAATTTGGGTTTGGCCCAAACATTTGTGCATGGACCAAACTACTGTTCACCAATCCAGATGCTTCAGTTTGTATTAACAATATTAATTCAGACTACTTTAAACTAGAATATGGTACCAGACAAGGATGCCCCTTGTCACCACTACTTTTTGCAATCGCCATTGAGCCACTGGCAGTTCACTGTCGAAATGCTTATGAGATAAAGGGGATTATCAGAGAAGGACTTGAACAGAAAATTTCTCTATATGCCGATGATATGGTACTGTATATATCAGACCCACAAAATACTGTGCCTGTAGTCCTAACAACACTAACAGAATTTCAAAAGATTTCTGGTCTCAGAATTAATTTGACTAAAAGTGTGCTCTTTCCAGTGAATTCTCATGCTCACAATATTAGATTGGACACCTTCCCTTTTATCATTGCAGATCAGTTTAAATATCTAGGGCTAAACATTACACGTAAACATAAAGCTCTTTATCAACAAAATTTTGCTGTCTGTATGGAAAGCAAGACTTGCATAGATGGTCAACCCTCCACCCCACTTTAGCTGGAAGAATTGACATTATTAAGATGAATATCCTCCCCAAGCTTCTCTTTTTATTTCAAAACATCCCAATATACATCAATAAATCGTTTTTTAAGAAATTGGATTCAACCATAACCACACTTATTTGGAATTCAAAACATCCACATATCCAAAGAGTGACCCTACAAAGGCAGAAGGTGGCATGGCTCTACCTAACTTTCAATTTTACTACTGGGCAGCAGACATAAAAACTATAAAAACCTGGACATGGACACAAATAGATGAACATATACAGGCTTGGTCTGCAATAGAAATAAAATCCTGCAGTACTTCTTTATATTCCTTGCTTTGCGCCCCAATAAATGCAAGTTGTCTCCAATATACTAACAACCCAATAGTGTTTCACTCACTCAGAATATGGAACCAATGTAGGAAGCATTTTAAGATAGAGAATCTTTTATCGGTGGCATCTCTGTATGAGAACCACCTTTTTCAACCCTCGCAAACATATGCAGTTTTTAATGTCTGGTAAACATTTGGGAATAAACCACTTAGAGATTTGTACATAGACAATGTCTTTAAGTCCGACGAACAATTACATTCTAAATGTAACTTTCCAGCAACACATTTCTTTCACTATCTTCAAATTAGAAACCTGTCCAATTTTCCTCACCTCCCACCTCCCTCTATGCTGGAAAAAATATCAATCAGTTTCAAGGACTTAGACAGCATATCTGCAATATATAAAACCATTTTGCTGTCCCTCCCTTTCAACGATCCAAGAGGTAAGTGGGAAAAGGATCTCTCACTCAACATCTCAGAAAAAGAGTGGAAGATAGCAATGCAGAGAATTCACTCAAGCACCATATGTGCAAAGCATACAATTATTCAACTCAAAATTATATATTGAGCATATCTGTCTCGTTTAAAATTGTCCAAAATGTTTCCAGGGTAAGATCCAACCAATCCAATCAAGTTCCAGCCTCACTGGGGTCACATGTTTTAGGCTTGCCCCAAATTAACATCAATCTGGACCAAAATTTTTAAATGGCTTTCTGACAGCCTTGGTGTCACAATCCCTCCTAACCCATTAACAGCTGTGTTTGGCGTACTTCTAGATGGGCTTAAAGTGGAGAAGGACAAACAAACTAATTGCTTTTACTACACTATTGGCATGCAGACTTATCTTGCTAAACTGGAAGAATCCTAACTCTCCCCTTTTAAGTCAGTGGGTAACTGATGTTATATACTATTTGAAATTGGAAAAAATCAAATTCTCATTTAGAGGATCTGGGTAGAATTTTTTCAAAACCTGGCAGGATCTAATCAATAACATTCTAGTGGAACTGAGGAAGCAGATTCTCTCTGCATTTTCTTTTTCTTCTCCATTTATCTATGTTCACTTATTAATTAATTTATCTATTTACTTATTTTTACTAGGTTTAAGTTTTATTCTGCTGCCCATGCTCTTTTTCAGGAGTAGGGGTTGATTTGTTTTCTATCCTATTCTTGTAAAATTGATCTACTTGTATGGAAGGTTGTGTGATTTCAATAAAATCAATAAAATTTTTTTTTAAAAAGTGGTGCTCCTGAAGGGTTAGTGCTAGGACCTATGCTATTTTTTGTATACATAAATTATCTGGATAGGAATATAAGCAATAAGATGGCTATCTTTTCAGATTATACCAAGACAGATGGATTAGCAGATCATCTAGATTCTGTTGAATTATTACAGAGGGACTCAAATGGCATACAGACTTAGGCAGATTTGTGGCAGGTGAAATTTAATGTAAATAAATGTAGGTATGACTGTACATGTTGGAAGTAGAAATGTTAGATTTTGAATACACAATAGGTGATCTGAAACTTGAATGGACCCTTTATAAGAAGGACCTAGGAGTCATAGTGGACTTGTCACTATCACCCTGCAGAGAGTGTGTAGAAAAGCAATGAAGAAAGCTAACAGGGTGTTATATAGCACAATGTGTAGAGTAGAAGTTTAAGTAGGTTGTGCTCACCTGGAGTACTGTGTACATTTTTGGTCTCCACATTTTAAGAAAGACAAAGCTACCTTAGAAAAAGTCCAGAAAAGAGTGATTAGGCTGATTCTGTGACTGCAGAGTATGAGTTGCTAGGAAAAAATGAAAAAGTTGAACCTTTTCATTTTAAGCAAATTAATATTAACAGATGACATAATAAAGTGTTTAATATTATGAATATCATTAGTACAGTGGACTGAGACTGTCACTTTAATAATAATAATAATAATAATTTTTATTTATATAGCACCTTTCCCATGCTCAGGGACAGCAGGTATATGTAACACTAGATGCAAATGTTTCCTGAACAGAACACTAGAACAGATACAGTAGATACAGGATATACAAAGCATTGAATAAAATAAAAGACAATAAACCATAGTAAAATACTAAATACAATACTAAAAGAAAAGCCTAGCAAATAATATGATTTGTGATACAACACATACATAAATTATACTGAGCATCTGGACAGAAAGGAAGACTGAAAGAGGGGGCAGAATGTCAGGTTAAGTTAAAAGCCTTCCCGGACAAATGAGTTTTAAGTTGTATTTTAAAAGAATGAATGGAGTCAGCTGATCTAATTAATTTAGGGAGGTCAGCTGTATAGCGCCCAGACTTTGGAATGAAGGCCCTGACACTCATATAGTGCAGGTTAGTGAGGGGCACAACAAGATTGCTAGAATCAGAGGGCCTTATTGGGCAAACAAGATGGAGAAGGTCACTGATGTAGTCCGGTTCGAGGCCATTTAAAGCTTTGTAGGTTAAGAATAAGATTTTATATTTAATCCTGTAAGACACAGGAAGCCAGTGGAGGTGAAGCAGGATGGGTGTGATGTGCTTGCTGTTGCTGGTTCATGTAAGGAATCTTGCAGCAGAGTTTTGAATCACCTGAAGCTGTGATATAAGACTAGAAGAGGCACCTGCCAGTAGGAAGTTACAATGTGGGATGTAATAAAAGCATGGACAAGTTTCTCAGCATCAGAAAAGGAGATGAATGAGCGAACACAGGATATGCTATTATGAAAGTAAGAAAGTTTCTTAATGTGGTTTATGTGGGCAGAATAAGAAAGGGAGAAATCACAAATGATACCAGGATTCTTTGCATCAGAAGAAGGTCTGATGAGATCATTGTCAAGGACTGAGAAAGAAGCTAATCTTCTTAAGTTGTACTTTAGCACCAATTTGCAGGAGTTCAATTTTGTTACAATTTAATTTTACAGAGTTCTGCTCCATCCAGGTTTTAATTTCGCTAATGCAAGTTGTGAGCTGAGAAAGCCCTGATGAAGTTTCACTTTTAACATTGAAACAGTGTTGAGTATCACCTGCATAAAAATGATAACCCAGTCCATTGCTGTGAATGATATGGCAAAGGGGAAGCAAATACTGTAGATACAGAGGCACTGAGGACAGAGCCCTGAGAAACCTCTTGTTTTGATTGGCACTGAGCTGGATATGCTGTTGCCAAGACTAACATAAACTCTTGCCTATCAGTCAGATAGGACTTAAACTACTGGAGGGCAGTGCCAGAGATACCCAGCATTTTCTCCATTTTGGACAGTAGAATATCATGTTTCATAGTTTCAAATGTTGCACTAAGATCTTTCAGAATGAATATGCTGGTTTGTCCAGAGTCTGGTGCCATAAGCAAATCATTGGTTGAGCAGTTTCATAACTGTGCTGCACCCTGAAACCACACTGAAAGGGTTCCATCAAATTATTAGTAGTTAAGTAATTGGTGACTTGTTGAACGTGTTGTAACCTCCCAACTTTTGACAGAAAAGATAAGTAAGAAATAGGGTGAAAATTGCTAGGATTGCCAGCATCAACTTTTTTGTCATTGGGGTTACAGAAGCTATTTTAAAAGTGGCTGGGACAAAGCCAGTTTCAAGGGATGTATTTATTATTGTTATAATAGTTGGGATTATGGTATGAAGACAGGATTTAAGAAATGTGGTGGAGATGGGGTCCTGTACACAAATACTCATCTTACAAAGCAGGTCGTAAACTAATGCAGATGTGACTGGTGAAAATTTATTTAAAACTGGGTGGAGTGGGAAGACAGGGAAATATATAAACAGGTGATGGATTTATGTTAGTTGAAATATTTAGATCTTTAATTTTATTGCAGAAAAAGTGGAGCAGTTTTTGACAGACTTCGATAGAGGAGGTAATTGGACCAGATACAGGCTGAAGTAGTTTATTAACTACGGAGAACAAAAACCTTGGGTTATCATGGCCACTTTCTATTATTCCTCCATAATGTGTGTTCTTGGCTGCAGTTAGTGCATCCCTGTAAGCCCTTTGATGGTCAGAAAAAGCCAGGATGTGCACAATGAGGCCACTCTTACGTTACATTCTCTCAAGGTGTCAGCTTTTTGCTTTCATAGACAAAGAGATAGAGCTGAGTGCTTATAGAAAACCTCCTTATGCTTTAAAAGAACTGTTTTAACTAGTGCTGAAAGAAAGGCTGAGTTATAGTGATCAACAAGACAACAAGAGGGGCAGGTATTTTTAAGGTTTCTGAAAGAAATTTGATGTTTACAGGTAAGAGCAGGGAGAGGTAGTGAGACATTGAAACGCACTGCATTAGGATCCGAGTCCTAAATCACTGCAGTAAGTGTTGCCTCCAGATCAGCCAGACGTACAGATCAAGTCCAATATATGACCACCAGACTGGGTAGGAAAATCAACATGTTGCACCAAGTCAAAACAGTCCAGTAAGGACAGGAATTAATTTCTCAGTTTACATATTGTAATATCGATATGGATGTTGAAATCGCCAAGAAGAATAACTCTCTGCAAAAGGGAACTTAAGTGGGTTAATAATTCAGCCAGATCAGATGAAAAACATGCATTGTATTTTGGGGGATGATAGAGAAGACCTGATTTCTTTATTAGCTTAAGAGCCGGACACTCAAAAGACTATGGGCAGTCAGTTGGGATTCTTTTGATGTTTAGCTCCTCTCTAACAATTACTGTGAATCCTCCGCCTTATTTTGAGCTACGAGAATCTGCAATGTCAATGTATCTGGATGGTGTCGCCTCCATAAGAGGCATGGAATCATTTGGTTTTTGTCAGGTTTCAGTTAGACATAACATTTCAAGGTTGGAGTCTGTAATAAATTCTGGTAGCACCAGATCTTGAGTTAAACAATACAATGTTAGTTGATGAGGGTTCATTTTGCACAGATCCATGGTCAGTGTTTATTTTAAAAAATTACAAATTTGGCACTTCTATTAACAAAGCCATGAACACGGCAGGCGTTGAACTTATTATTTACAGCCAATGTTTATCTTTAGCCATTTTATTCACACAGATAATCTGGTGCTGGATTTGAATCTGCTGCAGTATGCTGGATCTGTAAAGTGGCAAAACTTGTGCAATGCTGTGCCACCTAAACTGACAATGTTTTAACACTAGAATTACCAAAGCCTATGAAAAAACTCGTAAACCTTGCCCACCTTAAATCCATTCACACCTCTCCGTCAGCGTCAACGGCAAAAAGCACTCCCAACTCAAGCCTTGTTTATCTAGGAGTCAGGTACCGAGAGCTGTATAGTGTAAATAATATATCATTATTTGGAAAATATGCATTTCATATTTGTTCTGTGTCTACAAAGATCTATGTAAGTGTAGCATGACAGAAATGTTGAACACATACCTAAAAGACAAACTTTTTTCATGTTTTAGTACTATCGAGAAATGTTTGACATGAAGTGTATAATGTGTGAAGACTGAAGTCCAAATATCAAATAAGCACTTTCACTAAAGGTACAAGGATAACAAAACAAGTGCGCATTTATTCAAGACTATAACCGAAGAAAAAGAAATTGGGTTAGTTTACTTCATTGTTATGACTGCTTTGGTAGTACAGTACAGTGGTAAGAACTACTGACTCATAATCAAGAGGGCGTGGGTTCGAGCCTTGCTGCTTCACAAAATAAATGTTTTGAGTAGTGAGCTGCTCTTATTTGTTACTATTATACAATAAAAACATACATTTGATTTGAGTTTGTAACAGCCGGTGTAAATGTATGGTACTTGTAAAGGTTTTTTTTTTTTTTTATTCAGTTTTATTCTCTCAGTTGCGTTCACACTTGCCCCGATCTGACACTGTTAGTTTTCAAATAAATAAGTGCTATAACAGAGGTGAACTCAGCTGAGGACGAGGGTTCTGCATGGGAGAAAGAGAACAGAAGCCCTCCCTGCAAGAAACATCCACTCACATATAAGAACAACGCAGCTGCAGCAGGCGTAAAGGCGAAAGATGGCACTGTCTGGATGCAGTAAGAGGTCCAGCATCATCCTGCCAGTCAGTCTGCCCCACACCTGTCCTTCAAAGAAAAAGCACGGCTTACAGAGTTCGCCAAGGTATCGTGTAAAGCCCAGTTTGTGATTATGTTTTGTGATGGTCTTTATATAAAAACATTTACATGTTGCTTATATAAAAGCCAGATTGTTATTTACCTATATTTATTTACTTATCTTCCTACAGTGTAAAGTCACAAGTAGACTGCAGGGCTTCCTGTGTTTGATCGACATGGGCATTGCATATATTGTGCAGTACTCTTCAGTAAAACTTTGTTGCTTTGAATATAAACAAAAAGTGTTACATTGTAAAAAGCCTTGTTAAAGTATTAAAAACCCAATCATAGTGTTTTTTTTTTTTTTTTTGTATGTTATTTCTGACCCCCAGATATTTGAATATATATATTGGTGAAAACAAGACATGTAGATGTCCAAAGGGCAATCAGAACTGTCCAGTATCCTATAGTACAAACATCAGTAAAGTCGGATATTTGGAGGAGACATCAAATGATTTTAGATTTAGAAGGAAAGAAGCTGAACTATCTGAGCTATGCATTATGCCCCCCGACTGAACCGATTTGTTTGTCAAATAGAGAATTGCACCAAACATTAGTGAATTTGATTTTTCAGCTAAAGGCTTTGTGCAACTTGTTTAATAGTCAGTTAACGAGGCTATTAAATACTGCAGATTTGATATCTATGTATGAATCTTCTTCTTTTGGCTGCTCCCATTAAGGGTTGCCACAGCGGATCAGGTTTTTTCATATCTTCTTGTCTTCTGCATTTTGCTGTTACACCCACCACCTGCATGTGCTCTCTCACCACATCCATAAACCTCCTTTTAGGACTTCCTCTTTTCCTCTTACCTGGCAGCTCCATCCTTAATATCCTTTTTCCAATATATCCAGCATCTCTCCTCTGCTCATGTCCAAACCAACACAATCTTTCTTCTCTGACTTTGTCTCCCAACTGTCCAACCTGGGCTGACCCTCTAATGTACTCATTTCTAATCCTATCCATCCTTGTCACACCCAATGCAAATCTTAACATCTTTATCTCTACCACCTCCAACTCTGTCTCTATTTTTTGGTTAGTGCCACCATCTCCATCCCATACTGTATAACATAGCTGGTCTCACTACTGTCTTGTAGACCTTCCCTTTCATTCTTCCTGGTATCTGTCTGTCAAAAATCATTCCTGACACTCTTATCCATCTGCTCCACCCTGCCTGCACTCTCTTCGTCACCTCTCTTCCTCACTCTCTGTTACTCTGTATTGTTGAGTTTTTAAACTCTTCCACCTTTGTATCCCTGAATCCTCACCACTCCTCTGACCTCCCTTTCATCACACACATGTATTCTGTCTTGTTCCTACTGACCTTCCTTCCTCTCCTTTCCAGAGAATATTTCCACCTCTCCAGGGTCTCATCGACCTGCTCCATACTCTTGCTACAGATCACAATGTCATTTTACAAACATGATAGTCCATGGGGACTCTTGTCTAATCTTGTCTGTCAACCTGTCCATCACCATTGCAAATAAGAAAGGGCTCAGAGCCGATCCCTGATGTAATCCCACCTCTACCTTGAATGCATCTGTCACTCCTACCACAGACCTCACTACTTTCACACTTCCCTCCTACATATCCTGTACCACTCTACATACTTCTCTACCGTTCCCGACGTCCTCATACAATACAACAGCTCCTCTCTAGACACCTTGTCATATGCTTTCTCTAAGTCCAAAAAGACACAATACAACTCCTTCTGTCATTCTCTATACTTCTCCTATACTAATACCCTCAGTGTTCTTTTCCTGGCATGACAACATACTGCTGCTCGCTAATTACCACCTTCCTTCTTAACCTAATCTCCACATCATCCAACCATCTCTCTCTCTCATTCATCGGCTTCTTACAGTACTCTTTCCATGTGCTCAGCACACTCTCCTTGCTTTTGAGTGTGTTTCCATCTTTATCCTTTATGACCCTAACCTGCTGCACATCTTTCCCAGCTCGGTTTCCCTGTTAAGCCAATCAGTACAGGTCATTTTCTCCCTCCTTAGTGTCCAACCGCTCATATAACTCATCATAAGCCTTATATTTAGCCTTTGGCACCTCTCTCTTCACCTTACACCTTATCTCCTTGTACTCCTGTCTACATTCTTCATCTCTCTGACTATCCCACTTCTTCACCAACCTCTTTCTCTGTTTACTCTCCTGTTATTTCCACATTCCACCACCAAGTTTCCTTTTCCTCCTTCCTCTGTCCAGATGTCACACCAAGCACCCTTCTAGCTGTCTCCCTTACCACTTCTGCTGTAGTTGCCCAACTGTCTGGTAACTCTTCATTGCCACCGATTTCTTGTCTTACCTCCTCCCTGAACTCAACCTTACAGTCTTCCTTTTTCAACTTCCACCATCTGATCCTTGGCTCTGCCCTCACTTTCCTTGTCTTCTTGATATCCAACGCCATCCTACAGACCACCATCCTATGCTACCTAACAACGCTTTCCCCTGCCACCACTTTGCAGTCTCCAATCTCCTTCAGACTGACCCTCCTGCATAAGATATAATTTACCTGTGTAAATCTTTCTCCACTCTTGTACGTCATCCAGTGTTCCTACATCTTCTTGCAGTTGACATTTTGGTGTTTTTGTGTATTACCGTAATATGGTAGTTTCTTAAAATTGGCAAATTTCAAGCTGGAGTTCTGTTCTTGCTTATTAAAAGAAAATTTACTGGGAGCGCACAATTGTAATTGCAACTTTTTTATTCCTCTGTGTATTTGTCACTACATGCTTATGGTAGTGTGAATTTGTCCCGTACAATTTTTTTGTGCCACTATAAAAAGTACCATTCCAGCAACATTTTTGGTCATAAAAATGTGCAAGAGAAATGTCTACCCTACTTTGATATATATAACATGAATATTGAGTGAAGTATGTTTAAGTCAAAGTAAAGGGAAGTGGCTAAAATTTGGCAGCATTTATTTTGAAATAATGTTTGAAACTTGAAGGGAAGCATTTTAACTTTGCTTGGTGGAATTAAAACTTCACAGTGGTGCTGTTTCTGAAATAAAATCTCCATTCTCTATATCTTTCCTTAGGCGATTACAAATCACCAGAAGAGGAAAATTCCCACACATCAATTCTTCTCTTTATCTTCTTCAAACCTAGTGACTGATATCTCTTCAATCTGTAAAGCTAGCTTTTTTCAAGATGATGACTCTACTGATAGCAGTAATAATGGTTAGTAATGCTTTTTTTTTTCTTCTTCTAGTTAAAAATGCAAAAGCTTTTAGTGTCTATATTTCATGATTTAATAAAAGTGCCTTTATTTCTAAAATTGCAGGTATAATTAAGTTTGAGCTTTAGTAATTTAATGTGTGTTGGGGAAAATGTAGGTTTTATTTCTAGTGTAGCTGTGATTTATCAAGGGTCTCCAAATAGTTCCTAATGCATCTACCAGAAAGGTATACAAGCAGTTAGTATAACTTCCATCCATTATCCAACCCGCTATATCTTAACTACAGGGTCTAACTACACAGGGTCTGCTGGAGCCAATCCCAGCGCAAGGCAGGAAACAAACCCCGGGCAGGGCGCCAGCCCACCGCAGGGTACACACACACACCAAGCACACACTAGGGACAATTTAGAATTGCCAATGCACCTAACCTGCATGTCTTTGGACTGTGGGAGGAAACCAGAGTACCCAGAGGAAACCCACACAGACACGGGGAAAACATGCAAACTCCACGCAGGGAGGACCCGGGAAGCGAACCCAGGTCTCCTAACTGCAAGGCAGCAGCGCTACCCACTGTGCCACCGTGCCGCCTCGTTAGTATAACTTGTACAAAAAAAAAATACAGTGCAAGTGTCTTCATTTTAAACCCTTTAATGAAATTTAAAACAAACAGATCACACAAAATAAAACAAAGGAGAAAGTTGATAATAAACACACCAAGAAAAAAAACTTCTTGTCTGCAATGTTCCTGTTAAGGATTAATTGTCTACATTACATTTCTTAAATTTTTATACGTTACCACATGCACTAGAAACTATGTTTGACACAGGTACATATGTATGTATGGTCAGAATACTATATACCCTAATGTATTTTTGTCCAACAGTTCATGTTTCTTGTTTCAGTCTGAGCTCATTCTATTCTGTTGTATAAATTCAGATATATATCATTCCATTAAATTGTTAGCTTATAGGGGGGTAAACAGAATCATCCATTATCTTTGAGAAAGCTTTATTCTATTCAAATTAAGCAAAACTAAAGTAAATTTACTATTAATATTAACTTATAAGATTTGGCTCTTACATTTAGTGACTTGGAGCAAATGTCCAACTAGGATATTTATTTTGGTTGATGCTGGTCAGAAATATCAAGCTTACTGACTTCTAGCACTGGGATAAGACAGATCAGAACTATTTCTATCAAAAGGAATACTTTTAATGTTCTGTTCTTACCTGAAGGTCAGTACTGAAGTTTCAAAACTGGATTTATGTGGTTGTATTTCCTACTTTCACCAACGTGGTGCTGGTCCCCCTCCTGGATACACAGAGAGTTCTAGTGTCAGGGAGACAGTCTGGCTGTAAAACTTTAGCCAAAACCATTAATGATGGAATCTGTGCAATCAACTTTGAAAAATGCTAGGGTGTACCCAGTAGGCAAAATGCAGGGGTCTTACCAGACCCTTTTGGGAAGAGAGTGAGGGCTACAGCACCTACTTAGTTGGCAAAGCAGGATCCAGCATGAGTCAAATGTGTAACAAAACAAATTCCTCAGTCTAATAAGGTTAATTTTAAAAACATTTAGTGAAAATTTAAAAAGAGCAAATCACAAAAATTTAGAAGAAAGTTATACACAAAATAAAAGGCGACAAAAAGTTTCTTCTCTGTTTCATTACAATCTTAGCTTTCTCATGTTAAACTTCAGTTGCTTTCTATACTTAAGTTGTGTTACTTTTCTATGGCAGAATTTCATAGGCTTTAATATGTTCATTGCAGTATGAAACTGTTTGCCCTCCATACCTTAAACTGCAAGGCAGATCATAAACTGTACTAGTCTGTAGTCAGAATAAACAGAAATAATTAGAAAGTTCCATTTTCAATTTAGGTTGTAGGGGTTATAATCAAACCTTCCATTGACTATACACTAATATATAGGCAAACATTTTAGCATAACTAAAAAAAAA
>JANRMT010062821.1:14134443-14154677 GCA_026402145.1 Polypterus bichir lapradei | reverse complement strand
TTACGCTCTAACTCAATGCCTCATAGTTTGTTTCATATGAATGTTAAAACAGCACAACTGAGATACATTTTCAAACAATACAATTGATAACTGATTACCTGAAGAACTAGAAGTTGAAAATGTTGCTCTTCTCTTTCCAAGTGTATGACGTCTCTTTTTATGAACTGGTCTCTCCTGGTTAGAAAAAGCAATACTTTATATCTTTCAAATAACTACAATGGGTATGTGCATTACAGAAACATAACCATCACCTTTATTTAGGAATTCACACAATTAATCTGTTCTAAAAAGTGTTCATATAAGGTTGGAAGTAATGAAGTAAAGGATTTTTTGAACCTGAATAAGTCAGTCCTTCCAAAAACCTAAAGGATTACTGAACTTTGGCAAAATTACTTCTTCACATTTTCTTCCAACATAAAACACGTTTGAATGTGTTCTGCAGTAAAACTGTGTTATTGTCAAAAAAAAGCAAGAGAAGAACAATAATCTTCTGTAAAATTCACTACTTAAAAACTAGGTTTGAACATTCCAAAATAAAACCAAATTTAACAAAGAACGTTGAAATTGATGCTACTCTAACGTAAGAATAAATTTTTTGCCAGCCATGTCTGTATACTGTATGTATATTGGAAATTATTATAACAATAATGAAAAATTTACACTACATTTATAACTGACTACCACTTCCAATGAAGTATTTATTTTTTCAACTTTTACATGAATACTACTAACCCAGGCAGGGTCTTCATCACTTAAAGAATCTTCAGACGATAAAGGTGAATCATCCATCACTGGCTCTTGTTGCCTTAATGAAGGACGAGCACTATTTGTCACACTTTTTCTTTTAGAAACTAATTTCCCAGATGTGGATGGAATGTCATTGTAAGTTATCAGTCTTGAATTCATCTAAAAAATATCAAAATTAAAATCAAATCATTTCTTTATTTTACTTCTGTGTAAGTCACACTTTAAATCTTAAAATCTTACCCACAACTCACGTATTATATTATATACTAGGGGGCTTTGCCCCCTTCTCGCTTCACTTGCCAACCCCTGGGCCTCCACTCTTTGTAGTTCTGCTGCTCGCGTATGGGGATGCAGATGTACAATTGAAATAGATTTTAATTTTCATGGGAATTGTTACATATGCATAATAGAACTATTTTACATTACAGCGAGTAATTAACCATATAAAAAAATACTAAAATGTAATAATTTGAAGGAAAATTATGTTTCATGTTGCGTTAGTTATTCATTGCATAATACTGTTGTTCTGTTTGGCTTTGAAATGAACACGCAAATACATTTTAAACTTACACTTGCACTGTAAAACTTCAGTAAAAACTATTTTTTTAATTAAATTTTCATCAATATCGTATTGAATTTTGATTCTGTGTTTGGACTTTCATTGTGACAACGCAATGTATAACTGCCCGTGATTGAATTTAGTTTCTTTCTCTCTATTAAATAAAATGACTTTTTCAAATGTTTGGTTCTCAGATTTGTTAATTGTCTTTGCAAAAGCTATTCTAATGGGAAACTGTTAACATTTAAATACGAATAGCATATCAAGATCTCCTTTGTTGTCTAATGTTATCTGCAGAAGATTTATTACATTACTTTTCTTGGATACATCCTTCTTTCTACAGTAATTCATGCGGTGGAAGACCGGACAGTGTTAATGGTTGTAGATATTCTTCGGGATATTGTAAGTTGATGTTTTCATGTTCCGCATGATCACCACCAACTGTTTCAGCGTAGTCTATTGATATGCATTTAACCAATTTGCTGTGTAACCGATCGACATTTTTGGCGTTCATTCGTTTGACTTCATCGTTTCTCGGTGGTAGGATTGCCCGCATACTCATTTTTTCTGTTTAAAACCCTTCGTGATGAAATTCTTCAATAAGATTTGTACATAATATGTGTTCTTTAATTGGGAACTTAAAGTAAGGAAAATGTAAAATTTTATAAGAGCTGAGAGAGCAGGAACTGTGTCTGACAAAAGCATTTACACGAATGAGAGGTGAGAGTACCATATGCGCGGTTGAATATGGTTGAGAGGAGGGCGTGACTTGAACAAATCTCATGGCCAAAGTCTCATCTCGTGGGACTTGAAAAAAATCTCTTGAAAAATGTCTCTCCCAGGATTTTTATATATATGTGTGTGTACAGTGCAAGGTTATTATAGTTAACGAAAACTAAGATCAAAACTGAAACTATTATTAAAAAAACATTTTCGTAAACTGAAATAAAATAATTAACAAAGCCAAAATTAAAAACTAAAACTAAACGAAACTATTAAAGTAGCTGGAAAGACTAACTGAAATAAAATAATAATTTACTAAAATATTTTTAGTTTTTGAATGAATATTCTTGCCGTTAGTCTTTAACCCTTGTAAGTTTTGCAATCCTATTCTGGATAAACAGGTTTAGATAATGTATATGTTTTCTTAATCTCAGACGCTGTCTCTGTTGTTTTGTGCCTGTCCATACTCTTATTACCTGCTCCTGCTCTGCTCATTATGGGTTTACTGTTCTTATGGTGGGCTGTTCAAGACTCACCACCCCTAACCTTGACACTACATGCTTGTTGTTCTTTGTTTCCCTCAATACAGCTAGGTGGGTTCTGCACACTGACTCAAGCCTAAGAGTCCTGTTCTTCCTAAGCCCTTGTGATTTTCATGAGAAAATATTTTAAAAATTATAAAATTATGTAAAATTGTTCATATTCAGTGTCTAGTTTTTATTATGTTTGTTTTTATTAGACAAAAACAAAACCAGATAGTAAACTAGGCAGTGTAGTAAGCTTCCACTAACATTAAACTCATATCCAAATCTGTTAAGTGTGCAGTTCTGTCTGATTGTGACACAAAAGTAACTCCGTAGGAGCTCCATGCCATAATTACTAAAACTAAAACTGAAACTAATATATATAAAAATAAAATAGAAATACCTTTGTGAAATAAAAACTAAACTAAAACTAAAAATACACAATGAAGGAAAACTAAACCTAAACTGAATTTCCAAGTAAGGTCAGAAAAAATATAGAAATAAAAACTAATATAAAAAGGCAAAACTATAATAACCTTGGTACAGTGCATCTGGAAAGTATTCACAGCGCATCACTTTTTCCACATTTTGTTATGTTACAGCCTTATTCTAAAATAGATTAAATTCCCCCTAGTTTATTCTTATTTTTCTCAGCATAAGGATGAGTACTTTTCACTTATTTACAGTTTCACCTCAGAAATGCAGTTAGTTTCTTAATAAAATACAATTTGATTTTATTAATATTAATACATTAATATATTATATTATTAATATATACAGCTTGGCCTTTTAAAGAAAACAGTATATACAGTGCATCCGGAAAGTGTTCACAGCACATCACTTTTTCACACATTTTTTGTTACAGCCTTAGTCCAAAATGGATTAAATTCATTTTTTTTCCTCAGAATTCTACACACAACACCCCATAATGACAACATGAAAAAAGTTTACTTGAGGTTTTTGCAAATTTATTAAAAATAAAAAAACTGAGAAATCACATGTACATAAGTATTCACAGCCTTTGCTTAATACTTTGTCGATGCACCTTTGGCAGCAATTACAGCCTCAAGTCTTTTTCAATATGATGCCACAAGCTTGGCACACCTATCCTTGGCCAGTTTCGCCCATTCCTCTTTTCAGCACCTCTCAAGCTCCATCAGGTTGGATGGGAAGCGTCGGTACACAGCCATTTTAAGATCTCTCCAGAGATGTTCAATCGGATTCAAGTCTGGGCTCTGGCTGGGCCACTCAAGGACATTCACAGAGTTGTCCTGAAGCCACTCCTTTGATATCTTGGCTGTGTGCTTAGGGTCGTTATCCTGCTGAAAGATAAACCGTCGCCCCAGTCTGAGGTCAAGAGCGCTCTGGAGCTGGTTTTCTTCCAGGATGTCTCTGTACATTGCTGCAGTCATCTTTCCCTTTATCCTGACTAGTCTCCCAGTTCCTGCCACTGAAAAACATCCCCACAGCATGATGCTGCCACCACCATGCTTCACTGTAGGGATGGTATTGGCCTGGTGATGAGTGGTGCCTGGTTTCCTCCAAACGTGACGCCTGGCATTCACACCAAAGAGTTCAATCTTTGTCTCATCAGACCAGAGAATTTTGTTTCTCATGGTCTGAGAGTCCTTCGGGTGCCTTTTAGCAAACTCCAGGCGGGCTGCCATGTGCCTTTTACTAAGGAGTGGCTTCCATCTGGCCACTCTACCATACAGGCCTGATTGGTGGATTGCTGCAGAGATGGTTGTTCTTCTGGAAGTTTCTCCTCTCTCCACAGAGGACCTCTGGAGCTCTGACAGAGTGACCATCGGGTTCTTGGTCACCTCCCTGACTAAGGTCCTTCTCACCTGATCGCTCAGTTTAGATGGCCGGCCAGCTCTAGGATGAGTCCTGGTGGTTTTGAACTTCTTCCACTTACGGATGATGAAGGCCACTGTGCTCACTGGGAGCTTCAAAGCAGCAGAAATTTTTCTGTAACCTTCCCCAGATTTGTGCCTCGAGACAATCCTGTCTCGGAGGTCTACAGACAATTCCTTTGACTTCATGCTTGGTTTGTGCTCTGACATGAACTGTCAACTGTGGGACCTTATATAGACAGGTGTGTGCCTTTCCAAATCATGTCCAATCAAGTGAATTTACTACAGGTGGACTCCAATTAAGCTGCAGAAACATCTCAAGGATGATCAGGGGAAGCAGGATGCACCTGATCTCAATTTTGAGCTTCATGGCAAAGGCTGTGAATACTTATGTACACGTGCTTTCTTGGCGTTTTTATTTTTAATAAATTTGCAAAAACCTCAAGTAAACTTTTTTCACGTTGTCATTATGGGGTGTTGTGTGTAGAATTCTGAGGAGAATTCTGAGGAAAAAAAAATGAATTTAATCCATTTTGGACTAAGGCTGTAACAAAAAATGTGTGAAAAAGTGATGCGCTGTTAACACTTTCCGGATGCACTGTATATACTGTTTTCTTTAAAAGGCCAAGCTGTATATATTAATAATATAATATATTAATGTATTAATATTAATAAAATCAAATTGTATTTTATTAAGAAACTAACTGCATTTCTGAGGTGAAACTGTAAATAAGTGAAAAGTACTCATCCTTATGCTGAGAAAAATAAGAATAAACTAGGGGGCTCCGCCCCCTGCTCACTTTGCTCGCAACCCCCGGGTTTGGTTTACCGGATATACAATTTAAAGAGATTGTTAGTTTCATGGGAACTGTTGCATATGTATTATTATTTTCACTTTTATTTTAAAACTTTTCTAAAAACAACACATCATTTCTGGCCCCGGGCGTGGTTACATCTCTTTCTTGCAGGACATATAACACTGCTTGCGTTGTGAAGGGGGTGCGGCTGAACGCATGCTAAGGAGATGCCGTCGGATCATCTGCTGTCTTTCTGCTGCTGGTGAGCTGCCTGTTCTGCTTGTCTTGCTGCCCAATCATTTCAAAGCCTGTACAGCAGCTGTCCTTTTGTCACTTCACATCTCTGTGCAAGGGTTAGGTTGGCTGAATGCGCGCTAAGGAAAAAGGTTGGATAATCTGCTGGGTTTCTGCTGCTGGCGATCTACGGTTTTGCTTGTCGCTTGTCATTGTTTTAAGAGCTTGGAGCAAGTTAAAGTGTCTCTCGCGGGACTTCAAATTGTCTTCTGAGAAGATCACGTCTCGTCTCCCTAGTCTCCCCCCCAAAGATTTTTTTTTTTATAATAGAGAGATGTTCTTTAAATGTTAACTTTGCACAGAGCAGGACATTACTGAATTCTCAGAAACTGATGGGCTTTAGATTTACTTTAATTAAATATATTTACTTATCCAGCTATTTATTTAAAAATCATCTATGAAAAAACAAATTCCTCCCTGGGGCAAATAAAGTTCTATCTATCAGCCATCATAAATAAATAGTGTCATTAACAATTTCCTCTCAAAGCAACAAGTACTCTTCCCTTTAAAACACATATGGCTCATGTGTATTGGTTGAAACTAACTTGCTATTTATTGTTTTTAATCTTGTTAACCTGAAATAAGATATTTATGTAGACTGCTTGTTTATATGATTTATTTATCAAGCTCTCTGTTACCCGCATGGAATTGTCATTCATAACCAACTCAAACTCTAGCTTTATCACTTCTGCTGCTGCATTTCACATTGGGATCACCCTTGCATTTTCAAAGCAACAAGTGGCTTGGCAATGACTTTAACCCTTTTTTATACTGAAGGCCAACAATCCAATTGCAATCTAATTTGTAAAATAAATAACTAGTTACAGTCTAATTTGTAAAATAAATATGTTAATATAAGGTGACTAGTGGGTGATGTATAGAGAAGAAAACATTTTTGTTAACAAGGTTTATTCCATCTAGAAAAAACTGGGTTTTCTGTATGTAGGTGATGATGCTACTAATTTAGCTGCATTTGCAACCATAATATAACTGTAAATTTCACATGGTAGCAGTAGTGATGATAAATATACTGTATATATTTGCCGAGAATGATGAATCATTTCAGAATACTTGAAATAATTTATGGAGGGTAATACAGAGAATTCTGTAAGGACAATAAGCAACAGTTTGCAGAATACTCTAAAAAGGAGTAATCATTCATAATCAGGCAGCACAATGATCCCTTGCATACAGTGAAAGGCTGCAAAACATTTTGGAGACTTCTACAAAGTAATTTAGTCAATGCTCAAAGTTAAGTTCTACTAAAAATCTGTTGGAACATCTTAAAAGTAATTCAGAGGCAATCCCTATCTGAAGGTGAGGTTTTGGGGTGGTTAAAAAGTAAAACACAGATGTATAAACACAGCTCTTCAAAGTACTGTCCTAAAGATGTGAACACTTTAGATTGGATGTCATAGGTAATGCATCCTAAATTATCTAAAAACTAGCAGGGACAGGATTATAACTGCAAAAGGAGTCTGAACTTTATGTTTAAGAATTTCCTGAAAAAAAAGTTTTTGTTGACTGCTAACTATAAGCTGGGACAATTTTCTGCTCCATGTGCCAACAAGCAGTTAACTAGAATTTTAGAGAGAAAGGAAAAAAATATTGTGAGTTTTGCTCAATAATAATGCATTTAATTAGTATTAAAATAACATCTTGATTTTATACTGACATCAGTAACAAAGTGTCACTGTGGCAATCAATATGTGAAAAATTATTTCCTACAAAATCTCTCTCTCTCTAAACCCCAATACAATCCTTGGTTGGCTATGTATACACACTTTTAATAGCAGGGCTGTATAGGTCAAATGTCACTAATCACATTCTACTGTATATCAGGTAGCAAGGTAATCCGTCTTCAATATATATTATGTGAAGTGATACCAATTAGTCCTAAATATAAGTATGTATTCTTGCAGGATCCCACTAGGATTTTTGGTCAGATGATGCTAAGAGAACCTTGATTACAAAGATTTAAGAAAAGGCCTAGAGGATATTATTGTTGGCACAGATAGGTACAGATCATGAAATAGATAAAATAATTAAAAAGGTCTGACATGTTCTGTCTTGATTTCATCCTTGAAATAAAAGCTAACATTTCAGAATTCCACATGATCACCCTCCCCCTTTTCCATTTACCTTTAGTGTTCTCATGAAGTTTAGTATAAGATTTACAGAAAATGCATTTATTAAGGTTGTAGAGTAAGATCAGGGTGATTAGTATAGCTTTGAAAGTCATTCAAGCCAAGACTGTGGAAATTATTTTCTATTTTATCCCCCACAACACAAAAGTAGAGATCTTAATTATACATAAAGATTATTTTCTTTTTTTGGAATATCAATTTTGCAAATTGCACTGTGTGTTTTTGTATAAAATTCCAATGTCAAGTCTAAAATTACTTCAGGTACAAAATCTGAATGCTTTGGTGTTTTCAAATGAGTCTAAGTCATATTAAATTGACTGTATCTCTATTGTAAATATCAATATAAATGACTGCATTTTGTTTGTACACAGACCAACTACCATGGATAGTTAACAAGTATGTTACACATATCATACTGTTCTAGAGAAACAAACATCAAGGATGCATTTAAACGTGATACATACATTACCCATGGTGGGTCCTGAGTCATCCTTTTCTAATTGCTTGGAATCTTTGGGCACATTTGGCAATCTCCAAAAAGAGCTACAAATTAAACGTAAAAGGGTTAAATTGTTTATGTTATATGAAGCTACAATACCATGATGGAACATTTAATTATTTTTATTACACATTAGTTAGCCACAGTCTTGTATACCAGTTATTTTAATTAGTATTAAAACATACAGAAACTAATTATTCTTACACAAAATATGTGGCCAATGAAAACTGATACATTACTTGGCATTAATAAGAATTATTTTCAGGAATTTAACTTAAAAAACCAACATCAATTATAACTGTCCATTGTGCTAACAACCAAGTAAAACCTACAGACTAAGCTGCAAGTACCAAAGAAAGCTAATTATTTTGCATTCTTATAAAAAGCTTCATTTTTAAATTGAAAATAATGTGTCAAGATTCAGTTTTCACATATATATATATTTTATTTTATACAATGATTTAATAAAGACACTTTATTGTGCATACAATTTTCCCTATGATTTTTATCCTCCGGCATATTTTTGTGTTTAACATACTTAGTTTTTATGTCAATACCAAAACACCATCACCTTACAGTTTAGTCAGCCAGTTTAGTTTGCCTGCTAAATCCAGATGTGTGTCTTTTTCTGGCAGATGATTTGAAAACACAACACTGGACTTGCACACAAGCTACCACATGAGCTGGTGACTCTCAGAAACTTGTCTTGTGATTCTGTTGTGGCTTTGAGTCTGCCTAGTCTCCCTGAGCCAGATGTAGAATATATACGTACAGAGACGACAATAAGTGAATTTTGCTTAAAACTGAGTGGGAATAAGTAGAGAAATCACAGACTGTCACATTTCTAAAGCAATTCAGTATCTCAGCAAGGCTGTGCTCAAAGTAGAGTGTGCTGATTTTTAACTGTAAAGATCAGTGGTGCTCTCATTAACCAGATCCAACAGAGAGTGAGCTTCTGACTACAATAAATTGTCCACAACAAAAAGGCCTCCTAAAAAGACCCCTATTAAACATTGTCAGGGATGCCAGGGGCCATGACCCGGCCGGGACGCCTTGAGGGACCGGATGTGGGTCTGGGCCCACCCTGGATCACGTGGGGGTTGCCTTCCGGGTTGCTTTGGGGGCCACGGGTACAGGGCATGGAAGCTCCACCCTGTAGGGGCCCGTGGTCACCGCCAGGAGGCGCCCCAATGCCTTGGGGACTTGCTACCCCAGCACTTCCGGTCTTCCAACGCTCCCTCCACCCTATGAGCGAACGTCTTCGGGGAAGAGTCTTCCGGGCAGCTTCCGCCCCGCAGCCATTCTGCATTCAACCGCGGCTCCTCTTCATCTCCCGTTGTCGTCTCGTTGTCACCCCACGGATCGGCGTGCTTCGGCCACAGACGCGGATTCGGGCAGTCCCCTGCTAAAAAACAAGACCAGGGGACCGCAGGGTAAGTCCCGCCAAGCGTATCACCCTCCGACGCGAGACTTACCTCCCGAATCCCGTCTTCTTGAATGCCCTGTCGCTGGGCGGCCTCCTCCGCCACCCCGCCGCCCCGTGCATCCGCAACGACGACGCCGGGTAGAGGCGTCGCTATCTTCAGTGCGTGTTTGCCCTTCTTCTTCCCCATAATAAAGATGTCCGTCAGGCGTGGAACAAAGCGAGCGTTTCTAATGGCGTTGGTGCAGGCTTGCGTGCCGCGATGGAAGTGCGCCTTCGTCTGCTGTGCGGGGTTGCTTCCACAAAATATTTGTAAAAAACGGGGTACCCCCCTTTTAGCAGGAGGTAGGCCCCACGTTGGGCGCCATTGTGGAAGTTGACCCGGACACAGACAGGCAGACACGTTCATGTCACCCACAAACACGTTTATTTACAATATTTACAATAATATTACGGGTCACCCAGACCCCAGAAATGGTCACTAAGACCCGAATTAGTGCACAAAACAAACCCCAAAGTCACAGTCCTGGCCACAATGCCTTTCTTCGGGCCGCCTCCACACTCCTCACAAGCCTCGTCCTTCTTCCACCCGACTCCAGCCTCGAATGAATGGAGACGGCCCCTTTTATATGGTTCCCGGATGAGCACCAGGTGTTCCCGGCATTCCTCCTCTGGCCACGCCCCAGCGTGGCGGAAGTGCCGGCTGTCCTCCCGGCTGCTCTCCGGGCGCCGTCATAAATCTTCCCCCCAGCACTTCCTGGTGTGGCGGAAGTGCTGGGGTAGCAAGTCCCCAAGGCATTGGGGCGCCTCCTGGCGGTGACCACGGGCCCCTACAGGGTGGAGCTTCCATGCCCTGTACCCGTGGCCCCCAAAGCAACCCGGAAGGCAACCCCCACGTGATCCAGGGTGGGCCCAGACCCACATCCGGTCCCTCAAGGCGTCCCGGCCGGGTCATGGCCCCTGGCATCCCTGACAATGTTTAATAGGGGTCTTTTTAGGAGGCCTTTTTGTTGTGGACAATTTATTGTAGTCAGAAGCTCACTCTCTGTTGGATCTGGTTAATGAGAGCACCACTGATCTTTGCAGTTCAAAATCACCACACTCTACTTTGAGCACAGCCTTCCTGAGATACTGAATTGCTTTATAAATGTGACAGTCTGTGATTTCTCTACTTATTCCTACTCAGTTTTAAGCAAAATTCACTTATTGTCGTCTCTGTACGTATATATTCTACATCTGGCTCAGGGAGACTAGGCAGACTCAAAGCTACAACAGAATCACAAGACAAGCTTCTGAGAGTCACCAGCTAATGTGGTAGCTTGTGTGCAAGTCCAGTGTTGTGTTTTCACATCATCTGCCAGAAAAAGACACACATCTGGATTTAGCAGGCAAACTAAACTGGCTGACTAAACTGTAAGGTGATGGTGTTTTGGTATTGACATAAAAACTATGTATGTTAAACACACAAATATGCCAGAGGATTAAAATCATAGGGAAAATTTTATGCATAATAAACTATCTGTATTAAATCATTGTCTAAAATAAAAAAAATATATGTATGTCGGTGTTCTCCCCAGAAATTGTTTCCAACCGGGTGGCATGAAAAAGTAGCTGGGTGGGGCGGGACGGGGAAATTTGGTGGTGAGGAAAATTAAATGTGCACTATTTTTATTAGTTAATTATTATTATTTTCTGGTGCTCAATATGACTTCCTTTTTAAGGTTTGACACTTGTGCCAGAATATTTTTATTAAATTTAAGAAGTATCCAATTCAGGATCGTAAAACCCTAAGAAACATTTTAAATAACAATTGTTATGACATAAACCAAGAGGCACAAGTATTGTTGTTGTTGGGAAGAAAAGTGAAAAGAATAGAATAAAAAGTATGGGAAACCTAATGAAGAAACATTAAAAAATATTCTTCCAAAGCCAACTTGCATATGCAGAAGGTGTCTTCAGTTAAAATATTTATTCTTCTTTTCTTCCTAGAGGCCCAGTTGTCTGCAGCTTTCCCATAATCAAAGTACCCAGGATCTGGGCCCTCCAAGGAGATCGGCATTAGATTATTTAGCGTGCTTTTATTAATGCGATTTCTCAAACATGTCTTGATCCTTTTAAGGACAGAAAACCCCCTTTCACATTCAGCTGTGCTCACTGGGATCACTAGCCCAATATGAGCTAGTTTGGTTAAATTTGGAAACGATTCTTTGAGCTCTGGTGTCGTTGCCATTTTCATTAAAATCTGTTTTGGACTGAAGTCTTTGTATGATTGACTTCTGATAATTTTTGACGCAACTGTCCATTCTTGCCTGCTACTTTCATATTTTAAAATTGGAGGGCTACCATTTTTGGAGTAATGATCGAAAAGAATTTCAGCAGACTCACTTGAATCGTGAGTTTCTGCATTGAAAACTTTTGAAAAGCTGGAAATAATTGGCATGTCAGGGAATCTTGCATCTAGGTGCTTGACAGCTGTCTCTAGGTATTTATCATATATTGCGGTTTTGAATGACATTTCATCACTCTGTATATAAACAATGCAGAGATCTGACCATTCTTCTGCCAGACAATGATGAAGGCTTTGAAAATATCTCCCAGAAGTGTCTATCAACCCCGTGATGGACAATTTTGTGGTGAGCAAGATTGGCTCAATTTCGGTAAGATTGACATCTTGCCTTTGGCAACCCTTAGATAAGTTGGACAACAAAGGTAATATGTCTGAAAGCATCATCAGAGAGGAAACAAAATTGTACGTTTTTAATACATCTGCTTAATCCTTCAGCTGTGATGTCATTTCGTTCAGTGGCCTCTTTCCAGCGCAGCTATGGCACTCATCATACACTGTCGTAGTGACTGTACTGCAGAGTCATGAGACAGCCATCTAGCGTCACTGGCCATTTTCAGCTTAATCTGGGGAATGTTCAGAATATATTGAATTTCCGTTAAACCAGCCATCCTAACTGAAGAATTTTGGAAGAAATAGAACAGCTGCCTTAAGATGTCGTTCAGTTTTGTTGAATAAGGTACAGCAGCTGCTGCTTGGGCACTTGCAAGGGCTAATCAGTGTTTTACACAGTGGCAGTTGACCAAGAGTCCAGATGTTTTATCTTTAAGCAGTTTTGCCACTTCTTTTCTTTTTCCCAATCATAATAGCTGCTCCGTCTGACCCTAGTCCAACCAGATTAGCAGTTTTCAATCCTAGAGTGTCCATAGTCTCACTCAGTGTGTTGGTTATAGTCTCCACTTTGCTATCAATTATATTGCGGGTTGATACAAAACTAATTCTGACCTCTTTAGTGACCTGGCAAACATATTTAATGTAAATAATTAATTGTATTACAACTGAGATGTCTGTGGTTTCATCACACAGAATACTGAAAAACTTTTCTGTGTGTGTATTTTTCAGTATGTTAGATTTTATTTCTGATGCTAAGACATCCAGCAGCTCTTGTATTGTTCTTTCAGAGGTGTAATGTGCATTTTTACCAACATTGTTGTAAAAAGGAACAACCCATTTCTTTACAGTGTTCCAACAGCTTTTCAAACAATGTTGCATGTGGCAACTCATTTTTTGCTAACCAATACGTGGATCTTAAAGCTCCCACAAAGTCATCTCCCTGTAAGTTATTTAACACAGATACAGATCTTTCAATTTGACTGATTCCAGTTTGCTCTAGTACACACTTTCCTAAAAGGTCAGCAGAAGACTCAGTGTGTGTTTTACTTTTTTCATGGTCCTGCAAGCTTTCTTTTCAAGTTCTTGTGCATGGCACGTTTTCCCAAGGTAACTCCCTCCTTTTGGGTGTTTGTTTGAATATTTCATGCACAATGAGCACCACATACCATTTTCTTTGACCATTAGCCAATCAAAATCTGTAAACCATTGTTTGTTTATGCCGGATAAGCGGTGCTTAGATTTAGCAATTGGCAGAGTGTGTGCTGAAGAGATTTCCCCTGATGGACCAGCCTCTGCAATGTCTTTGTCTGAAATTGCCACATCATGAGTTGACGCTGCAACTTCATTAGTTTGTGGCGTCTCTTTTCTGTAATTACTGAGCAGTGTTGTTTTCTGAACACTTTTTTTGCTTATGTTGGTAAAACGTTTGGAAAAAATTAAAAGTACCTATGAATAAGACTTTTGAGTGGGAAAGTGAGAGCCTGTTGGATATTCAATGCACACTTGCACTACGGCACGGCAAGATATGAACAAAAAAGGAATGGCAGATGGGTCACTTTAACAAAACTATGGAAGCGTATTAATGCCACGGTGAAGAAAAAAAAATACGGGCACAGTGAAGGAAAAAAAAAAAAAACTCTGTTTTTTGTATGTCTAAAACATGTGGACTTTATTCTCGACATTTCCACTTTATTCTCACCGTTTATGACGATATTTAAGTCAACATTTCCACTTTATTCTCATAGTTTATTTTGTCATTAAAGCAGAATGTTGTAAATTAAACTTCATCTTAAAATCAATGTTTAATTTACTAGATTTTCTCAAACCCCGTCATAAGGTAATGTAGTACATTAAATGCTTTGTGTTAAGTGTTCCCCGACCGAGTTGTTAATCACTACGCGCTTCTTAAACGGACCTCCTCTTGCACTGAGGAGGCACCAGCAGGGATCGCCGCATAGAATGCATTCGCTTGATGATATTCCTACTCTCTGAACATTTACAATGCTAAGATAAATACTTGATATCATTTTCATGATGAAATGCATTAAAGCACGTATTAAACATACACAGTACTGTGTCGGTAGTGCTGCTCCTTCGCAGTAAGGGGTCCCCAGGTATACGTTCATTGTAGAGAACTTTATGGCAGGTGTGACGAGACCCCAAAAAACTGGATGTATGAATGGGTATCACACAGGTTTAACTTAAATATTGTGTAAATGTTGGGTTCATTATCTGGTGGTCGGAGACACGTACACAGAATTCAGTGGATGTTCTTCTGAGCTGGCTTTCTTTATTGCATGCTTGCTACCTCTATCTGACATACCAAAACCCCAATTCCTGTCCTTCCTTTTTCTTTCTCCACATAATCAGTCACCACACGATAACACAAAGCATTTCATGTGCTACATAATTTTTGACGGGGCTTTAGAAAATCTAATAAATTAAATATTCATTTTAAGATGAAGTTTAGTTTACGATATTCTACTTTAATGACAAACTACGAAAATAAAGTCAACATGCGGACTTTAATCTCGAGATAAAGGAGAGAATAAAGTGGAAATGTCGACTTTATTCTGGACATAAGCTTGGCAGCATTACACAGACTGCACTGACATTGAGAACAGAGACGTCACTTCCTGACGCCTTTTTCTGATATCCGACAGGCTGATTCCACTAGACTTTTTTTATTTTATCAGTCCTTCTCTTGCCCGCCCACCTCCATATCCTCTTTGCTTGTGAAGTGCTGCTCCACTCCTGCTATTAGCATGTACAGCCTCTTCTCGCTTGCCCACCTCTCCATACTTCTATAATTACTTTAATTACTCCATACATACTGTAATTAAGCTGCTCCGCCCCCGCTATTACCATGTACACCCCCCCTCTCGAAAGCCCACCTCCCAATACTCTTTGCTTGTGAACTCTGCTCCGCCTCATCCCCGCTATTAGCTTTAGCACCATGTGATCCATAACATCCCGCCCTGCGCCTCTCCCCTTGCAACTTATGATCCTGCTTCTAAAATATTTGCCCACCCACCCGCTCGTCCCTTGCCATCTCTGCAGATCATTAGATCTGCGGCTGTCATCTCACAATGTCATGCAAGATGACAGCTGGGCGCTCAACTAAATTAGCCGGGCAAAAGACGCTAGGGAGAACACATTCAGTAATGTAAAAACTGAACCTTGACACATTTTTTTAAATTAAAAATTAAGCTTTTTATAAGAATGCAAAATAATTGGCTTTTTTTGGTACTTGCAGCTTACTGTGTAGGTTTTACTTGGTTGTTTGCACAATGGACTGATATAATTGATGTTGGTTTTTTAAGTTAAATTCCTGAAAATAATTCTTATTAATGGCAAGTAATGTATCAGTTTTCATTGGCCACATAAGAAGTAAAATATTTTGTGTAAGAATAATTAGTTTCTGTATGTTTTTAATACTTGAAAGTTGATTAACATGAAACAGGGTTCTATTGATGTATTTTTTAGAATTCTGAACATCAACTAAACAAGTAATTAAAATAACTGGTATATAGGACTGTGGCCAGCTAATTTGTAATAAAAATAATTAAATGTTCCATCAAGGTATTGTAGCTTCATATAACATTAAACATGTTAACCGTTTTACGTTTAATTTGTAGCTCTTTTTGGAGATTGCCTAATGTGCCCAAAGATTCCAAACAATTAGAAAAGGACGACTCAGGAGACACCATGGGTAATGTATGTATCACATTTAAATTCATCCTTGATGTTTGTATTTTAAAGTGAACAGTTTGATATGTATAACATACTTGTTAACTATCCATGGTCTTTGGTCTGTTTACAAACAAAATGCAGTCATTTTATATTGATATTTACAATTTAATATGACTTACACTCATTTGAAAACACCAAAGCCATCAGATTTTGTACCTGAAGTAATTTTAGAATTGATATTGAAATATTATACAAAAACACACACTGCAATTTGCAAAATTGATATTCCAAAAAAAGAAAATAATCTTTTGTTGTGGGGGATAAAATAGAAAATCATTTCCACAGTCTTGGCTTGAATGATTTTCAAAGCTATACTAATCACCCTGATCTTACTCTACAACCTTAATAAATGCATATTTTGTAAATCTTATACTAAACTTAAAGGTAAATGGAAGTGGGTGGGAGGGGGGGGTGATCATGTAGAATTTGGTATCCCCTGAAAGTAAATAAATACTGTATCCTTAATGAAATGTTAGCTTTTGAGTTAAGGATGAAATCAAGACAGAACCTTTTTAATCGTTTTATCTATTTCATGATCTGTACCTATCTGTGCCTACAATAATATCCTGTAGGCCTTTTCTTAAATCTTTGTAATCAAGGTTCTCTTAGCAACGTCTGACCAAAAATCCTAGTGGTATCCTACAAGAACAGATAATTATATTTAGGACTAATTGACATCACTTCAGCTAATCTGTATTGAAGATGGATTACCTTGCTACCTGATATACAGTAGAATGTGATTAGTGACATTTGACCTATACAGCCCTGCTATAAAAGCTGTGTATACATGGCCAACCAAGGGATGTATTGGGGGATTGAGAGATTTTGTAGGCAATCATTTTTCACATATTGATTGCCACAGTGACTCTTTGTTACTGATGTCATTATAAAATCAGGATGCTATTTTAATACTCATTAAATGCATTATTATTGAGCAAAACTCATACAATTTTTTTTCCTTTCTCTCTAAAGATCCAGTTAACTACTTGTTGGCACATGGAGCAGAAATTTCTCCCAGCTTATAGTTGGCAGTCAACAAAATTTTTTTTTCAGGAAATTATTAAACATAAAGTTCAGACATTTGCAGTTATAATCCTGTCCTTGCTAGTTTTTAGATAATTTAGGATGCATTACCTATGACACCCAATTTAAAGTGTTCATATCTATAGGACAGCACTTTGTAGAGCTGTGTTTACACCAGAGGTGGGTAGTAATGAGTTACATTTATTCTGTTACATTTACTTGAGTAACTTTTTTAAAAAATTGTACTTCTAAGAGTAGTTTTACTGCACCATACTTTTTACTTTTACTTGAATACATTTGTGAAGAAGAAACGCTACTCTTACTCCGCTACATTGGGCAACACTAGAATCGTTACTTTTTTTCCATTAGATATGGTATATTTTTGCCAGAGAGAAGCCGCTAGTGGATCTACTGCATGACTGTTTCACCAATTAGACGCAGCAACAATAATCACATGGCTCCGTTTCACAACTCAGACTTAGCCATGCAGTGACATTAACACACACACAAACTGTGGCGGCATAGCAGCACAAACTCCTCATAGACAGCGGACAGAGAAACAAAGAATACAAGTGAAACCTCGGTTTGCCGGCATTATTCGTTCCGGAAACTTGCTTGCAATCCAAAGCATTCATATATCAAAGCGAATTTCCCCATAAGAAATAATGGAAACTTGGATGATTCGTTCCACAACCCAAAACTATTCATATAAAAATGATTAATACAAAATATAAAGTAAAAATACATAAAAAATTTAACCTGCTCTTTACCTTTGAAAAGAATTATGGCTGGCGTGAGTGAGTTTCTAAACTCTTGTGGGATTTCACCCAACGGGACGACACACGGAAGAGCGTCCTGAAGCAACCGCAGGCACCCAGCACTGTAGCAGTTCACCATAAAAGCGAATCCGAAAAGATCATGGTCATGCTATAAGCACCTGCCGTTGATGGTTGATACAAGGAACATTATAAATGCGCAGGGCACAGTATTACTTGGCCACAAACCTGGGCATGACTCTGCCTGACTGCTGTGTCTTGTGTATAGGAGAGTGGCAGATCCTGCTACAATAAATAACCGCACTGTTCCTGTTTCAAGCTGAATATAGATGGTGTCGCTAAAGTATTGACACTCAGCTTCGTGTTTTGGGATGCAAGATGGGGACTCGGACGTCACAGCACACACACATGGTCACAATGCTGTAGTAAACAGTATACGCTCGTGCGGATGTTGACTATATGAGTGAGGCACGCTGACTGACGATTTCCCACAATCCCGCAGCGAGAGAGAGAATAACCATCAGCTCAGTTGTGATCATGTGATGCTCGGCAGACAAAGCGTATACAGACTACTCGTATTGCAAGACCTCGCTCGTTTATCAAGTCAAAATTTATTAAAAATTTTTGCTCATCTTGCAAAACACTCGCAAACCAAGATTCCACTTGTACATGAAAAATGAGAGCCAACTCCTGCTGAAGTTTAACCATCACTTTACTGAGTGAAGAACAAGCACATTTTAACCAAACATGCACAGACACAGACAGTTAAGGTAAAGTGAGACTTCTTGTACCCGCACAAGCTGTCTTGTTCTAATGTTATTTTCTATCAGCTGTGCTATTTGGAGGGCAAGTGCATATGCAGTATTATACTGTCTGTGTACAGTATATCTTGTCACTGTTCAAACATACATGTTACCTACTGTAGGTATTGGCTTCAAAAGCTTTGTTTTGAAAAACTGAGATTTGGAACTTTGTGTTATTTGTGTATCTTTATTTTGTAAAGATGTTATTTATTTTTACTCATTTTTTATTTTCTTATTTGGAAATAGCAGAATTTGCACATTATTTTAGATCTTATTACAACATTTCTAAAAAAATAAATCATTTATTATGATCAAACAGTCACTCAGTTCTTGAGTAGTCTTTTCACCAAGTACTTTTTTTACTCTTACTTGAGTAATTTTTTGGATGACTACTTTTTACTTCTACTTGAGTAATATTATTTTGAAGTAATGCTACTCTTACTTGAGTACAATTTTTGGCTACTCTACCCACCTCTGGTCCTTATAATGTTATGCAAGGTTTGACTTGCCATTCTTTTCAGTGAGGATGCTTTTAAAACAGTTTTGCACAATAATGTTCTAAGGTCTTTCAATCTCCTTTTCTCAAAGTCTTTACACATGGTACAGTAGTTTTTTAAAGCAAACGTACTGTTTTGTGATCACAGACACAAAGTTGCACAATAGTTAGCACTGCTGCCTCACAACTCCAGAGTAATAGTCCTGGAGTGAGTGGTTCTGATTGTGGGTGTTAGTGTGTACTGCAGTAGACTGGTGCCCATCATGAATCCAGTGCTGCTAAGAAAAGCAACAGCTTCACACAACTAGTTAAAGAGTTAAAAAAATGGATGGATAGATTCTTTTCTTTAATGTTAGCCTGGAAAACACTTTGCCTCCTCAGTTGTTAACAGTCCATACCACAAAACTTGCTATTTCTTTGCAGTGTATGATTCAAGAATGCTCTCTAAACCAGGGGTTTTCAAACTCAGTACCTCGGACCCACTGTGGCTGCTGGTTTTTGCTCCAACCAGCTTCTGTTTTTAATTGAACTCCTGGGCTAATTGAGGGAACTGTTATTTCCCAGAGTCTGTGTTTTGTCTAATTTATATCGACCAAAGATGGGATATTAAAAAATAAAATTTGGAGGGTGGTGGGGCACTGTATGTGGAATTGGAAGAGGATTTTTTTTTTCTCACAGTGTCACAATCGATGTGCGTTTGTCTGATCTGTAAATGTATCATTGCTATTTCAAAGAAGGAAAATGTGGAAAGGCACTTTAGAACTGTTCATAAAAACTACGAAACCGACTTCTTTCCGAAAAGCGATCTGAGAAATAGAAAGGAGAGGGAACTAAAATTGCAGTTAGTCGGACAACTGCCATTTTTCACTTGGCTGAATTCAAAAGCAAAGGCAGACACACCGAAGCATCGTTCGGGTGAGTTGCTCGATCATTAAGCATAAGAAGTCCTTCCAAGATGGAGAGATGATAAAAGAGGCCTTCGTTGAGGCAGATGGCTATGGAGAAATTCCTGCTGAGATTTCGAGACCCCTGGCCGGAAAAAAAAAGGAGTTTCTCCTTGTCATTAACACTAGGATTACCAGAGCCAACAAAAAAACTCGTAATTCCAGCCCACCTTAAATCCCTTCACACCTCTCC
>JANRMT010062821.1:14121035-14134043 GCA_026402145.1 Polypterus bichir lapradei | reverse complement strand
GTTGAATTAGTATGCACCTTATGGTCCATGATGTCAAATAACTCATTTTATGACCTGTATAGTACATTTCGGAAAACATTGTAGTACTGATGCAACATTATTCATATTATTCATATTCAATCGCCTGCCTTTTTAGCGCTTCTAATCAGTGATCGCATTTTTTTTGTTTTTTTTTTTCGATCTTGCCAGTGTCCACATTTTGGTGCACAGTACTATTTCTTTTGTATTCCAGGACATGCAGAAGAAAAAATAGTACAGCGAGGTCAGTTCCGTGCTATATGCAATCATCAGATTCAAATGTTAACAGCTGACACACACCCAAGGACCGTCCTTTCTACGTTTACAACATGTGTACCTGTTGCAATGTACACACTTCTGTCTGTGCTGTGGTTACTATTACACTGAAGAGGCGCCTGATACTGTGTGCTGATACCCTTTCTTAAAGAGGGGGAACACCACCCCAGTCTGCCAATCCAGGGGCACTGTCCTTGATATTCATGTGATAGTGCAGTGGCGTGTCAACCAAGACAGTCCTACAACATCCAGAGCCTTGAGGAACTCCGGGCGTATCTCATCCACCCCCGGGGCCCTGCCACCAAGGAGTTTTTTGACCACCTCGGTGACCTCAGTCCCAGAGATGGGAGAGCCCACCTCCAAGTACCCAGGCTCTGCTTCCTCATTGGAAGGCATGTTAGTGGGATTTTCATTCTCCATGGCCTCCCCAAACTCCTCCCACGCCCGAGTTTTTGCCTCAGCAACCACCGAAGCCGCATTCTGCTTGGCCTGCCGGTACCTATTGGCTGCCTCCAGAGTCCACAGGAAAAAATGGTCCTGTAGGACTCCTCCTTCAACTTGACGGCATTCCTCATCGTCGGGGTTTGCCGCCACGACAGGCACTGACTACCTTATGGCCACAGCTCCGGTCAGCCACCTCAACAATAGAGGCACGGAATGTGGCCCATTCGGACTCGATGTCCCCCACCTCACTCGGGACGTGGTCGAAGTTCTGTTGGAGATGGGAGTTGAAGCTGCTTCTGACAGGGGACTCTGCCAGACGTTCCCAGCAGACCCTCACAATACGTTTGGACCTACCAGGCCTGACCAGCATCCTTCCCCACCATCGAAGCCAACTCACCACCAGGTGGTGATCACTTGACAGCTCCGCCCCTCTCTTCACTCGAGTGTCCAAGACATGTAGCCGCAAGTCCAATGACATGACCACAAAATTGATCATCGAACTGAGGCCTAGGGTATCCTGGTACCAGGTGCACATATGAACACCCCTATGTTTCAACATGGTGTTCGTTATGGACAATCTGTGACGAGCACAGAAGTCCAATAACAAAACACTGCTTGGGTTCAGATGGGGGGGGGCGGGGCATTCCTCCCAATCATGCCCTTCCAGGTCTCACTGTCATTGCCCACGTGAGCACTGAAGTCTCCCAGCAGAGCGAGGGAATCCCCAGAAGGTGTGCCCTCTAGCACCCCCCTCCAGGGACTCCAAAAAGGTGGGTACTCCAGACTGCTGTTTGGCGCATATGCACAAACAGTTAGGACCCGTCCCCCCCACCTGAAGGCAGAGGGAGGCTACCCTCTCATCTACTGGGGTGAACCCCAATGAACAGACTCCAAGTCGGTGGGCAATAAGTATGCCCACACCTGCTCGGCACCTCTCACCGGGGGCATCTCCAGAGTGGCAGAGAGTCCAGTCCCTCTCAAGGAGATTGGTTCCAGAGTCTACGCTGTGCGTCAAGGTGAGCCCGACTATATTTAGCCGGAACCTCTCGACCTCGCACACTAGCTCAGGCTCCTTCCCCTTTAGGGAGGTGACATTCCACGTCCCAAAAGCCAGCTTCTGTAGCTGAGGATCGGACCGCCAAGGTCCCCACCTTCGGTCACCACCCAACTCACACTGCACCCAAACTCCTTGGCCCATCCTACAGGTGGTGAGCCCATGGGAAGGGGGACCCATGTTGCCTCTTCAGGCTGTGCCCGGCCGAGCCCCATGGGTACAGGCCTGGCCATTAGGCGCTCGCCATCGAGCCCCACCTCCAGGCCTGGCTCCAGTTTTTATTCTTCATGGTAGGTTTTTTGAACTGCTCTTTGTCTCATCCCTCACCTAGGAACAGTTTGCCTTGGGTGACCCTACCAGGGGCATAAAGCCCCGGACAACAGAGCTCCTAGGATCACTGGGATACACAAACCCCTCCACCACGATAAGGTGGCAGTTCGAGGAGCCTGCTGTACACTGACAGTATAATACTGCATATTCACTTTCCCTCCAAATAGCACACCTGATAGAAAATAACATCAGAACAAGGCAGCTTGTGCGTGTACAAGAAGTCTCACTTTATCTTGACTGTCTGTGTCTGTGCATGTTTGGTTAAAACGTGATTGTTCTTCACTCAGTGAAGTGATTGTTAAGCTTCAACAAGAGTTGGCTCTCATTTTTCATGTATTCTTTCTTTCCCTGTCCGCTGTCTGTGAGTTTATGCCACGACAGTTTGTGTGTGGTCATGTGACTGCATGGCTACGTCTGATTGGTGAAACGGAGTCTTGTGATTATTGTTGCTACGTCTGATTGGTGAAACAGTCATGCAGCAGATCCACTGGTGGCTTCTCTCTGGCAAAAATATAGCATACTATATCTAATGGAAAAAAAGTAACAATTCGAGTGTTGCCCAATGTAGCGGAGTAAGAGTAGCATTTCTTCTTCACAAATGTACTCAAGTAAAAGTAAAAAGTATGGTGCAGTAAAACTACCCTTAAAAGTACAATTGTTTAAAAAAAGTTACTCAAGTAAATGTAACGGAGTAAATGTAACTCGTTAATACCCACCTCTGGTAAGGACTGGCATCTGTATGTTTCCAAAGAGCTGAAAAATGTTAGTTGTTATACAGTCATATGAAAAAGTTTGGGAACCCTTCTTAATTCTTTGAATTTTTTTTTTATCATTGGTTGAGCTTTCAAAGTAGCAACTTCCTTTAAATATATGACATGCCTTATGGAAACAGTAGTATTTCAGCAGTGACATTAAGTTTATTGGATTAACAGAAAATATACACTATGCATCATAACAAAATTACACAGGTGCATAAATTTGGGCACCCCAACGAGATATAACATCAATACTTAGTTGAGCAGCCTTTGATGAGTGTCTGGATTCTGGATAGAGGTATTTTTGACCATTCTTCCATACAAAATCTCTCCAGTTCAGTTAAATTTGATGGCTGCCGAGCATGGACAGCCTGCTTCAAATCAGCCCATAGATTTTCGATGATATTCAAGTCAGGGGACTGTGACGGCCACTCCAGAACATTGTACTTCTCCCTCTGCATGAATGTCTTTGTAGATTTCGAACTGTGGTTTGGGTCATTGTTTTGTTGGAATATCCAACCCCTGCGTAACTTCAACTTTGTGACTGATGCTTGAACATTATCCTGAAGAATTTGTTGATACTGGGTTGAATTCAGCCGACCCTCGACTTTAACAAGGGTCCCAGTCCCTGAACTAGTCACACAACCCCACAGCATGATGGAACCTCCACCAAATTTGACAGTAGGTAGTAGGTGTTTTTCTTGGAGTGTGGTGTTCTTCCTCCATCGTGCAAAGCGCTTTTTGTTATGACCAAATAACTCAATTTTTGTCTCATCAGTCTAAAGCACTTTATTCCAAAATGAATCTGGCTTGTCTAAATGAGCATTTGCATACAACAAGCGACATTGTTTGTGGTGTGAGTGCAGAAAGCGCTTCTTTTTCATCACCCTGCCATACAGATGTTCTTTGTGCAAATTGCTCTGAATTGTAGAACGATGTACAGATACACCATCTGCAGCAAGATGTTATTGTAGGTCTTTGGAGGTAATCTGTGGGTTGTCTGTAACCATTTTCATAATCCTCTGAGATAGCTTTTTGTAGCTTTCCCCTAAACCATGATACTGAACAATCTTTGTTTTCAGATCTTTTGAGAGTTGCTTTGAGGATCCCATGCTGTCACTCTTCAGAGGAGAGCCAAAGGGAAGCACAGCTTGTAATTAACCACCTTAAATACCTTTTCTTATGATTGGACACACCTGTTTATGAAGTTCAAGGTTTAACGAGCTAATCCAACCAATTTGGTGTTGCACGTAATCAGTATTGAGCAGTTACATGCAAAAATCAGCAAAATTACAAGGGGACCCACATTTTTGCACAGTCAGTTTTTCACATTTGGTTTAATTTCATACAACTAAATATTGCTTCACTAAAAATCTTTGTTTGGAAAACACCTCAGTACTCAGATGTTTTTAGGAAATGAAAGACATACCACTGCTATCTTTTTTGTTGAAAGTAGAGTAAATTATTATGCAGGCTGAGAGGCTTTTTCATATGAAAAAGTTGTATGTTTTATATAATAAAGTATAACACAGCCTTGGTTTTCACTTTTGCTTCATTGGATGATGTGAAAATAAGTTATGATTGTCCTTTAACTGTATTATCACAAAAGACTATTATTAATTACTACATATTTGGGTGCAGACAGGCTATGGATAGCCAACTGCTGGGCAATGTAAATCATTAGAACACATTTAACCTATTTTAGCTAGAAGTATCCCGTGTTGTAATTCTGTTTTTATTCCTATATCAACCACTTTTCATCTTACTTTTTTTAAACAGTATATTAGGCACATTATGAAGTATTTTATCTAGTCTGTTGAAATTATTACAGCAGTTCTCACACAATATGATATAACTCAAATGTAGTTCAGTTATGATGGTAACATTATGCATCTAAAATCTTGGTTAGTTTATAGAGCAGACTCTGGATTAGTGTTAAATTACTAAAATCTTGGCTTCGGTATTAATACCTGTATTTAAACCTCATACTGGCACCAAAAAAATAGTTCAGATGCAATTAACAGATACCCCCCTCCACCAGTCTTACTTCAGCCTCCCTGGTGTGTCATGCCATTGCACCACACTACACACGGTTTCCCTTCTGATAGCCATTAAGACCCAATTGTACAAGAATAATTGGGGAGGGAGTAACTTCCCCCGTGAAGTCCAGATCGGGTCTAAGCAGTGGGCATGGGGGGATTTGGGGGAAATTTTGGATTGCGTTAAAGCATGTGGTTCCATTTTGTGATGTCTATGAAATTAACATCTTTCCATTACTGCAAGAGCGACTGCCAGAGTGTTGAGGGAAGGAGGGTTAAGTTGGGGGTATTAAGGCGAAATTTGACATTTTACTTCTGGTACCTATGGTGTAGCAATGCATTGTGCAGATTGTGCAAATCACAAGGGCCTAAAAGCTTGGGGTACCTACTCGGAGCAGTGTAGCTGTTTTTATTTCTTTAGAATAACTTAAATCACTTGCACAGTTCATTGCATTAGTAATTCATAGTTTTAGTGGCATGTTTGCACCATCACCAGGCAAGTCCAGTCCAATCCCTGATGATATGTATTCGGCAGGCCTACAGTTTACACAAATTTAGACTTCAGTAGTTCAGAGGCTGGGAGCCTAATTTGAGGTACGGCACGGGTTTGTCCGCCTTACAGAGAAGTGCACATTCCCAAATTTGGCGACCTTTGGCGTTCAAGTTTTGAAGGATCACACATGAATAATGTAAATATACATTATTATAGTAAATAATTGTTACTTTTGTACTTTGATTTGATGTCAACACTTTTCGAAGTTCGAACTCGTAAACTGTAATTTATTGTGATTCTTTTGTTAAGTTGTGGTCCCTGTTAGTTGGCAAATGCCAAATTTTTGAACAAATTGTTGTTTTTTATATTCTCACTATACAACGCCATGTCGGCCAGTATCGGTGGATCTGGCAAACATTATAAGAGTGGGGATGCTAAACGTAAGGCATGCCTGCAACAGGAATTGAAAAACGCTAAACTTAAGATTTCTACCTTTCTCAAAACTGAGCAAGGGCTAGCAGTAAAAAATGAGAATGCTGATGCTGATGAATCATCACAAAAGCCACAAGCAGGTAATGCAGACAGTGCAGTGAGTGAAATGGTTGCAACTACTGAGTCTGGAAGTAGCGATACAGTGGCTTCAGATCAGGTGGTATCTGCTGAAACTGTTCAAACTGGAGAAACTACTGATGACAAACGAGCAATATATATGACAAAGCAATTTCCTACCGACAAGGCAAATTTCTTGGAACCATTGACACCTGACAATGAACAATTTGTGATTTCAGTAGGTCCATGCCAGCCATCTGGACCATTTCCATGTGAAAGTCAAGTCAAAAAGGCCAGTGCTTCTCTTACTCATATTACACTAAAGTCAACCAAGCAGCGGTCATCAAAAAAAAAAAAAAAAAAAACTCATCAAAAATGACCTCAGAATCACCATGTCACAAGACGGACTTAGTGGCTTGGCTGTACTCTCAATCGAAAACGAGCATGCTAGACAGCTTGATGTGTCAAACATTGTTGAGACTTTCGAGCAACAGAAGGCATGCAAGCGAGTATTTTAAGGTGATAGTGATATTATAAGTAATGTGATTTGTAAGCTTTAACAGTTTAACATATCTGTAATCTTTTTTTATTGTGTGCCTTAGTATGGCTGACTTGTGCATTAGTGTCACTACTGTGATGATTTCTGAGTGTGACCACTTTTATAATGTCCATTTTCTCAGAACTTGTGTAAAACAGGTTGATTGTATAGCAGTATCCTGTCAGCCGGTATGGTTGTTTTAATTTGTTACAAATTTAAATTGCTTAATTTTATATCACAGAACAGTTTCCACTTTCTAGCTTGTTACATTTTAATCATCTTCCTTTACAAACTTTTCTTAGAAAAGTAAGCGGGTCCAAATTTTACATATATTTAAAACATACTACTACCCACATCTCCCACATTCCATTCCTACTATTTATTTTATTTTTGCTAACTTACAGAACCTGTAATAAAGTGATTAAAAACGTCAATACAAGTTCCATTTAGAGAGCTGGTTTGTTTGTCACCAACATGTGATCTGATAGTGACACAGTTGAGGATGGTACTGCCCAGTTGGCCCAAAGGATATTGTTGTGAATAAATTACTAACAGTTATGCTAGACAGAAGGTGCCCACCTCAGGGTGCTGCACAAGGGCCTTCAGCAAGCTAGCTACGCCACTGTCTGGTACCAAAAATCCCAAAATGCTGGTACCATACTGTTGTAAAATTTGGGTTTTTCTGTACTTTTCCGGAACTGGTATACCATATGACCCTAATCAAACTTAGAAATTTAAGCAAGGATAGGGTCTATGTTTATATAGTTTTCTCATATTCAAGTAATATCAAAAAAGCAGAGAAAGAGAGACAGTCACCTGCATTGAAGCATTTTTTCACAAGTTTACAGAGAAGTCCAGAACACTTTAAATGAAGCAAATAAGACTGAACAGAGAAGTCACAGTATATTTCTGCATGAATCTGATTCGTTTTAATATTTTTTTAATTTATTTATTTTTTTTACAGTGGTGAAATTTGAATTGAGGCAGTTAGCTGAACTCTTGCTTTGCAAACTTCTGCTTCACAGTTCAAATAGGATTTCAGGATGCCTAAATGTCAGGAATCAAAACAAAAACTAGAAACATTATATGACAAAATCTTTCAGAAAAGCCCTTTTACTCATGCACAACACACCTTTGAAATAGCAAAGTAGTACTTATTTGGTTTAATATTCTTACTTTTGTGCAAACTGGTTTGACCAATTTGAAGGCAGACAGCACTGCCTTTAAAACAGGCATGATTCTGTCATGGAAATCACTGCATAGGCTCAGGTACACTTCCACAAATCATTGTCTGTGAACAAAGTTAGCTGCGCCATCCACAAATGCAGACCAAAGCTCATTTAAAATGGACTGAGGCAAAGTGCAAAACTATTCTGTGGTCAGATGAATCGAAATTTGAAATTCTTTCTGGAAAACCTGGAACACCACATCCTACAGACTAAACAGGAGAGGGATGATCTGCTTCTTACCAGCGCTCAGTTCAAAATCCTACATCTGTGATGTTATAGGAGTGCATTAGTGCCCATGTAATTGGCAGCTTGCACATTTGGAAAGGCATCATCAATGCTGAAAGGTATATACAGCTTTTAGAGCAACATATGCTCCCATCCAGCCATTTTTTTCAGGGAAGGCCTTACATATTTCTCCAAGACACTGCTAAATCACATAATACATCTATTGCAACAGCATGACTTCATAGACAAGACTGTGGGTGCTGAACTGGCCTGCCTGCAGTCCAGCCCTTTCACCAGTTGAAAATATTTGGCGCATCATGAAAGGAAAAATACGACAAAGACGACCCAGGACTGTTAAGCAGCTAGAATCCTATATCAGAGGGAACAACATTTTTCTCCCAAAAGTCCAGCAATTGGTTACCTCAGTTCCCAGATGTTTACAGAGTGTTGTTAAAAGAAAAGGGGATGCTACACAGTGGTTAAAATGGCATTCCTATTAATGCGGCACTCATTCAAGAATATTTGAGGTTTTTAAACTCTCTTGGGACCTCTGTCAACAGGACAACACACTGTGAGCCTGCTGTTGCCTTGCCCCGGTAACGGACAAACAATATTACACAGACGCGGCAATTGCGCTTCAGGACGCACTTCATTGTGTTGTTCCCATTGGGTGGGGGGATCCTGAAAGAGTTCAGAAACCTCACAATATGAAGAAGAAGAAAAGGATGATTTGACTTCTGATTGAAAACTGTGCTGCCCACAACATGCTTCTGCATTTAGATAATGTTTGAGTTGAATTCCTCTTGCCCAATTGCACGGCATTGCTTCAGCCATTGGGTTTGGGTATCACTCGCACCCTGAAAGTGTATTATCGCAAGGAAATGCTGAGAAAAATTCTCATCAGCATACCGTGTAGACATGAGAAGATTAAAATAATGCGAAAGAAGCTATTGAAGCTGCTTCCATTTCCAACATCCTGTCTTTGTGAGGCAGCGTTTTCTGCAGTGACAGGAACCAAAACGAGATTACGGAGTAGACTGAAAATAAGCAACACACTTCGCGTGTCACTGTCTTCCATCGTCCCCAGAGCTCAGGGCTCTCACTGATTCTGCATTATGATAAGCTGTATAATTTCTATTACTAAATTATAACTTAATAATAATAGAAATGTAATGTAATGTAAATTGTGTATAAAACTGCCCTACGAACCCAGCCATAATCACCCCACAAACCCCAGCCCGGCAACCCCCTCCCGTCCCATCCCCCCTAAACCCCCCCACCGGTCCGTGAAAAAATTTGCTTCTAGTAAAGCGGTACTTGGTCTCTGAAAGGTTGGGGAACCACTGCTTTAGACTAGCAGCCTATCCAGAATTGGTTTCTGCCTTGTACACATCACTGCTTAGACAAGTTATGTGCTCTTTGCAAACCTGAAATTGACTTAAACAGCTTTACCAAATGGATTGAGGAATAAACTAAATAACTTTTCATTTTGTGTTAAAGATTAATGTTGAGATCAATTTTCAGATCGTCATATTTCATAATAAATCACATTTTAATGAATATCTGTGGCATGTTATTTGTAGAAAGTGCATGTTATATATTCTTCATTCTTCTATGATCCTTTGCTTAGTCTTTCCATAATGCTGGATGTAATATATAAATAAAAAAAGATTTTAAAAAAAGGAAAAGAAGAAAGCCTACATCACTGAGTTAGCGCAGATTGTTACAAGCGTTTTATAGTGTTTCTTTGGTTTAAGACCAAAGTACTATACAATATATCGAACACATCTCTCTCATTAGAATCCATAGCACAGTTTTTTTAATCAGAAAATCACTAAAAGTAATCTTTTAAACCTTAACCACAACCCACAGATTATAACATTTATTTATATATAATATACTAGGGGGCTTTGCTCGCCAACCCTTGTGTTTGGTTAATCAGATATACAATTTATTTTTTTTTCTTTGGAATTGTTTCAATTTCATTATTTGCACTTTTACTTTAAAGCTTCATTAAAAACAATATTTTTTGGAGACACATTGTGACAATGCAATGTATAACTGCCCATGAGTGAATATTGTTTCTGTTTCTCTAATAAATAACAAATGCTATTCACACAGTAAACTGTAAACATTTTAATACGAATGGCATATCATGATCTCCTTTGGTTTGTAATGTTATTTGCGGAATATATACATTACCTTTCTTTTTGCCTGTTAAAATTTACATCGCTTCTCCATGATCATAAATATACTCCTGACCGAATTGTGTATTCTATGAAAGCATCTCTGGGTTTTACTACCCCTTTAAAATAATCACTGAGTAAAGCAGAGAATTTGTTTTCTTATGGACACGGTCTTCCATTGTGACTGATGACTTCATTTTTGTTTTATGTAGCATCATTGTAAGTAAAGCACAAATTCTCATAGTGTATGGTCTATTATTGTGTAAATCCACGTTTTGTGCATAAGAATGATGCGAATACGAAAAGACTCTACTATTTGCCTTTTATTTCTGACCTCAATTTTTCCTGCTCTTTTTTCAATTACACCTGGTTCTGATGATTAATCACCTTTTGTTTTGCGGTAATGCAATCTGTTCTATCTTTTCTTTGATACTGTAGCGATTGACATGATAAAGTGTCACAAAAGTTTTACTTGAACAATCGCTGACTTTGTAACCCCAAACACAACTTTCTAGCACCCTCTCCAATCCCTTACCCCCCCCCCCCGGGTTGGCCCCGCCTTTACCGCATCAATCAATACCCCGCTATCAGTCTTCCGTGCTGTACTCTACCCTCCCTCAATCGGACCGAACAGTCACTTAAAACCAAAAAGGCCTCAACCTGGCTGGGACGCTACAATACTTTTGAATTTTACTGGTTTCATAATCTCTTATCTGCATTTTTTTTTCTCCAACGCCTTTGGGTTTCTATTCTCCGTATTGTCCTTATATGCTTTATATGTGTTGAGAGCAGAGGATGTGTGTGCACTACGTGCTTTTACACGACTGACTGTTTTTTAATGGATGTGCTCTTATATGATATCTGTTGTGAGTAGGGCGTGTCTTGCAAGAATCTCATGTTCCACATCCCCACGAGACGGGCCTGGGGCAGTCTCTTGGCACCAAGTCTCATGTTTACGGTCCCCGCGAGACGCTCCGTGGCAAGTCTCTTTTGTCTCGCAGGTCTTTTAAATGTCTTTCGAGAACTTCCGAGAAAATCACGTATCGTCGCCTTGCTTTTGCATTCCAGGATTTCTTTTTCTAATAGACAGATATATTCGCACACATGTGCATGGGAGGAGAATTTTTTCAAGTCCTCTGAGATGAGACTTTGGCCATGAGATTTGTTCAAGTCACGCTCTACTCTCAACCATATTCAACCGCGCACATGGTACTCTCACCTCTCATTCGTGTGAATGCTTTTGTCAGGCACAGTTCCTGCTCTCTCAGCTCTTATAAATTTTAACATTTTCCTTACTTTAAATTCCCAATTAAAGAAGATGTACTATGTCCAAATCATTTTGAAGAATTTCATCACGAAGGGTTATCAACAGAAAAAATGAGTAAGCGGACAATCGTAGCACAGAGAAACGATGAAGTCAAAGGAATGAACGCCAAAAATGTCGATCAGTTACACAGCAAATTGGTTAAATGCATTTCAATAGACAGTAGACTAAAATAGTTGGTGGTGATGTGAGGAACATGAAAACATCAACTTACAATATCCTGAAGAATATCTACAACTGTTAATACCGTCTGGTCTTCCACCACACAAATTACAACAAGAAGGAAGGATGTAGCCAAGAAAGGTAATGTAATAAATCTTCCGCAGATAACATTAGATAACAAAGGAGATCTTGATATGCCATTCGTTTTAAAACGTTTACAGTTTCCCATTAGAATAGCTTTTGCAAAGGCAATTAACAAATCTCAGAGCCAAACATTTGAAAAAGTCATTTCATTTAATAGAGAGAGAGAAACAAAATTCAATCACGGGCAGTTATAAGTTGCGTTGTCACGATGAAAGTCCAAACACAGAATCAAAATTCAATCCAGTATTGACGAAAATTTAATTCAAAAAATATTTTTCACTGAAGTTTTACAGTACAAGTGTAAGTTTAAAATGTATTTCTTTGTTAATTTCAAAGCCAAACAGAATGAAAAGTATTATGCAACGAATAACTAACGCAACATGAAACATAATTTTCTTTCAAATTATTATATTTTACTATTTTTTACTATGGTTAATTACTCGCTGTAATGTAAAATAGTTAGTTCTATTATGCATATGTAACAATTCCCATGAAAATTAAAATCTATTTAAATTGTACATCTGCATCCCCACAAGCAAGCAGCAGAACCGCAAAGAGGCTTAGCGGAAGCCCAGGAGTTGACAAGTGAAGTGAGCAGGAGGCAAAGCCCCCTAGAAAATATATACACACGAGGGGAAGTCAAAAAGTAAAGGGACATTTGAGAAAAGGGGCATTTATTCTAATGATAGAAATGTGAAACATACCTTATTTTTATACATAACCTCCCTGGACTTCAATGCACTTTTCCCAACGTTTCACAAGTTTTTTGATTCCGTCGGAAAAAAAGTTTTTCGGTTGCATCTGCAACCAATTTTGCACCGCATCAAACGACTATCACATTGTCCTCAGTGGTTGACGTTGACGGCCTGCCCGATCTTTCTTCGTCACATAAAGAAGTTCTTCCCTGTTTGAAGCGCTCTATCCATTCGTAGATCTTGCTTCGCGATAAACAATTGTCACCATACTGTGCTTGCATTCGACGAATACCGTAATGTCCGCAGGTTTAACACCTTCCGCAAACAAAAAGCGAATCACTGCCCTCATTTCCTCCTTGGTGCAGATCGACAATGGAGCTGTCATGTTTAACGGTCTGCTACACTCCAACGAATAACGCGGGAATAAGAGTTACACGTTGAATAGAAGTATTGGCGACTACACTCATTCAGCGCTGGATACGAGCAGTGTTACCAAACTCTGAAAAGAGAAATTAAAAAAATCCCTTTACTTTTTGACTTCCTCTCG
>JANRMT010062821.1:14091783-14106378 GCA_026402145.1 Polypterus bichir lapradei | reverse complement strand
TATTGATAATTTGTCTTAGAAAGCAAACAGTAAGTGCTCAGTACAAAGCCTCATCAAGTTCAGTCATTCAGCCTTCAGAGAGCTTGGGGAAAGCGAGGTCAGTAAAAAAACAATTGATTTTAGGTGGCAAGGAACTGCAATTTACTGCAAATAAAATGTATTTAAGCCTAGATTGGGAGTTATATTAGTTTCTTAATGTGGGGATGGGTTTTTGGGACATCAGTCCTTAAAATACAACTCTCCTTTTATCAAATGCACATGTTCTTTTAAAGAAGACTACAGTTATATGTTACACCTCTGCCACTACTACTATCTGTCTGTTCTTACAACACCCAGGCCTACATTCCACTTGCTTCACACTTCACCTAGGTATGACTGTCATTGTAGATATTTTTCTTACATCTTTGACTATCTTAGCTGAGAAAAGGACTTTTCTTCCCAACTCCTGATACATAAAATAGAACAAATTGTAGGAAAACAAGCTTAATAAGTTTTACTCTTTTAATTTTATAACTAGTGCTATAAACAAAAGCAGAAACAGAGGTGGCTATCCATACCATACAACCGAATTGTGCTAGATATGTAGTCTCTCATACAAGCAACAAGTTTTGTTACTGTGTTACTAACCTTCCCCCGCGGCGCCACCCATATAGTAGTGAAATAGGACAGTGAGGAGTGCCCTACCCAGCTCCCCACTCCTGGCGTCACGCTTCCCCCTCCCCTCGGCCCACAGCCTCTGCCTCGGATTAGCGCCCATATATCACACCTGCAAGCAAACTATGGTTCTTAGTGTAATGAGAGAAGTAGTCAAATCAACCAGAATGTTCAAGCAATTATAGAAAAAAAACAATCTAAATCCGTTAAGTAGTTCTCTCGTTCGATAGCTAAGCGGAGGTAAGGAACGCCCCAAGGCTGGCACGTGAGTGAGGAGAGCCCCACCCCTCTCCCCTCATCTCTCTCGGATTCGTGCAAATAAACTGGTACCACAAATGAACTATGATACATAGTGTAATGAGAAATGTCGCAAAATCAACCAGAATGTTCAAGCAAATTATAGAAAAAAAACAATCTAAATCCGTTAAGTAGTTCTCTTGTGAAAAAAGGAAAGACCTACAGACAGACTGATGTTGGATTTTATTTATGTAGAGATTAAAGGGGGTTTTCAAACAATGCTGTCAATTGATTCCAGTTACTTTTTTTCCTGTGTTCATTGTTAATGTAGGTAAACCTGATCATCGTGTTGCACCTGAAAGAAAGTCCAGAAAAGCTACTGAGCTTGATGTAGTGTTAAGTGAATTCCAGAAATTCTCATTGGAATATAGGTGAGCTGAAATCTTAAATCTAAATGATTTATTGTTTACTTTTGCCGTCATAACATTCTCTATTGGCCTGTATTAGATTTTGGAATGTCACTGTGTATTTTGTATTAGGAAAAAGGGTATTTAGGGTGCAAAGGTGTGTGTGTGTGTGTGTGGATATTCAAGTGGATGGAAATAATTATTGTGATGACCTCTTCCCATGTAGTTGCTATCTACAGTAGTAGGGATAGTAAATAGGGAATTGCAGTTTTCAAGTGTATATTGAAGTACTGTACCTGTATTTTTTATTGAGCAGTGTGCCTATCGTTCAATACATGTGTGTTCCCCCCCCCCGGGGGTGGTGGGTGAGTTACATAAAATGTAATGTGTGTTTAACACGCTTAAACATTAGCAGAGAGTGAGAAATATTTTGAAAATTTATTCTACAGTGCAAATAGAATTCTACACTCTTAACTCTTTCAGGGCTGATGTCGACTTTTGTCAAAAGGAGGAGTTGACGACGGTAATCAACTGTAAACTGTGACAAAATCAACTGTTATGTTTTAGTTGGACTCTCGTTGACTGAAGGAACGTTAGATTTATTGGTTTGGCCGAGATTTCTTGTGCTCGCGTGAGTAGCAAGGTGGAAATAATAGCAAAAAATGGGACTGACATCTGGTGAGAGATCAAAGCGAATGCGTAAAGCAAAATACTCCGCAGACAACGTTTTGCCTTTTATCTCTGAATCGGACCTTGACTTGTCAGACTCCGATTTTCATACAAGTGATCGAAAACAAATGTGAAGTTCCAGCTTCAACTGATTGTTCTCCAGCTAATCGTTGGTACCGACAATGTTCACTTGGGAGAAATGCCACTTAACAATGATAAGAGGTAGAAACCACATTGCAATGCACTGCAACTGCGAAGACAGCCTGGTAGCAAACCTGCTGCACATTCTTGGCAAACTGGCAGCCACAGCATGCAGCAACAGACACTTTATGTTGACCTCTGTGTGAAACCATTGCTTTTCAGAAACTATTTTTTGAAAAAAATATTTAGCCCTCAAAGAGTTAATAAAATTTCAGTTTTTCTTGATATAAAAGCTGTAAAATGTATGTGTTAAGATTACCTGATGCATAATGTGTTGATGTGATTTGAAAAATTATAATTTTACTTTGCTTAGGGAGATGCTGGAATCAGGAGACTGCAGGGACATTATGGAGAGATTCAGTAAAAGATTTTCAGATCACCTTGTTGAAACGGTAATATCTGCTTACTTTTATTTCTGTAAGAAATGTAGATGGAAAAAAACTGTGATATGAACACATAAAGGTTGTACCATGTTAAAAATGCTAGCTGTACAGTTGTAGAATTTAAACTATGTTATGGAAATGTGTGTGTGTGTTTTTTTTTTTTTATTTATCTCTAAACCCTAAAATTCATACACAGGTTTTAGGGATTTCTGGCTTCTCCAGTACATGACTCTGTCAGTAGCAAAATGTTAGCTCTAAATGACAAATGTATTATTTGGAAATAAATGTATAGTGTTACACCACAATATACAACTTTATATATTTTTCGTCACTACTGTTTATTTTTTGGATGTTTGTTACAGCTTTGTTCCCATGTGAATTTAATAGTACAAATGTTTATTTCTGGTAATATGGACACAAAAAGGTGGCATATTTGACCCAATGATCTTTTATGTATTTGTAATCAATCTTTATACTTGAGTTTAGATTGAAGAAGTGAAGGGACTAAAAGATATGAGAAGAAAAACTACAAAGGTATGCCAATGTTCACAGATAATAAAATTATTTTTTGGTCCCACTATTGCGTGTAGAAGTTGCAGCCATGCATCAGAACAAATATATAGTACGTAATAAATATAATTTAAATTTCAGAGATTGATAGAATTCGTGCCTCAGTCTTAAATAACAATTGTATTGATGGTGATTAACTATTTCTCAGTCATTGTATTGTTTACATACTGTACCATCTGTCACATGGGGTCCTATAACAAAGAATATTACAAAAATGAAGTACAGTTTTTAATAAGCTACAAGTGCAGAGGTTGATGGACAGCCTCAGGAATGAGATCTAGAGTTTCCCAACGTGTTTGTACTTTAAATGATGAATAATATTTTAACAGTAGGTACAGAGCTGATGATTTATTTATAAGTTGTTGTGGTTCAGTAGTTTGTGTTTGAATAAGCCGACTATGAGCTATGCGACTGTGTTTTGTTTTGTGTTTTTTTTTAATGGATACTTGCCCTTGAAAGTATTATATTTACTTCTGTAAATATCCTTCAGAATCCCATATTGATGTGATATTGAAGCCTGAACCCTGTACAGTTTTTTTTTTTAATTGCCACATATGAACATATTTATGTTTAATATGAATAGCACAATATTCTACACAAATAAAAAGTTATTAACTACCATTTTAAGACAAAGATTCCATGGTCCTAAAAAACTTGAAATGTTACAATGAAGGTTAATTTTCCAGTCCTGAAAAACTTTTGAAATATCCATTATGCTTTTAAGAAGCTCAGGTTTTCATTTTAATTGACTCAAGCTCATAATGACTCTATCATGTAACTTTGCTTGTAAGTTGGCAAAAGATGTTCTAGTATTGCAGTTTCTTATATCACAAATTATGATATTATGTTGTGCCATTAGATCTCCAAGCTATTCTAGAGCCTGTATCAAATTGTTCAGTAAATGTGTTTTAGTAACCTCTGGTTAGAGATGAAAGATACATAGTACAGTACGATTCCAAAAAATGAAGACTCAAGACGTGAAAGATGCATGAAAATAATTGACATGAAGAATATGAAAGAAGCTGTGATAGCAAGTCATGCAAAGGGTAAAAAAACACATTGACAATGAGAAGGCAGCAGGAGAATCTGGTGGAATCGGGACCTTTTTCAATTCATGTACAGCTAGCACAGCAAGGTGCAACAAACACCTCGCACAGTGAGACAGCCAATATACCCTGATCATCCACAGTATTAAAAGCACTGACAGTTGACATGAATAACATTATCTTGTTACAGTGCCACCTGTCAGGGGGTGGGCAGCAAATGAATAGTCAGTTCTTGAATGCAATGAAAAATGGGCAAGCGTAATGATCTGAGCAAATTTAAGAAGGGGACAAATTATGATGGCGAAGACAACTGGATTAGAGAACCTCCAAAACAGCAGGTCTTGTGGGGTGTTCCCAGGATACAGTATTTACCAAAGGTGGTCCAAGGAACGCCAACCAGTGAACCAGCAACAGTGAGTGCTAAAGGCTCACTGATGTACGTGGGGAGTGAAGGCTATCCCATCTGGTCCAGTTTCACAGAAGAGCAACTGTATTACAAATTGCTCAAAAAAACTTAATTTTGACTATGAGGGAAAGGTGCCTGAACACACAGTGCATTACAGCTTGCTGTGTTAGGGGCTGTGTAGTTGATGGCAGTCAGAGTGTCCATGGTGACTCCTCTACACCACTGAAAGAGCGTTCTCTTCTAGATCATTTGGACAGCAGGGTGTGTGTGCATCATTTACCTCAGAGAGAAATGTGAAGAAGGCAAGCCGGCAGAAGCAGTGTGATGCTCTGGGCAATGTCCTGGCATTCATGTGGGTGTTACTTTGACACGTATCAACTACCTAAAGATTGTTGTTGACCTTGTACACCCCTTCATGGCAACAATATTCTCCAATGGCATTGGCCTTATTCAGCAGGATAATGTGTCCCGCCAATGTCAGGAATGGTTTGAGGAACACGATCCAGTTGAGAATCTGTGGTATGTGCTGCAAAAACACGTTCGATCCACAGAGGCTGCACCTCACAACTTAAAACATGTGCTGTTAACTTCTTGGTGTCAGATACTATAGGACACCTTCAGTGGTTCTGTGGAGTCTATGCCTCAATGGGACACAGCTATTATGAAGGCATGAGGAGGACCTGTACTATATGAGGAAGGTGCTTTTACATTCTTTTTTCTTTTTCTTTTCATGTATCTGTAAGAAGATCAAATCAATGTCATATCACATAAGTGCTAAATAAGTTTTCTTTGAGTGGCACTAAAATCAAAATAAGTCCCTTGTACCTCTATATTTAACTTGCCTGTCTGCCAGTTAGCTTACAGTGCTGACTGCCCTAATATAATGACAAAATTCTATGAAATAGAAGTGTAATGATTATTTTTACCCATGATTCAAGTTTGCAGTATCTCCTCTAATTTATGCAAAGAAAGCAACATAACCATCCAAGTAATGCATGGTGTTAATTTTTTAAGCAAGATAGCTACTACACTGTACAGTTTTTTGGCATGACATGAGCAAAGGTGTAGGTGGAGTAGCGTTTTCCAACCGTATTTCTGTGGTGACATACTTTTTGTAACCCAAAAAATCCCAAAGTATACCAAAATTCTACCAACCACAAAAGCATTAAATCTATACATGTGCTAAACTGTCCAAAGGGGCGGCAACAAAAGCAGCCAATCACAGAGTCAACAATTAGTGAGCACTTTAGTCGTATTTCTCAGCTGCTTTGTGCCTTTACCCACTCATACAGGCGCTTCTCTGCAAGAGTCGCTGGCAAACACGCACCCAGGCAGATGGACACCTGACACGTCTCTTGGGTGCTGAAGTGCTCTCTAAGTGCTGTGTATGCAAAACGGCAATTACAGAACTGCTTTTATGTCGGCTTCTCCTGGTAGTCCCATCCTCCTCAGACAGGTCTCAACCATGAGGAGCATGTCTCTCTCAGGTCTGGACATAGGGGCAGTACACTGGCAGACCAGTGGTTTACTCCTCAAATATCCATCCCCATATCTGAGCGTACGAGAAAGTCTAGGAGAGACCACACCTGATTTTTCTTTTAAATAAGGAGACATCTCTTTCATTTGTCGCACATCACTTGAACATATTCTTCATGTTCTCTAAAGCATTAGCTATTATTTTTGCAAAAAAGACAACTTATTAGTGATCACCTCCAAGTAAGTAAAGCTTGCAAACAATAGTAAACATGTGAAGCGTAGTACTGAGGTTAGTCCGATGTTTCTATGAAAACACGATAGTTGATGGCATTGGGGATGAAAAAGTGTACGCAGTCCCAAGATGTCTGCAGAAGAAATGTGTCCATAAGAGGCCATTAAATATCACTTCATTGGTATCGGATTGGATGGAATCAAGAACTGAGAAAAATTAGTAGATATGCTAAAGAAGAATGGACACTTCTTGATGAGGATGTGTGATCTTTGTCCTGCTGTGGTCTGTTTTACAGCCAACTCTGCTTATATTACAATTAAGGTTGCTTTCTAAATAGATAAAACAATTGCATTAAAGAGAGAGAAAGCACAAGCTCAGTGTGGCTATACATACAATGATTTAATGTTGGGTGGAAAGATAGAATGTGTAATAAAGTATAGCACAACATAATGCAAGTGTGTTAGTTCTAAAGGTCCAAGTGAATTGATTTAAATCATCAATTTATTAATGACTTAAGAGGTAATGTTTTTGGCAATTGCTTTATTATCTCATGTCATGTGTGATGTACCAATGTATAGCAAACACAAATGGCACCACAATGATCATCAGCTGAACACTGAGTAAGATTCCTTATTTTATTATTTAGGTGGTAAACACTCTGGAAATGAAGAGGAAGCGGTTGCTTACAATGAAACATGAGCTCATAAGGTACATTGTATTTTATTATAACTTAAAGCCACATCTGTGATAGCTAGAGAATAGAAGTACAGCAACAAATTGGACTTGGTTTGACTTGAGCAAAGTTTATGGGATTCCAATAAATTAAAAAAGAGTCGAAATCTGCAGAAGGTTCTTCTGCAATAAATATGTTTTAAAATACTGCTGCTTGTATGCTCAGTGCATGTGCAAATTGAGAATGAACTAACAAGAACTTTAAGACTAGGAAGGTACCTCAAGGACCGCATTTTGAAATACTACAACATAAATTGTTCAAATTGCTTGTGATAGTCTAAGTGCCAAAATGGTGCATCTCTTGTCCTATTCGCTCATATTTCACCTTGTACTTCACTTCTATTACATACTGCATGTTAATAAACCATATCACACATTGGCAATGTATGCTTTCTGCTCATTTTTTTGTACGTCATACCGGGAATGTAGCAATTGGGAACTGTGTTTGAAAATTCCTTACAGAACAGTGGTGTGGTGTGGCTTGAGAGTGGGAAATAAAGTAGGTAGATTGAATATCTTTAACTCTTAAGAACAAGAAAGACTCCTTAGAAGTATGGGAATTAACTTTGATTTTATAATTATGGGTGGAATGGAGGAGCAGTAGTAGCACTGCTGTGTCACAGGAGATCAGAGTTGGTATCCTGGTTCCTGCCTGTGTGGAGTTTGCATGTTCTTCCTGTGTCTGTGTGGGTTTCCTCCCAGTGTCCAAAGACATGCAGGTTAAGTGGATTGGTGATGCTAAATTGGCCTATGTGTGTGTTTGGAGTGTGTGTTCACTCTGCGGTAGGCTGGCATCTTGTCCAGGGTTTGATCCTGCCTTGCACCCTATGGAATAGACTCCAGCACAGACCCCGCAACCCTGGTCTGGATTAAGCGAGTTAGAAAATGACAGGACATGAACAATTATGGCCAGAGTTTGGGAATCTTGGTTTTTTTTTTTTTTTTTTTTTTTTTTTATACCCGTTTACATTGCACAACATTCTAGCTGCCCATGAAATGTACAGAAGCACTTAAAAACACTACCAAAATGTTAAGTTTATATTGTGAAAATTGTTGAATATAAGCCACAGGATGTTATGCAGAGACTGTAAAATGTGCTAGGCAGGTGACATCTGGCGTGCACAACACTAGCAAGCTTTGGAGTGATGAGGAACAAAGGGCATCCCACTGTTAAAACAGCACGTCCTACTCAGGCAGTCTCAGAAGAATACCTGTAAATGTGTTTAGTGTGGAGCTGAGAAGGCCTAACCAGGTGGTTAAAATTCTCAAAGGTATCCATAAGGCTGATCCAGAAGAACTCTTTCAGTTGAATAAGAAATTAGATACTTGAGGACACTGATAGAAATTACAATGTAAATAGATGTGCATTTAAGATGCCGACTAGTAAGAACTTCATCAAACCAAAGAGCTGTGGGAATCCAAAGCAAACTGAGTCATGTAGTGGAAATGAAAAACTGGGCAACTTCATAAAAGTATCAAGATGAGGAGGAGATTGGGGCAGCTTAGCTATTGGCCAGCCAGGCGAGCCTGATGCACCAAATAGTCTCTTTTTGTCACGTGCCTTATGCTTTGTCTTTTTTTTTTCTTTCATATTTTCAGGAGTGAATGTTACATGAAAAAGTTAGAAAAAGATTATGCAGAAATGAAACAAAGGTATTGTGATTTGAAGAACAGCACTACATTTCTGTCTGAGCTGAAAAACATGAAGGAGTTACTGGAGAAAAATAAGCATGGGAAACGAGCAAAACCAGTGGTGAGTAGTGGAGTGTTCTGATCAACGTGAGATTCTTATACTTTATTAACTTTTCTGCCGGCGTGTATTAATGTTGGAAGGTTTTTTTTTTGTTTTTTTTTCCCCAGTTGGTTATCTTCGGGCGGCACGGTGGTGCAGTGGGTAGTGCTGCTGCCTCTCAGTTAGGAGACCCGGGTTCGCTTCCCGGGTCCTCCCTGCATGGAGTTTGCATGTTCTCAGTGGCTGCGTGGGTTTCCTTCCACAGTCCAAGGACATGCAGGTTAGGTGGATTGGCGATTCTAAATTGTCCCTAGTGTGTGCTTGGTGTGTGTGTGTGTATGTGGCGCCCTGCCTGGGGTTTGTTTCCTGCCTTGTGCCCTTTGTTGGCTGGGATTGGCTCCAGCAGACCCCTGTGACCCTGTAGTTTGGATATAGCGGGCTTCTTCTTCCCTGATTCTGATTTGGGGTATATTTGGGTTAACATTCACATCTCAGCACATAAACAGTGTGTATGTTTTTGCATATTTTTACGACACTCTGGCTATTTATGAATATGTTGATGTGCACTGAATTGAAAATGTTTGTTCTGCTGTATGGAGTGTGCATGTTCTTTGCATGTTTTCAGGTTTTCTCATACGTGCTGCAGACTTGTAGATTAGACTGAGTGAGGACTCTGAGCTGACCCTGAGGGACTGAGCAGACTTTGTGACTGACTGGCTGCTGTCAAAGACCGGGGTCCTACCTTGTGATTGATGCTGTCAGGATAGGCTGCAGTAGTGAAATAAATGGGATTGGACGAAGAAAGAATAAATTAAAATAGACTTATGTTTATTCTGGTAATAAATGACTGATATACATGTAGTGAATGCTCAAAGCACTCATTAAATGTATTTTTTTTCTAATTTGTAGTGATGTGTTTAGTATATTTATAGAAAAATAAGGTACCCATTTTCAGTCAAGGAGAAATTATAATAAGCTGGCAATGTAGCTGAAGGTGAAAGCAGAAGGAGATCAGATGTCCTAGGACTGCAGTGCCTTCTCTATTTCCCAAAGAATGTCCAGATAGGAGAGTGAACAGTTTCAGACTTTGGTAGGCCACTGGCTACATGCTGGTGCCTTGGCTGCTTTTAGACATACCTTCTAGGACAGTGTTACTTAACCTTTTTGGTTAAGCAACACAACTCAAGGTATAGGGGCCCCCCATTGGTGATTCGACTTAGATCATTAACACCAAGGTGTTGGGTAGCTTGGCATGGAATTGAGCAAGATTGTTGGAGTAGAGACATACTGTGACCAACTACCATTGGACACCAGTGGGTAATGACCCAGTGGCCGAGAAATACTGTTCTAGGACATTACTAGATTAACAGTCCCAGTGCTTTAAGGTGAATCTTAATGATATATGGATGACCTTTAAACTTTGTTCATTAATAAAATTCATAGGGGAGGAGAGTGAGGGCAGAGCCAAGGAGCAAATGAGGGAAGGTGGCTTTGAAGAGTTACCAAATAGCTGGGCGACTACAGCAGAAGTGGTAAGAGAGACTGCTAAAAGCTGTCAGCTTGGTGTGACATCTTAACAGAGGAAGGAGGACAAAGAAACCTGGTAGTAGAATGGGGAATTACAGGACAGTATACAGGGAAGAGGTTGGTGAAGAGAGGCTGGACATTAAGGAGGGAGAAAAGGCCCTGTACCAATTATCTAAATAGAGGGACTGAGTTGGGAATGATAAACAGCAAGTTATGTTAATAAAGGATAATGATGGAAACACACTCACAAGCGAGAAGAGTGTGCTGAGCGGATGGAAAGAGTACTTTGAGAGGCTGATGAATGAAGAGAACGAGAGAGAGAGAAGATTGGACGATGTGGAGACAGTGAACCAGGAAGTAAGAACAGCTACGAAGAATAGGAAGGCTGTTGGTCCGGGCAACATAACTGTGGAAGTATGGCAGTGTTTAGGAAAGATGGTAGCACAGTTTTTAACCAGATTGTTTCATGCAATTTTGGAAAGCAATAAAGTGTACTGGTACTGATTTTTAAGAATAAGGGTGATGTGTACGGCTGTAGTATCTAAAGAGGTTTAAAACTGATCAGTAACAGCATGAAGATTTGGGAAAGAGTAATGGAAGCTAGATTAAGAAGGGAGGTGATGATTAGTGAGCAGCAGTATGGTTTCATACCAGGAAAGAGTACCAAAAATTCAATGTTTGCTCTGAGGATGTTGATGGAGAAGTATAGAGAAGACCAGAAGGAGTTGCATTGCATCTTTGTGGACCTGGAGAAAGCTCATGACAGGGTGCCTCGAGAGGAGCTGTGGTATTGTATGAGGAAGTCGGGAGTGGCAGAGAAGTATGTAATAGTGGTACAGGATGTATATACAAGGGGTAACAGCGCGGGTGAGGTGTGTGGTAGGAGTGACGGATGCCTTTAAGGTTGAGGTGGGATTACATCAGGGATCGGCTCTGAGTCTTTTCAAGTGGTGATGACAGTTGGACAGAGAGTAGACAGGAGTCTCTGTGGCCTATAAGGTTGACATTGTAATCTCTAACAAGATTAAAGAGCAGGTTGAGGAGACCCCGGAGAGGTGGAGATATGCTCTGGAGAGGAGAGGAATGAAGATCAGTAGGAACAAGGCAGAACACATGTGTGTAAATGAGAGGGAGGTCAGTAGAATGGTGAGGATGCAGGGAGTAGAGTTGGCGAAGGTGGAGGAGTTTAAATACTTGGGATCAACAGTACAGAGTAATGGGGATTGTGGAAGAGCATGCAGGTAGGGTGGAGAAGAGTGTCAGGAGTGATTTGTGACAGACAAAAGTGAAAGGGAAGGTCTTCAAGATGGCAGTGAGACCAGCTATGTTATATGGGTTGGAGACTGTGGCACTAACCAGAAAGCAGGAGACAGAGCTGGAGTTAGCAGAGTTAAAGATGTTAAGATTTGCATTGGGTATGATGAGGATGGACAGGATTAGAAATGAGCACATTAGAGGGTCAGCTCAAGTTGGATAGTTGGGAGACAAAGTCAGAGAGGTGACATTGCATTGGTTTGGACATGTGCAGAGGAGAGATGCTGAGTATGCTGGGAGAAGGATGCTAAGGATAGAGCTGCCAGGGAAGAGGAAAAGAGGAAGGCCTAAGCGAAGGTTTATGGATGTGGTGAGAGAGGACATGGAGGTGCTGGGTGTATCAGAACAAAATACAAAGGACAGAAAGAAGATGATCCACTGTGGTGATCCCCAATGGGAGCAGCTGGAAGAAGAAGAAGAAGAAAAAGAAAATTCATATATTTCATCTCCTGAGCACTAACTCTCACTGTACCACACACATTTGGTTGGACGCTGGTGTGTATCTTTCATTAATAGCAGGTGTGGTCACAAAAAAAAAATCTCAATCGAAAAATTTTGCTTCAAACCAAAATTTTACTGCCTAAAACCCACTGTGGGTAGCATCTTTGCATACCTGTGCAAAATCCCAAAAATGCCTCCTATGGCCGCCTCCTGTACACTTCCTATAAAAAGCATTCATCTCTGCAGTAGGACTGTTATAAAGTAATAAACAAGATAAATGAACTCTTTGATAGCTAAGAAAGATCATTTCTTTGGAACAACCTGTTTATCTAGTAAACTGCCTTTGGCCTTGGGTGTTACCTGTGGGACAGTAATACAGTTAACCCTCTGATGCAAGGAAGCTGTCTGTTACAATGTGAAAGTCTTTTACAACTATAGGAGTGTGACAGAAATACAATTGGAACTCATTGATGGACATGTGCAGATAACAACCTGTTTATCGACTCAAACTGCTTCTGTTTGTATAAAATTCTCTCTTTTGGAAAAGATGTTTTGAGTCGGAGCACAGTCCTGTCGACTCAAAGAATATTCTGAATTAAATATAACCTTGGTCCCAGTAGCCACTGTAATCTCTTCCTTTAAATAATCTCTGATTTACTAGGATTCAACAGCTCTTTGCAAATATTTCACATTTATTACTATGCAATATTGAATCACAGCACATTATGTTGTGTTTTATATTTGTAGTTAATTTTGGTCACTGCGCAGAGATCGATTTTCACATAAACATTAGCTTTTTCTTTTGATCAGTGTCAGTAATGCCAAACTAAATCCACTGTAATTAGAGAGAGAGATAGATACTTTATTAATCCCAAGGGGAAATTCACATACTCCAGCAGAAGCATACTGATAAAAAAAAAATATTAAAGAGTGATAAAAATGCAGACAAAAGGTAAAACGGACAATAACTTTGAATAATGTTAGCATTTACTCCCCCGGGTGGAATTGAAGAGTCGCATAGTGTGGGGGAGGAACGATCTCCTCAGTCTGTCAGTGGAGCAGGACAGTGACAGCAGTCTGTCGCTGAAGCTGCTCCTCTGTCTGGAGATGATCCTGTTCAGTGGATGCAGTGGATTCTCCATGATTGACAAGAGCCTGCTCAGCGCCTGTCGCTCTGCCACAGATGTCAAACTGTTCAGCTCCATGCCTACAATAGAGCCTACCTTCCTCACCAGTTTGTCCAGGCGTGAGGTGTCCCTCTTCTTTATGCTGCCTTCCCAGCACACCACCACGTAGAAGAGGGCGCTCGCCACAACCGTCTGATAGAACATCTGCAGCATCTTATTGCAGATGTTGAAGGACGCCAGCCTTCTAAGAAAGTATAGTCGGCTCTGTCCTCTCTTGCACAGAGCATCAATATTGGCAGTCCAGTCCAATTTATCATCCAGCTGCACTCCCAGGTATTTATAGGTCTGCACTCGGTCACCTCTGATGATCACAGGGTCCATGAGGGGCCTGGGCCTCCTAAAATCCACCACCAGCTCCTTGGTTTTGCTAGTCCCCTCCGGCGCTCCTGTATTGCTGACCACAGTGTCAGACCTGCAGTTCCCGAGACGCACATACTGAGGTCTGTCTGTAAGATAGTCCACAATCCATGCCACCAGGTATGAATCTACCTTTTTTTTTATTTTTTATTAATAAAAGCCACCTTGACGTGCACCTTAACAGCCAACATCAATCCCTTAGTTCAACTTTCAAGGCTTTATTATGGATCATTTGTTAAAATCTGTAACTTTTGAAAAGTAAACCCAACAAGATCTGAATATGGTCTTGTAATGCAGACTTTCATTCAAGGTAGGCAGGGTTGAGCACATCATAAGCAAGAGATTAAAACAGGGACAGTGCATGCCATCCAGACCTGAGAAATGGAGACCTCTGGGTGAAAGCAGCATAAAAGTGGCAGCATGTTGGCTCATATAGTAGCAGTAGGAGCATAACATGCACTGTAGGCAGAGCATAACTAACAGCAAGAGTAGTACAGACACTGAATTTAAGGAGCTGTTCAGGCTAACTCAATATTTGACTCTGTATGCTAACTTGTTCTTTGTACCTTGGGTTGTTAAAATATTTTTCACATAAAAACCTGTAGAAAAAGGTATTTTACCATTGTAATGTGGAATTTATAGAAATAAGTGGCTGTTGCCCATAGGTGGTCCTCCAGATCTTTGACAAAGTGGTCCTCAGTCTAAAACACTATGAGAACCAATAGTATCTGTTGCTGCTAAGAACGAGATGTGTTGTCATGTGATAGTCTAGTACACCAGATTAGCTGCTGACTGAATACTGTTTTTAATTTGTATTTTGCAGTATGGCCTCACAAGTCTTCCAGCATTGCTCCTTGAAGCTGAAGGAATTATGGGAGCCGAAACGAAGCTTCATAATATTAACGAGAAACTCAAAAAGTCAATTATTCTGGACTCCTGTGCAAAGTAGCCTTGAGGTTCATCATTGTGGTATGCCTTGCTTTGGGTTTTGGGAAATTTCACAGCAGTTATGGAAATAACATTT
>JANRMT010062821.1:14058447-14091383 GCA_026402145.1 Polypterus bichir lapradei | reverse complement strand
TCCACAGTATTTTCCAGTTCAAAGAAAGTTTAAAAAAAGGAAAAAAACAAATTGGCAAAAATGCCTGTTCATCAGAACCCATCAACATCTACCATTGCTGTCTGACTTCATAACATAAACAACGTGAGACATGCAAACAGGCACTGGCACTTTTTGCTGTAAAATATTGTAGATATTTGTTATGAATTTTATTTGTAATTATTAGTAGAAAACTCAAAGTTTTTTATAGAACTTACTGAAGTAAAAGGTTTTTCTGTTTTTTAAAACAAAAAAGTATAAAGTTCTGTACAGTCAAATATTTCAGTTGTAGGAAGGATACTCAGTGGAAAGTCAAGTTTAAAGTTTCTACTTTGACAAGAAAACTAAAAATTATATTAATGCTTATTGAATAAAACACAACTAACTTTTGTCACATCCCATAAATTAGTTCTGTATTGTATTCTTTGTCCTGTTAATAAAAGTTAAATGTTAATAAAGTGCATAATATATTTCATTTCTATGTTTTATAGACCAGTCTGTAAGTATTGCCAACAAATGAATACTCTTACAAAGCACCTTTTATGAAGAAGTAACCTGCTGTTAGCGTGGTCTTGAAGAAGCGGTCTCTCTGAGCACATCAAGTCATCAATGTCTCGTGTTCATTTAGGGCTTCCAGTAAAAGCTCATCAGGAATTTCTGCATACTTTCTTCTTTTTTCACTTTGCTTGCTTTCTTCCTCTACATCTTCCAAAACCTTCAAATACAATTCATCATCAGCACCGTCATCCCATTCTAACTGGGGTGTCCGTTTGAACTCCTCGTGGCTCGCTGTATTGGGGCTCAGTTCAATATTCCCAGCTCTGTCCATTGTATAGTGAATATCTTCAGGGTCCTATCCACCAAAAAAACACACACGTTTAAGCTGTGGAAAGTACAAATCAATGGAGCAAAATCCACTTTAGGTATGCAGACCTGCCGTTTGCTCATCGGCATGAAATACCCACAGTGAATGGGTCGAAAACAATGCACATTATAGAGACGGGCACGTTGCAGGTAGATTATGAAAGAACTGTTCAATTTCAAATCAGATTTCCTTTCATTTTGCTGTCATCAGAGTGTCCACTTTCACATTTACAGACTATGCAGCAACCACCATGGCCAGCCAATTCAGTGTACCTGGGCAGCCACCATTTTTGAGCCAAAAAGTTTCTAAATTAGAAGCCAGTTGTTATCTTGTTAATGAAACCCATTATTTAACTATATGCCCTCTTAGTTCCCTCATTCTGCCACAGTAGACATTTCCAAAACTGTTGAGTTTCTTTCTTTTCTGAGAGCGTCATTCATATACTTTGTGAATTTGAGCAGATCGCTATTTTTTAGACCTTTTTTTTTTATTTCAAACATAATAGGCACACAAATGGCATGAAGTTAGCTGGTCATCTTTGGGCCTGCTTTGCATATCATTACTGTTTGACTGCAGTTACAGGGGAAAAAAAACATTAAGAGTTGTGAACCTTAAAATCAATTACAATGAAGACAAAGCAGGAGGTTTTTGTTGATATCGGTAAAAGGCAGGTATCCGTTTACTGTACACACCGTCACACCAGCCTGTCATAAATGAATGATAGTAAAACATACAGTACAGTACACTACAGTATGAAATACCAGTTCATCTGACGCCATGGTAGTGGAGACATAAAAGGCATGCAAGGAAGTGTCATGAGCAAAAGAAAATCAGAGCTGAAAGTGCAAGAACTCACCTCAGTCAGCAGGAAGCTCAGACAAATATCTGGTGGTAGAGGGCAGGCTGGAAATACACATTGGCAGAGTTAGCCAGCAAGTCAACATCACCGACAACTGCATGCAAGACGAAATGCTACACACTAACCTTTGGACTTATAGTTGTCTGCTTTGCACACGGGATCATGGCATTTCTGATACCAAACTTCATTTCGCAGATCTACCAAAATCCTAAAAAGGAATAAATAACAGATATTACCATTGCTTTTGAATATATTGAAATGGTGTATTTTCTAGAGATGTTCTCTGCACAGTGTAATCCAAGCACTCCACTTAATGTCGTGTATACTTTATTACAGCCAAGTGCTAACATTGCCATCAGTATTTTATGGATTTCTGAAACAGTCTTAATTCTGCAGGAAGCCTTTATGATATTAGTTTTCAAATGAGCCTAATTCAGGTACCCTTCTCGACAGAGTGAGTGCAAGACAGAAGTTTTAACGAAAGGCAGTTATAGTCACTGCAACATGTTGATTAGCACATACAAATAAGAATTTCATTGTACTCTACCCAGGACAATAATCGCCTCTTAAACCTTAAGTGTGGGTGAAGTGCTAGGTTACGGCATACATGTGGCCAATTTATAATCCTAACTTGACCTAATCTGAACATGTCTGTGATTGTGGGAGGTTAAATATCAGGGCAAAAAGCTCAGAGATGTAAGGGCAGAGAGTGAAGGCAATGATCAGACTTGAACTAGGACTCCATTTTCCGTAGCTCTGATTTAGCAGCACATACCACTGGGTCAAAAAAAACAAACAAACAAACAAATCCAGGAATACAATAAGTGCAAATTTAAGTGACCTTTGCTCACTCAACAAATAATGCAAGTAAAACAAAATGTGCCAAAAGGGTGCCTGTTATCTAATCTTAGATTCTGGCTGAATATATGAAAAAAAAAACTGTCAAAAGTTTGCAATGATAGAGGAAATCATTAAGTGGGTAAAAACTTGTCATCTCTCACATGCAGAGCTGTGGATAATGCTGCTGTGTTTTTTCATATTTTTGCCATTTTCATCAGTGTATGCTGATGCAGCAGCTTTGGTGGTAGGATGACCAGGAGCGCATAGTCAAATTTCCTTCATGCTGGTGACACTGCAATGTGACAACTGTGACCGACACATCTTATGCTTTGGAGTTCCAGGCCTTCCTTTCTTTTCAACACTTAATGGATTTGATGAATCAAACAGGCCAATTACAGATGAATAAATATCGGTTTCACATCACTTATACGATTACAGACTCTGTTATAATGGAGTACAAACAGTTACAACAGTTTCCATTTCACTAACCCTTTGGTTCCTGTTTTGCATTTGGCCATTTCTTTAAAGAGGAATTGCTTTACTATTTAACTTCCTTCAAAAATGTTTCTTCTATTCTCTTCCTTTTTAAGCAGCATGACATTCGTGTTGCTGGTTCACAGAGACCAGCCCTGCCATTACCCATGTGACTTTGCAACGTCCCAGTATGTATGCGAGTGTGTGTTTCAAGCAACTTAGTCTGATTGGCCGACTCTAAACTGGCATGCAATAAGTGGACACTATGATGGACTACTTCCTTGCCACTGCTCCTCAGACGGGCTGTAGCTGTTGGTGTGTCAGGACAAGGCTTGAAAGATGAAAGGATGGATTTCAGTGCTTGAAATAGCCAGCAGATGGACAGGTTTGTTCAAAAGTAAAGCAGAGACGCATTCATCCCAGCTAAAGGCCCTAAAACATTACAAGCACAAGCTGATGCATAAAACAGGCAGCAGTCCAGCTTCTTTTTAAGTCGGTGAGTCCCCTAGATTTCGGGGAGAGACAGGTTTTGGCTGCTAAAGAGCCATTGGACCAGTTATTTGACCTTTTTCTTTCTACCGTTTAATTTTTTTTGGCAGCTTTGAACCATGTGCATTTTATGAGTCCTTGCCTATAATTACTAAGCACAAATGTTTTTAATAAATCATTGAATTCATCCTGTTTGTTGGATGCGACTATTTTGTTTTGCTGGATTGTTACATTTTTTTTTTTTTGGTTGTTTATTTCTTTCACAATTTTTTTTTTTTGTGGATTTTGTCTTTTACGTCACCCACAAATACTGGTTCATGATTTTTCTTGCAATAAATATTGGTGACATTTATTTCAAGAGACTTTGTACTTTATCTGGGTTTTGGGGTACCTTGAGCGCCGTCTGGCTATGAATTACTAGCGGACACTGACTGAAGACAGTGTATCGTGACAATACGAGGGATGAGAAAGGAACCAAACACAAAGAACATCACTTTTTAAAAGCGGAACAGGCCAGGTTTATCTACTCAAGCATGCAAATGGCATGAAACCAGTAGAGGAAGACAAAAAGAACAAAGACACTATTGATCGAGGCAACAGAGAGAGAGATAAAACAGATTCTGGCGCTGTAGAAGCACCTCTATGGCTGCAAATTAGAATGTCGCAACTCATAAACACTGATCTTGTAGTTAAGTCAGACTAGATAGATGAGAAAGGAGAAACCTAAATTATGGTAACGTTTAGGCTGCATGGAGACAATAACACCTTTGGCAAAGTTAGGGACTGAGAATGACAGAGTACAGAACTAGGAAGGATGGGAGGATAAGGAGAAAAGGAACACATGACATACACTGGATACCCCCCTTCACATTTGACTTATGGTTATGTCAGGGTAATCCTATACCCACCACACATACAACCATGTTTGCCTATCAAAAATTACACCAGATTTAGTGAGGTCCCACAATAACTTTAAATTAAAAAAAAAACAACAGATTCTGTATTCTGTCATTTCCTGCTCCACAAGTTTGCATTTCAAGGACTCCAAGGTGTTACTTTCAGTGACCCTACTTGCTAACTTGTATCTAGTTTTGCATGATTAAATATTTCTGTGGGTAGACCAGGGGCACAGAAGGTAGTGCTGTTGTCTCAAGGATCCAAGACCTTGAGTTTGAAATCCTGCACCCATGTGGACTTTGCCATGTTTTCTCTGTGTTGGTGTGGGTTATCCACAGATTGATCAGAACGGTGGCTCACAATCTCGAGCACATGAGGAGTTAATGTGGTGGTACGCTCAGGAGTGGCAAATGTGAGTGGAGGTAGAGAGGGAGAGACGAAAGATGTCACAGTAGCAGCTACAGTGCATCCGGAAAGTATTCACAGCGCATCACTTTTTTCACATTTTTTTATGTTACAGCCTTACTCCAAAATGGATTAAATTCATTTTTTTCCTCTGAATTCTACACACAACACCCCATAATGACAACATGAAAAAAGTTTACTTGAGGTTTTTGCAAATTTATTAAAAATAAAAAAGACTGAGAAAGCACATGTACATAAGTATTCACAGGCTTTGCCATGAGGCTCAAAATTGAGCTCAGGTGCATCCTGTTTCCCCTGATCATCCTTGAGATGTTTCTGCAGCTTAATTGGAGTCCACCTGTGGTAAATTCAGTTGATTGGACATGATTTGGAAAGCCATACGCCTGTCTATATAAGGTCCCACAGTTGACAGTTCATGTCAGAGCACAAACCAAGCATGAAGTCAAAGGAATTGTCTGTAGACCTCCGAGACAGGATTGTCTCAAGGCACAAATCTGGGGAAGGTTACAGAAACATTTCTGCTGCTTTGAAGGTACAAATGAGCACAGTGGCCTCCATCATACATAAGTGGAAGAAGTTCGAAACCACCAGGACTCTTCCTAGAGCTGGCCGGCCATCTAAACTGAGCGATCGGGGGAGAAGGGCGTTAGTCAGGGAGGTGACCAAGAACCCGATGGTCACTCTGTCAGAGCTCCAGAGGTCCTCTGTGGAGAGAGGAGAACCTTCCAGAAGGACAACCATCTCTGCAGCAATCCACCAATCAGGCCTGTATGGTAGAGTGGCCAGACGGAAGCCACTCCTTAGTAAAAGGCACATGGCAGCCCGCCTGGAGTTTGCCAAATGGCACCTGAAAGACTCTCAGACCATGAGAAACAAAATTCTCTGGTCTGATGAGACAAAGATTGAACTCTTTGGTGTGAATGCCAGGCGTCACGTTTGGAGGAAACCAGGCACCGCTCATCACCAGGCCAATACCATCCCTACAGTGAAGCATGATGGTGGCAGGATCATGCTGTGGGGATGTTTTTCAGCGGCCAGAACTGGGAGACTAGTCAGGATAAAGGGAAAGATGACTGCAGCAATGTACAGAGACATCCTGGATGAAAACCTGCTCCAGAGAGCTCTTGACCTCAGACTGGGGCGACGGTTCATCTTTCAGCAGGACAACGACCCTAAGCACACAGCCAAGATATCAAAGGAGTGGCTTCAGGACAACTCTGTGAATGTCCTTGAGTGGCCCAGCCACAGCCCAGACTTGAATCTGATTGAAAATCTCTGGAGAGATCTTAAAATGGCTGTGCACCAACGCTTGCCATTCCAACCTGATGGAGCTTGAGAGGTGCTGCAAAGAGGAATGGGCGAAACTGGCCAAGGATAGGTGTGCCAAGCTTGTGGCATCAAATTCAAAAAGACTTGAGGCTGTAATTGCTGCCAAAGGTGCATCGACAAAGTATTGAGCAAAGGCTGTGAATACTTATGTACATGTGATTTTCTTTCACATTGTCATTATGGGGTGTTGTGTGTAGAATTCTGAGGAAAAAAATGAATTTAATCCATTTTGGAATAAGGCTGTAACATAACAAAATGTGGAAAAAGTGATGCCCTGTGAATACTTTCCGGATGCACTGTACATCATAAGAAGCATACGCAGCCTGCTGTGTTCTGAAGGGAAACAAAAAAGATTTCATTATGAACATTTTTATCTGTTTATGGAATTGGTTCATAAATAAATGAATACTTGATTCATTCTTCGTTTGAGAGTGTAATGAAGTGAGCTGTCTGCTGGGACCTGCAGTCATTTTAACTTGTACTGTTGAGCATTTGATGACCAAATGAATCGCCTTTTAATACAGCACTATACACAGTCCTGATAAATAAACAAAGGCTTCACTTTTATACTTTGACTGTGATAAACACAGACCCAGCATCTATTTTATACCCAGCTTTACCAGTTCAAGATAACTGGGAGTGAAGCCTATCCCTGCTGTATTAAGTTGGATGGGAGGCCTTCGTAAAAACATTCTTCTTGTTGAGAGACTCGCATCATCTGCTCTTCTTTAAAATCAGGAGCCAGTCAGCGTTTGCAAATCATTTGGTAGAGAATCTTGAGTTCTCCTGAACCAACAATCTGTTCCATCTTAATGTTTTCAAATATCCAGTAAAAGTTTGCCATACTGATATTCCAAAGGAGATGTGCCAGCGGAAGTAGAGCAGTGTATATTTCTCGAAAGTTCAACAAACAGAAGCTGCCATAGCTTTGTTGCCTTTTCCGAGTCCTCCTTAATGGTGGACTCGCATTCCACCCGCTCACAGTGAGCCTTTAAAAGCATCGACCTTTACTAAAGTATGCATGATACAGTTTCATTACGACAGTCTGTGCTGAATCTTCAGAAAGCATTGCTTCTAAGTATTCTGACAGCATTATTAGCATTAATGTTTGAACCTTGTAATAACGTGTATATTTATGTTTTTGCTTATTTATTTTTTCTGTTAAAGTAGCACAGCCAAATCAAAAATTGTTATGTGGTTCTACATGACTTAATTGGTTAAAGTACAGATTCGTGATTGATTCCTCTTTAATTGATACATTTTAATTTATCTACAGTGATTGTGCTTCTTCTGTAACATTACTTGAAGCTCAGTTGTTTTTAATGTATATTTTCACAGTTTCACAATATTGGCGATTTAATATGGAGAGAGACATTCAAGTACATTTTGCTCATTTTGCTTTAGCGCTCGCTTCTTCATTTGTCACCTTGTTTAGACATCTGTTGAGCTTTGTAAACTATGCAGTAGCAGGGGCAGAGTAGAAGTTTGTCAGTCCTATCAGACCTATAAGAAGAATTTGGAATGCTGCAAATATTTTTCTAAATCATTATCTGTATGTTTGCTCTGTCCATTGGCTACAGGATGATGTAAGGTTTAACTGCATGCAGACTCAAGAACAGTTTTTTCCCAAAAGCCATAACCATTCTAAACTCACACATGCACTGACTACACAGTCTAACCCCCCAACCCCTGGACTTCCTTCTGTCCATCAACTGTGCAATATCCAATATCTAAATGGTACTGAATAATAACTGTGTAATATCTGTATACTGTACAATATCATTACTCTCAGGGTCCAACATCCACTACTCACTGCACATGATCATCATTCTTGTGCAATATTTAAATTATGTGCAAACACCCAATAGTGCAATAGTTATTTATTCTTTCCAGTATTTAAATAATGTGCAATAACTCGGTTTAGTTATTATTTTTTCCATTTGTATATAGTGTCGTAGAACTTTTTTTTGCAACTTTTTGCACCATTTGTTTATTTACTTGTTGTGTTCTACATATATGTCTGCACTGAAGGAGCTGCTTTTAATCTCAATGTACTTGTGTATACAGTGATCCCTCGCTATATCGCGCTTCGACTTTCGCAGCTTCACTCTATCGCGGATTTTAAATGTAAGCAGATCTAAATATATATCACGGATTTTTCGCTGGTTCGCGGATTTCTGCGGACAATGGGTCTTTTAATTTATGCTACATGCTTCCTTAGTTTGTTTGCCCAGTTGATTTCATACAAGGGACGCTATTGGTGGATGGCTTAGAAGCTACCCAATCAGAGCATGTATTACGTATTAACTAAAACTCCCCAATAATATACGATATGCTTCCCGCGCGGTGCTTGATTGTTTGCTTTTCTCTCTCACTCTCTCTGACATTCTCTGCGCCTGACGGAGGGGTTGTGAGCAGAGGGGCTGTTTGCACAGAGGATACGGACGCTCCTCTACAAAATGCCGCTTTATCGCGGTGCGTCGGCATACTTAAAAGCCCAAAAGCACGTATTGATTTTTTGATTGTTTGCTTTTCTCGCTCTCTCTCTCTGACATTCTCTGCTCCTAACGGCGCTCCTTTGAAGAGAAGATATGTTTGTATTCTTTTAATTGTGAGAAAGAACTGTCATCTCTGTCTTGTCATGGAGCACAGTTTAAACTTTTGACTAAAGAGTGTTATTTCATGTCTAGAGGGCTCTAATAAAGTTAACAGTGTGGGAGAGTTTATAAGGGCTTAAAATATATAAAAATAACCATACAAACATATGGTTTCTACTTCGCGGATTTTCATCTATCGCGGGGGGTTCTGGAACGCAACCCCCGTGATCGAGGAGGGATTACTGTAGTGACAATAAAAGGCATTCTATTCTATTCTAATTTTGCACAGAAATAACACCACAAATGGGTAAACAAATTATGGACTACAATCCAGTACAGCAGATCATGGAATACCACACAGGAAGATGAATTCCTTGACAAAAGCATAAACTCTTCTTTGGAAAAGGGAATTTTTTAGAGGCACAAAATGATCTACAATGACCAAGGTGATATAACAAGACAAAGGCAAATCCGCTGAGATTTCCTTCCATGGTGTGGTTAGAGGTGGCTAATTTGTAGCAAACTGAAAGGGCAATAACAAAAGAAATTCACAACACCAAGATCTAGCAATGTCCTTCGTAATTGGTTATGTCATATCCAGAAACTACACTCCTAATTCTTAGACTTGATAGAAAATCATCAACACGTTTCAATTTGCATGTCAAGACTGAAAAGGTCATATACTGTAACATGTCATTTATGGTGTAAGGGCTACTGTCCCACAGATCCGGTATCCTGTGTGGGACTCTGAAAGACGTGGGTGTTGGGTTAATTGGCATTTCTAAGTTGGGCCTTTTGTGAGTGTGGGTGGTCCTTCTAATGGACTGGTTCAACATTAAGCCCTATGCTGCCAGAACAAGCTCCGGCCCTCCGTGACCCCAAATTAGATTAAGCAGGTCTGAGAAGATTATATCACTCACATTATATTGTTGCTTTTGTGGTGTCTCTGTATATTATGACACCAGCGATATTTTGAAATGTCATAAACTAGAAGTTCCTCCAAGCAGAAGTAATTCCATCTTCGTATGCCTAAGGAAGAGAAAACAAAACAAAAGTGATATTTCTGTGTTATACCTGATAATCCTAAAACCGGGCGACATTTAAATGAAAATATCCTACCTCCTTGAACACCATGTCCATTTACCAAAGAGAGGATGAAGTTATCAACTTCTGGATAGGGTGAGTTCACATTCTGCCCTGCAACATCTTAAACCATTAAAACAATGATGTTACTTTCTTAAAATGTATGTTTTATTATTCACTTGCTATATGCTTAAGTGCAAAGGTGGAATATTGCAACCACTCTCTTTTTAAAGAAACACTTAATTTTAAAAATTAGTTGAGATCAAAATAATATTCACTTGTAAGCACTGGGAATTTAAAACAATGTTAAAAAACGGCTGGCAATGTTCCCACTTGTTTAATGTTTGGAAGCTAAATATACATCATTCCCCCTGTTCAGCACCTTTAAGCTATAGTCCCGTAGCCAGGCATCAACTCTCATGCAGGATCTTTTTCAAAAATAACAAATTAAGTGCGCCATCTAGAATTTGCATAATCTCCCCAGTGACTGTGCAGAGTACTTTCAAGAAGAGCTGATCTGGAATCATTGCTCACATTCATTACAATACTACATACACATACACCCTGCAGTAGGCAATAACTCTAAAATGGAAAATGAGCATTATCTCTTCTAGTTGTAAATAGCACTTAGTATTTTTGCATTTGTTAAAAGGACTATTAATTGATTATACTGCGGCCGTCCCCAGAGTTCTGCTAGATAACAAAAAGGCAGGCCACAAAGGATTATGGACCAGGGAATGAGCACGTCAAACAGCAGAGCGTTATCACTAAGTCGTTACTGAGAGAACAACCCAAACGCTAACCAAAAATCTGAGTCAGAAAGCATTTTGCAGAAATTCAAAGCCAAAAGGTCAAAGCAACACTACTAACAACGTCAGAGAATTGTTTGTATCTAATATTTTTGGATAACTTGCCTACAGTGTATTTGATGGAGCAGCACTTATCACATACATACATACATACATACATACCTATAATAAGTGCTGGCCCACATAAATATATATAAGTCCTGCACTCGTTCTCGACCATCTGCATGGCATCACATCCCAATCCAGACTCTTTTTCATAAGTGTCTACAATGAAACCCATGTCTGTATACTGACACAGTTGTTATTTTACGCTGCCCAGATTCAAGTTATTTAATTTTACATGCACTTTCATTTACAAAAAATAAAGCTTTATTATTTGGATACCTGCCGTGAAGCATGGTGGAGTTTCAGATCCACACAAATATTTCGATTTTTCAATTGTGTTCTCTTCAAAAGTCAGAATTCGTAACCTGTCTGTAAACCTAAAAAATATTAAAACACATTTAAAATCACTGTATCGAATAAAAAATAAATATCAACTACTGCTACTTGTATTTTTAAAAAGTGTTAAGCAAACATAACACTGGCCACAAAGCATCTTAAAAACAAAAGAATAATAATGTTTGGGTGGCGTCCAAAATTTATAGAAGTAGCTGTTTAATAACCATAAGCTGTACCTCAGGCCTGGCAGTACATGTAGACACACGTTTACTCTTTAATCTAATGTGTCTTTATAACATTTTTTTTACAAACGTACACTTAATTCTTTTGCTGAGCTAAATATTTTAATCTTATCTTTTTAAAACCATAAACATAGATAACCAAATGCTTTGGCCAGAAAGAGGCCTTGGCAAAACAAAGTTCATCATTTTTTCATACAGCTGGAAGAAAACAAAACAATAGGTCAGACTTCTTATGTTTGTCATATAATAATCTGCTCAGTCTTGTAAGATTGTGTAGTGGAGCAATGGCTTGTGTGGTTGCTTCTTAGCTCTAGGGAAGTTGGAGAAGAGTTTGCCTACATCTTGCCTAAAGAAGGGGCCTGAAATGCCTCAAAAGCTTGCATATTGTAATCTTTTTAGTTAGGTGTCATTTTGCTTGACTTCTCATCACATTTTTTTCCTATACAGGCAGTCCCCAGGTTACGTACGAGATAGGGACTGTAGGTTTGTACTTAAGTTGAATTTGTGTGTAAGTCAGAACAGGTACATTATTTTAATAAATACTACTTTTGACCAACTGTAACCAAGTGCTCTGTCAATGAATGATGGAGTTTCATCTTCCTCTGACCTTTTTATTATTTCTACTTTATTTTCAATGGTGATGGTTTTTCTCTTCTTTACTGTATCACCAGCACTTGCATCAGATTTGTGTTTCAGAGACATTCTTGAAGGGTGAAGACAAAAGGTTAAGATGAGCTCTTCTGCACAGCACTGTACACGCTATCACAGCAGGAAGGCACCCGTCATCAATACGTCTGATGTACTGACAAAAGACAACTTCCTGCTGTGTGCGTAACAGTACAGGCAGGCTTGCTATTGAGAATGAATGGGGTGGTGAGGGGCGGTTCACCACCCGCACACCACACAGTCACCTCCACTACAGTATGCTGACTGCAGTGTCCACCCACCGAGAACAAACACGGTGCAGCCAAAGGCAGGCAGTGAATCGCCCACCACCGCCCCAATCAACAGGCTGCCACCCAATGCACACTACAATGCAACCCCCTGCCGCCCCGTTCACCCTAAGTGGCCTCCGTTCAGCCACAACCGGGTCACTGCTTGCAGCATTACCAGCCGCCCACTGAAAACGTTTTGGGGGGAGCCGTGTGTAGTGGGCGGGCAGTGAAACGCCTTCTACCACTCCATCCAGCCTGTGTCCAGTCAGGAGCAGTAGCTGTGGTGGCGTGTTGGGCAGACATTGAACCGCCCCATTAAGCCTCCGTCCTGCACACGAGTGATAGCTGTGGCCCCGGTGACTATGGACCACGGGGTCACTGCTCGCCTAAGGGACACTACACTGTGCAAGCAGCGAAATCGCACCCCTGCAGCCACTACTTGCAGCATCCTCCAATCAAAGATGACGGAGTGGCAGTTAATGAGGCGCATGTGTCACAGCTGCGGCCTCGTTTGTAAGTCGTAGGTCGGATGTCGGATGTCCCTAACCTGGGGACTACCTGCATTCATGTGGGTTTTCCTTCGGTACTCTGGTTTCTTTCAACATGCAAAAGTCAGGCAGTTTTGACAGATTGCCAACTCTAAGGGTGTACGCACACTGGCAGTTTGTTCCATGCCTGAGCACATGTGTCCGCATGTAATTCCACAAAGTCTAGTTCATTTGACTAATTTGATTGCTGTTGGGCCAAACATACCATGCCCTGGCCCGCCTGGAAGAGGTTGGCCCAAGCACAGTTCAGTAGCATTCGGGAACAGTGTGATCGCTAAACGTGCCAGAGCATGAAAAACAGACATGATGTCAAATGATGGAAGAAGTCAGATATTGAATAAAATGACAATTGCACTCTCTTTTGAGTTAAACACAGGTTTTTATTCTCACCTTACACAAGAATCAGAATTGTAGTTGGCAAGAAAAGCTGCAAATTCCTCCGTTTACATAATTTGTCACTATAAAAATCTTCTCATATGTGCACCACGATTACCAGCAAAACACTACGCTGCACACTCAGTAAATCTGTAAGAGGGTAGAGTTATCCTGCCACACACAACTCCAAAACAGCCATAAAATAAGTAAAATCATTTTGACATGCATGATGTCACTTTGTGCTCAGATCTTGCTTTGGCTTTACACAAAGTCGCATGGTCATGATGACAGTGTGCCCGGCCCCAGGACGTTACGTGCAGTGTGAGTGCAGGCCAGCGGGGTAGTAAGTAGGGGGGACAAACACACTTGGGCACAGTACAGAACAAACATCCCTACTGTGAGTACATCCTTAGTTCACTCTGTACAATTGTGATATATAGACCTGTTCCCTGCCTTGTGCTGCTGGGATAAATTTCATTCTCTCCATGACAATAAATGGGATTGAGTGGGTTAAAAAATGAATACTGAAAGTATTTTAAACATAATATAATGTTCCCAAGTCTGCTTAATTCAGGGTTGCAGACAGACAGTGCAGATGCAAGGCAGGTCCCACTCATGCATATACCTACAAGAACACTCACACAAGAGGCGGGTTAGAGTCAATTAACCTGCCGTTCACATCTGTAGGGCCGCATGAGGAAAAACTGACCACCTGACACAGGCGGAAAATTCAGACTCTGCAATGATGACAACTGCATGCGGAGTGCCAACCCAAGATGCTGGATCCGAGAGATGGCAAGATGGTGAGCTCATTTCGACAGTTCATACACTAAAACTGGAATTCACAAGTATCTTGATATTTAAATACATTATTTTTGTAATATTCATTTCAGGAAGTTACAAACAATAAATTTAACCAAAAAACTTACACTGACTCTTTAGTATGAGATTTGATTTTTCCTACATGGGAATTCTGTAAAACAGGCCTCTCCACCTCCCTGCTTCCAAACAATACTTTTTTTTTTTAATCTGTTTGCTTCTGTAACTCAAACATGTAAATCTGCACAAACTTTGATACAGCCATTTGCTTGTGTAAAACAAAGAATACTGCTCCCATACTGCTGCAGATTATCTCTTAATATAATTTGTGCTTTTGTATTTAGCTATCATTTGTCCATCATGACTTATTGCTCACCATTGTATCATGTGCAGCATGCGGAGATGCTGGTGTTTGTTTTTGCCAACAGGAAACTTGAGGCCCAAGGAAATAAGAGACCAGACTCTGAGTCCCATATAATTACGGAGTTCATATTCAGTGTGCGACTTTACACTCCAACTCGACAGCCACAAAGTCTGCACGTTATGAAGTCTAAACTATGGTGCTTCATTTTTGGCACACTTTTTCCATCACTACAATGCTCTTATCAGCTGTATTTTTTATGACATCTAATATAAAAACAATCAAATAAAGGTTATGGCAAAAGTTTCAACTAAATATGTACTATCTACACAATTAAGATATCATTTCATCTGAAAAAGAGCAGTAGTAACACTAACACTGAGCACAATATATTGTTTTGAGGTCTTTGAATAATGCAATGAGAACACTTTACTACTAGCTTTCTTTAAGATGGTATCTATCTGTATGCTTTGTTTCCTTTCATATCTACATTTTAGTGTTGCACAGGTTATGCTAGTTTTAAATGACTACATTTGTTTTTTGAAAATAGCATCAAATATAAAGATGGTGTAACACACAATTGTACATTCAGGCATCCAACACCATCTGATGCAGACCATCTTATCATGCCAGGGGTCCTGCTATGCAATTGTGCTGCTTTAGCTTTCTGCCAGCTACTCTGATGAACTAACCCTGTGAGATTTAAACAGTCAAAGCAGTCACACCTAAAATTTCTCTTTTGCACTTTAAATCAGGTATTCCTGAATTTTTACCTACCTACTCATGAAGTACTAACTAAAGACTAAAGCCTAATCTGATCTTTGTTTTTTTTCAACAATTTCTTTCACCGATGAATTAATTTAATGCTTTATGTACCTGTTTTGACTGCAATAACAGACTGCCTTCTATGTGACTGCCTGCAGCGCCATATGAATCACCTTTCTATGGGTCTGGATGGAATTTCAGAGTGCATTTCATAAACCTTTATCTACAAGTTAGCTGCTGTTTTCATTATCATCGTTAATATCTCAATAAGAGAATCTTTGTTCTAAAAAACTACAATTATTCCTGTTCCAAAGAAAACAAAAATGGACCGTCCCAGTGACTACAGACCATTAACAATCACTCGGATTAACAATCACTCGGATTGTAATAAATGCTTTAAGGGACTGGTGCTAACACACAATACCCTCTCCAAATTTAACGTCTCTGCTTCTTCCTTCTTTTCCTTCCTTCAAATACGTGCTGCTGTAAAATCAGTTGCCATTCCCTTTTCTACAAACCTTCCAGATCATCCTAGTTTCCATCTTTTTGCCACACATCCTCCTACTGAAGTCACTGTTTCCTTAGTTTGCTCACATTTAATAAAATCCTCTTATTAAACCTCACTTGGTTCTTAATATATGGGCCAAGGATCTAAATTTGTCTCATAGCAATTTGAATTACATGCAGGTTTTCAAGTTTGCTTCTTTATGTTGCAAAAATCCCAATTATCCGTTCTCCCAGATGCAGATAATTCACTGCCTTGATTTCACTCTAAGAAAACACTTTATACAAAAACACAGTGTTCATTTTGTGACTTGGATGTTGCAGTCACTTTCCCTCATGTTTTGACACTGTCCTTTAGTCTCCAAATTATGGCCCATATTTAGGTGTTTTCTTTCCTCCTGATTGCCCTTTTCCTGTCCATTTAAACTCCAGCTTTTCCAACTTTAAGATTTGTCTAATCTTTTTCATTATCTTTCTTTAAAAAAAAAAAGTTTTTTCTTTAGGCACCATTGTAGCAAAACTTTGCCTCTAGGTGGAAACCCTCTAATCGTTTACCTTTTCAGCATTAGTACTCATCCTTTTTAAATTTGACTTTACTTGAGGCCTCAACTGCAAGAAATCATAACTATTAACTAGCTGGTAACATCATTTCAGCGGAGGCCCACCAATATAATTAAAAGGACAGGCGCAGTTATGGAACACACTCTGGAGCCCATGGAGGTCGTAACAAAGAAGAGAATTAAAACAAAACTCTGTGATTCACTAACACTGAGTACTTTCAGCCAATGAATCCTTTAGCAGAAGTGTGTCAAGAAACGCTACTGGGGCTCCTTTATACCAACAGCAAAACATCTGTACAATGCCCGACTGCGACAGCCAAGTCAGAAGTTTTTATGTATTTAAAGAGCTTCTGCAAAAATCCAAATTTCACCCTGAAGACAAATAAAATTCTGTCTATATATGTACAGTATGTATGTATCTACTGTAACAAAGGCGCTATATAGGCGCCTGACCTGACACAGGTGGACACAGAGGCACATGTACAAAACACACAGGCTTTATTCTTTTCTTCACCCGTGGGCGCACGTCTTCCCCGTGACCCACAGGCAATACACAGTCACCAAAGCACAACTGCAACTCAACACACTCTGGTTTCTCCTCTACCACCACTCCTCCTGAAGCGTAGTCCTCCTCTTCCCGACTCTGGCCATTGAGTGGTGGTGGCTGGCCCTTTTTAAAGCCCACCCGGAAGCATTACAGGTGCTTGACCACCTGGTCCTAATTGCACTTCCGGGTGGGGCTGAAGATTCGTCCAGCCGTGCTGCCGATTCCAGGCTGTGGAGGACTCCATCTCCCGTAGAGCCATGCGACAGGCTAGGGGATCACCGTCCGCCAGGGAGGCTGCCACCAAGCGTCCCGTGGGAGGTATTGAACTGCCCATGGTTGCTCCCCAGGAACAGATGCTGCAGGGGCGTCCCTGACGGGCATGGGACCCGGCTGTACGCCACACTACGTTACATTCTTAAAGTTTCTAGTTTAGTTTTAGCATCAGGGCCTTAGAGGCTCGGATTTTACTGGTTTGTTGTTTTAACTGTAATCTTTGTATTGCATTATTTTCCAACAAAAATTCATCACAAAAAATTAATTATCTTGTAATCCATTATCTTATCCTTTCTTGCTTTCCATTGTATTTCTGTTTGTTTTGTAAATAATGTTGTGATAGTAGTCACTGAGAAAAGTGCTATATAAATTATTAAGATTTAAAGTTTTTATTCATTGTAAGAATTTAAATATTCCTAACAAATAAAGTAAATATTGTCTACAATTTTTACTCTTTCTAAGAATATTTTTCCATCTTCATGTGCTCTGTAAAATGTATACTATGTGGGGTGATACTTAATGTCAGGAGGAAAATTCTTGGGTTTAGAACTTTAAAATATACCATGAAAACATAATTAAAAATATCATGTAAATAAATTTTACCTAACATTGCTGATCAAAGATGACAGGAAAATGTCCTCTTCTTTTAAAACCCCCTTCCTTGGATGTAGCATAAACATATTGTCCTCTGCCAAGTTCAGAGCTGCTCTCTTATTTGCTTTAGTGGACTTGTATACACGGAAATTTCTGTTCTTGGTATAGACACCTGATAATGTGAAACACACACAGATAACATTTAGGTCCTGGAAATAAGATACACATTATAAAGACACATTTTAGCAGCTTTATTACTCTGTAATCAAATAATCTGTTTACCTAGGTCAACAAACAAAGTCTCATGCCCAGATTTATCCTTGACGAAAATAGGAGGAAAATCCACAGCAGTGGTGTTCTGTCTTTTCCTTGTTGAATTTTCAAGTTCTTCATTACTTTTAGGAAGATATGAGGCGGAGGGGGTATTTGTGATACTGCTGGTTTGTAAATGATTTCGTCTTTGCAATTCCAGAATTCCAGGATCCATGATGCTCTTGACAAAATTACCTTAAGTTTCAAAAACAGATGCCCAATTTATTTATATTTAGCTGTTCTTCTCACAGCTACTCTGCAGTAATCATTGGTTTTATAGTATCTAACAAATAATGACAGTACTTAACATAAAAGTTTAAATGACATATGTATTACTGTATATTATCAAATATCTGTATATTTTTGCATGTTTCTTATATAGTAAAAAAAAAAAAGACAGGCTGGCACAGCGGTTTCACAGCTTTCGCTACCAGGGGTGCAAATCCCGGCCCAGTCAATGTCGGTGTCAATTCCACATGTGCGCTCAATGTCTATGTAGGTTTTCTCTGTGTATTCCATTTTTTAATGTGCTCACCTTATCCAAAAGATTTAAACAGGCACTTTATAATTAACTAGCAAAATACCCGCGCTTCGCAGCAGTGAAGTACTGCTTTAACATTTTTATTAAGAAGAAAATTAAACCTTTTTAAACTGAGGGAAAATATACCAATAATTATTTGTTAAGGATCTCTTTGTATAGCACATTGTCAGTTCGGCCCTCCGGTTGTAATATGACCAAGCTGTGCGCTGAGCTTACTCTTGAGCATGTAATGTACAGTTGGCCATGTGAACAGTAATCTCATCTCACATCTCACAGCTTGGATTGCTGCTGTCATAATCGGTTTGAGTTTCATTGTTTGTTTCAATTACGACAGTATTTGTAGGACTTGTGTTGAAGTGACATTCGGCATCTGTCAAGCGTTGTAAGCATACAACCGGTTTCATCGATAACTTCACATCCAGCTTTTGAGAGTTTAAACATTCATAAACATCAAAGTGTCCACTACTGAAATCGTCACCTGTGAATGTAAGATGTTTAAGAGGCATTGGCGGTTGTCAAAAGGTGTAAAATATTTGGCCATTTCGGTACACTTGAAAGCGACAACTGAACAATTCAGCGGAAGTCATCAACTCACATTCAGAACCATAGGTGAAGGGCTTAAGCATTTCACTCTTCTAGTGCTCCTGTGTAGTATAATTATCTCCTGTACCGTCATCAGTCCACACCTTGAACCTGTCCCAGTCATTCAGTACATAAGACACAATGTTCCTCCGGATATCAAGAGTGAGCCTGATATGGCCGTGCAATATGTAACAAAGAGAATGGAAAAGGCAGGTGCCATCTCCGGGCATGGAAACCACTCGGTAAGTGACAGTTCTTAGATCGATGGTGATCACCTCGATAGGCATGTTAATGGGGGTACGGTTGGAAAGATAAAGGAAATGGGTACCTGAACAATGTAAAGTAAGTCTAAAATACCTACACAATAACTATAATCGTAATAAACGAACAATAAAACAGCGGAGAAGCCGTGGATTAAATAAAAAGGCTGTAGTTATCAGCTGGGAGACGTGAATCCTGTGGCGAAGCAAGGAAGGGAATGTAGAAACCGGAGCGACGGACGGCCTTATATAGGCAGGCAGCCAACAACGTGGGAGGCGTTGGGATGGGGGACCCAACGCCGCCTCACACGGTGACCGTGCTGCAGGCTATGGACGTATATATGTATGTAAGTAGGATTCAGTTAGCATTGGGAACCCGCATTCCAAATTTCTTGAAGATGGGCCCATAAGTAACAAAGACCGTTGGAAAGTTCAATATGGCGGCCGACAGTAGCGTCATACCACCGACATAAGTATGTACATTGGTTTCAGTTAGCGCAGGGAAGCCGCCTACTAAATTTCCTGAAGATGGGGCCATAAATAAGAAAGTTCAACATGGCGGACGTTGTTGACCGTTATGACCATTACGTGTAGAATTTCGAAATGAAACCTGCTTAACATTTGTAAGTAAGCTGTAAGGAATGAGCCTGCCAAATTTCAGCCTTCTACCTACACGGGAAGTTGGAGAATTTGTGACTTTGGAAAGTTCAATATGGCGGCCGACAGTGGCGTCATAACATCGAAATAAGTACCTTATTCTCAACATATGGAAATAAACATGCAATCTTTAGCAGTGACAGCTTTAGCCAAATGTTAATTTAGGAGGAATTTAGCTCTACTCATTTTTGCACAATTGCTTTACAATGTAAGATTTGTGTACTTTCAGGCATTTCAGGTAGTGTTAAATATATCAATGGGAATCAGATTTGGACTTTAACTAATCTACTCCAAGACTTTCAATTTCCTTTCCATCAATCAATTCTGAGTTTTAAATGATTTGTTTAACGCGGGACCCAATTGTGCTTCAGTTCCAGGTCACCCTGTGCTAGCTGGGATAGACACAAGCAGACCCCTGTAACCCTGTTTGTGACTAAATGGTTAGAAAATGACTGACTGACTGACTGTTACGAACTCTCCCCTATTCTGTTTCTCTTCTCTGTATCCGTATGTGGCACTTTGTGCCACTGTTCTACTGTTTCCTTGCCTATGGAAAAGTCATTTCCAGGCCTCTGACTGGACTGTGCCTGGTTTGCCAGACTCCTTTTCCACAATATGGCAGTGGTTCTACAATTACCTGATAAATACATAGTAACGTTTTTCATTTATGGTAATTAGTTTCTACTTTGCTTTTCATGTATTTAAACAAATCTGTATCCTCATATGTGATAGTTCTGTATTTACTGAGTGGTGTAACCTAGTTTACCTAGCCTGTAGTTTGTACTATTGTATTATATTTCTGATGTGGCAATGACAGAGTGGCCATCTAGCTCTGTAAAGCGGATTACTTTTGCTTTGTTAAATGCATTTACCCCATTTTTTGACCTCAAGGGGGTTTCTCTCTGAATTGCCTTTCCCAAGATTTCTTCTATTTTTTTTCCATACAATTTTTTTTTCTTTCTGAGTTTTTTTTTTTTTTTATTGTCTGCTGAGGTAGTCAAAGCTGAGGGGCTTTTAAAGATAGGGCCTTTTAAAGCCCATTGTGACATTCCTTGTCTGATTTTGGGCTATACAAGAAACAAATTGTTGTTGTTGTTGTGGTCATCCTGCAATGTACTACTGCCCCGTGTAAGGACTGTTCTTGCCTTGCACCCAGTGCTTGCTGGGACACACTCCCGCTTTCCTGTGATCATGCCCTGGATGAGGGGGAGAAGAAAATGGACGGATGGATGCATTTTCAGAAGTTTGCTATCCAATATATTTTGCAACACAAATATTTTGTACATGTTAAATGAAGCAAGTGGTGATGAATAAGGAGCACTATAAACAATATATTCATTACACTAGGTGCAACAGTAGTATAAAGATGCACATAGTGTATTTTTGACCAGGACTGTGTACTGTGTACTTATAGTTTAATGTAAAAGCCATAATTTTCTATATATATATTACACATATATACACACAGTCATATGAAAAAGTTTGGAAACCCCTCTCAGCCTGCATAATAATTTACTTTCAACAAAAAGATAACAGTGGTATGTCTTTCATTTCCTAGGAACATCTGAGTATTGGGTGTTTTCTGAACAAAGATTTTTAGTGAAGCAGTATTTAGTTGTATGAAATTAAATCAAATGTGAAAAACTGGCTGTGCAAAAATGTGGGTCCCCTTGTAATTTTGCTGATTTGAATGCATGTAACTGCTCAATACTGATTACTTGCAACACCAAATTGGTTGGATTAGCTCGTTAAGCCTTGAACATCATAGACAGGTGTGTCCAATCATGAGAAAAGGTATTTAAGGTGGTCAGTTGCAAGTTGTGCCTCCCATTGACTCTCCTCTGAAGAGTGACAGCAAGGGATCCTCAAAGCAACTCTGAAAACAAAGATTGCTCAGTATCATGGTTTGGAGAAGGCTACAAAAAGCTATCTCAGAGGTTTAAACTGTCAGTTTCAACTGTAAGGAATGTAATCAGGAAATGGAAGGCCACAGGCACAGTTGCTGTTAAACCCAGGTCTGGCAGGCCAAGTAAAATACAGGAGTGACATAGGCGCTGGATTGTGAGAATGGTTACAGACAACCCACAGATCACCTCCAAAGACCTTCAAGAATATCTTGCTGCAGATGGTATATCTGTACATCGCTCTACAATTCAGCGCCATTTGCACAACGAACATCTGTATGGCAGGGTGATGAGAAAGAAGCCCTTCCTGCACTCACGCCACAAACAGAGTGGCTTGTTGTATGCAAATGCTCATCTAGACAAGCCAGATTCATTTTGGAACAAAGTGCTTTGGACTGATAAGACAAAAATTGAGTTATTTGGTCATAACAAAAAGTGCTTTGCATGGCGGAAGAAGAACACCGCATTCCAAGAAAAACACCTGCTACCTACTGTCAAATTTGGTGGAGGTTCCATCATACTGTGGGGCTGTGTGTCTAGTTCAGGGCCCTTGTTAAAGTTGAGGGTTGGATGAATTCAACCCAATATCAACAAATTCTTCAGGATAATGTTCAAGCATCAGTCACAAATTTGAAGTTATGCAGGGGTTGGACATTCCAACAAGACAATGACCCAAAACACAGTTTGAAATCTACAAAGGCATTCATGCAGAGGGAGAACTACAATGTTCTGGAATGGCTGTCACGGTCCCCTGACTTGAATATCATCAGAAATCTATGGGATGATTTGAAGCAGGCTGTTCATGCTCGGCAGCCATCAAATTTAATTGAACTTGTAAGATTTTGTATGGAAGAATGGTCAAAAATACCTCCATCTAGAATCCAGACACTCATCAAAGGCTATAGGAGGCATCTGGAGGCTGTTATATTTGCAAAAGGAGGCTCAACTAAGTATTGATGTAATATCTCTGTTGGGGTGCCCAAATTTATGCACCTGTCTAATTTTGTTATGATGCATATTGCATATTTTCTGTTAATCCAATAAACTTAATGTCACTGCTGAAATATTACTGTTTCCATAAGGCATGTCATATATTAAAAGGAAGTTGCTACTTTGAAAGCTCGGCCAATGATAAACAAAAATCCAACGAATTAAGAGGGGTTCCCAAACTTTTTCATATGACTGTATATATAGACAGAGAGAGAGAGAGTTGTAAGATTATCTTTAATATTAATTATCTGCATATTTTTTTGTATAAACTATGGCTCATTTGCAGCTATCAATTTCTAAGTTAACACTTCAGTTTTAACAGCAGTTCAGCAATTTACAGCATCATTATTAATGAGATAGTCAAATATTTATTTTAAATACTTTAAAAACTTACCAGCATGCAAGTTATCTTTAAAAGCTGCATCACAAAGAAGGAATATAAGATGTCGACTGAACTTTTCTTCAGTACTGGAATCCAAATTTAGTACATCTTCAGTACAGCATTTGATTTGATATACTTCTTCAAGTTTCTGGCAAACATACTGAAAAAATATCTGGATTTTTAGGTTTTCTTGTTATTAATTTCTGACAGTAAGGTGACAGTATCTTTACCACGGCTTACAGTTAGTTTTAGCCCAGGTTTATTTCATCAATGTTTTTTATATATCTTAACCATGCATTGAGTAATCCAGTCAAAAATGCAGTTGATTGCACCTGCTTTAATAAAAAATACCTCTGGATCTTGTTATGACATATGTCAATCATATATATAATATGTGTCATCGACTTAAAATTATACCACTCTATTTCAATAAAATGCTTTTCAGATAACACAATCCAGTCATTCATCTATTAGTGAACCAGCTAGATGGACACCGCAGTTTATAGCAGTAACATTGTGGACAAGGCAGGTAACAACCATTTATATGGTGCAATTCCACCACAGAGTGCACAAAACACACACCCTCTTTTACTTCTGTATATTTGGTCAATTCAGATTAATTGCATATAATATACCACATTTCTTTTGGAATAAAGGAGGAAAACCCATGCAGACCAAAGATTTGGACCGTGCAAGCAATATGGTAATTGTGCTGGAATTAAGATCCAAGACTGGAGCTGCAAGGTAGACACAGTAACTACTGTACCACCCACAAAAATATGTGTTTAATAAACATGTAAAGGGATAATTTTACAGTATATTGGAAATGTGCACTGTACAAAATGATGCAAATAAAGGCCTGTTCTTAAATCTTACAAAATGTATGTTCCCTTAGTAAGATTGTAACTTATGTGACTTTGTATGTCTTCACAGTCTTCTTCCTTCTTCTTCTTATTATTATTAATCTTAATTTGCTCATGGTCTTGCGCTCGTGGTAGGTTTATCCTAGACAAATATGTCTATAGAGAGTAGCAAAACAAACAGTAATTCAAAATCATGTTTTCAAGATGGTTCTTGGTAAATATAACCACACAGCATTCAAAGCAGTTAAAAGAGACCTGGAAAATTAACTTCTCTTCTAGGCAAAGACTGTCTTAAAATAAACAATTCATTACATTACGTCCTGCCTGAAGAAGGGGCCTGAGGTGCCTTGAAAGCTTGCATATTGTAATCTTTTTAGTTAGCCAATAAAAGGTGTAATCTTGCTTGACTTCTCACTACATTCATAATGGTTAACACGGTACAACACCCTAGAACTATGGATCTCATCTGATAAGACTGATTATTCACTGACAAATGACTATAGATGACTCAATGTGGCCCTGTTTGCTACACTTGGATCAGAAAACAAACAACCATAACTCCAACACTGAAAACCTTGTGGGACAATCTAGGTGAATAGGACTGGCAAGATTTTTTTGGGCTAAGTGGCCTGTTCTTGTTGCAATTATTGTAATGTTCTATTAAAACATTGCTCCAATTATTAAACAAAAGTTTGGGCTTAATATGTACCCAAAAACAATGGCAAGATGTTCACTGCTTACTTTATGATCCAATGCAAAGACTAGCTCTGTCTAGCCTTTATCGTCTACTCTGTAGCAGAACCCTTACTGCCTAGGGTGTGGCTATAACAAAAGTAGGACCTCTTCTACTACAGAGGATAATCTAGTGATCAAATCTAAGAGTAGAAGAACACCAGTAATGGAGCTGGATGTGGGGGCTGCATTCAATCAAGCCTTAGTACCAGAAGGTGCAATTTTATGACAGCAAGGGACTGATTCTGAAAGCTCAGACTGCAAAATGCAGTACAGTGCACAACTGCAAGATGCCCATACATCCTCATTGAGCTGGCTAGGATGACTGTAAGTGAGAGAAGTCAAACTGTGAAGAAATCATTACATTTGAGAAATTTTATAAGTAAGAATTGATCCTTACAACTGACTAAAAAAAACAGTACCCTGACAAGAAGCCAAAGCCGGTCCTGAATCAATGATGTCTGCTTATAAGGATTAAGATAAAATAGAATTCATATATTTGTCATAACTGTTTTGCTTGATATAATATTATATCACCCTTAAGTCCCAGGCTGAAGTCTGTACTAGCAGACGTGAGGCTCATCTTAATGCAGCTCTTACTGGCAGAGTGTAAAATTTCAACTGCTGTTTATATATAAGCATAAACTACTCTGAGTATTTAGTTTGTTTTTTTTTTCCAAAAGACTTTGGTTCTCATAAAGTCATTGATCCCTGAAGTGTAAATTCAAACCCTTAAAACAGACTCAGCAATAACAGTAAACTACAACAAAGAAACAAAGGGGTGCTTTAAGGAATCTTTTGCAATGTTTCATAATTTAATATTACAGATTTTAATACCCCATATGAATTTAGTACTTTCATAATGATAAATTGTTTGATATATTATTATATTCGTTTTAAGTGATATAGACACTGCTATTGTAATAACAACTCACAGGACCGAAGTGTTACAATTACAGAGATCAGATTGTTCAAGAGACCCATTTCATGGCTGTACCATGGAACTGCTGGGGAGATGGAACAGTTATTCACTCTGTCTTTGCTTCCTATCTAAAATGGGAGGGAAGGAATAAAGGACAGGAAAAAACCAACTGACAATTTTTCTGGGTCTCCCAGCTGAAAAGCCAACCCTTCTTATGACTTATTATTGTCTTATTTACAAACAGTATTACACTCATTAACATTCGATCTGTTTCTCTGAATGTAGGCCATGGCGGAAGCAGGTTTCATAGAACAATCAGATTTTCCTGTTTAATGTAACTTTCTTCATCTCTTCCTCGATAAGTCCAGTTTGCTCTTATATCCCCTTCATGTGTGCCATGACTTAGAAACGTCCCCGTTAACTGATGAATAACCTCAAATTGACTACTTTGCTTCAATGCAGCAGTGGTTTCAGGCAGAGATCTTTGTGGACTTTTCTGTCTATTGTGGACACTGAATTCAGCAACACTGCTCAAGAATCCCTTTTTAGTCACTTGTATTTGCAGTCTTCTTTTGGTCATGAAAAACTTTGTGTACACAAGGAAAATCATGTAAATTAAAAGCTTTGTCTAAGAACTTGGGTCTCATTTCACCACAGCTTTATAGCAGTGTTTGGGCACTGGTCTCCTGACTCACTAGTAAACCCCAAGACCCCAAGTTATTTAAACTTATTTTCTTAAGGTAGCCAAGGGTCCTTATCTGCACAGCATACAATAACACCCCCTATATGTTCATCTGGCCAAGCTAACTCCTACTGAATGCATTTCTGTGGTATATGGTACACTTGATTCCAGACAAACTTCAAGGTTCTACTGAAATAACAAAAAAGATCAAAAGAACCAAGAATAAACAGCAAAGTTTCAAAATGCTTATAGACCTCTTTCTAAATAGGGCAACATTAATCTACAGGGATACAAATCATATATAAGGTATGTTACAATTACAGCAAATTTGAAAGTAATTCTACAAATAAATTAATGTAACTTTTAAGCTGTTCTGCTCCTAATTAACATTGTTTTATTAAGCTACTTTATTAACCAAAGATGAATGCAACATTCTAGATATTTTTAAGCGGTCTATCCCTGCACTCTAAGCTTTTATTTTCTCTCTGTGCAGTCGGTTTCATCTTAGCAAGCTAACATCTTTCTTAACCAGATGTTGCTTTGCCAATACTTTTGTAAAACAAAATAAATAGCCAAAGTTAAAGATCATTTACGACTAGACTTTTGAAGGAACTAAATTAGGAAAAGTAATTTCCTTATCTTTAACATATTGTTTACTTGTATATTTTGTGGCAGCTTAAAGTCGGATGTAACACGACACAAAAACCACATAAAACAAAGCTCATCCCTTAATTTTCTCCTAGACTGACATACACTACTGTACCTTCACAGCAGGGCAGGGTGTGTTTTGTGATGAGATTGCAAGTAAGATTTCCTTCTGATGGTTCTTCCATAAAGGCCATGCTAATGTAAGTAACATACACAGTAAAGCAGCATACCATTAAACCTTTCTAAGCTAAACCTGCCAGCAGGTCCCTTGCAATCAAATGGGGTTTTTGCTTTGCTTTCCTGCATAATACACAAGCTGTTCTATCTGTTAGTTTTCTTGGTCTTCAAGATCTTATCTTGAACCTCCATGGTTCATCTAAACTGCTATTCCTTAATAACATTTCTGACAATGGAAATTGCATGCCGGAAGCACTTTGATATCTTTTTGTAGCCTTCCCCTGCTCTGTAAGCATCATTTAGTTTCATTTTCAGAACATCAGTCAACTGCTTGGACAGCCCAAGGTCCTGGGTTTGGCATGATGTTTGAAGAGACAAAGAATTTATTAGGCTGTGAAACTGTCATCAGCTGACAATTCCTGGTCAGACTAACACCTAACAAGCTAATCCAGGGGTGTTCAAATATTTTCAAGAACCTGTATATACAGTACACACTATTTTCATATTTTCTTTATTCTCGCAGTATGATCATTTGTTCTTTTAGGGCATTTCTGAGCATTTCCTCTTTTTGAACAGTATTTGTAGTAATGATAAAGCAAGTAACAGTTAGAACATACACTACACAGGTCAGGTCTTTTTCAAGAATATACGAAGTATTTCAAGTTGAGTAAAAGCTTTTCTTAAAATAAAGCAGAACATATTTTTAAAATATATCAGTTTTAAGTTAGAAAATTTTCACTTTTATCAGTACTGAAGTACATATTTAAAAACTATAAGTACAGTAAGTACAAAGCAGTAAAGTATTTTATTTATCTCAGACTAGACAATACAAGTAACATTTCATTTTTATTTTACTGAAAACATAACCTTTAATTTTTGCTATAGATTTTAGAGTCCTGTAAGAATATCTTTATGACAAAAAAAAAGAGCTCAGACTTGAGGTATGCAAAGTAATGACCTTGACCTGAAATAAGCGTGCAATTTGTTCAAAGAAAATCATGCATGTCAGTTTGACTCAGGTGACAGCTAGGTAGACGCCCCTGTTTTCAACCAGGATGCACTGAGTAGGAAGCCAAATGCACGATCATTAAGGTTGCATGTGTGACTTAAAGCTCCCATTTACTCAGAAAAGAGCAAAACCGCTGCTAAGGAAGTAAGCCTGTTAGCAAAACTGACATGCTGTTTGGTGAGACTTGTTTCATTATGTTTCAATATAATAAAAAAAATTTATATTTGCCCTCTAGCTCAGACTATCCCAGTGTTTCTCAAACACAGAAAATTTAGCAGCGAGCTGCTGCTGCATCAATTTTCTGCTCCCAAATTATATAAATAAAGACAATCCAGAACTATTTATGAAGCTGCACTTAACTCTTTCTGAACTTCATGCCATGAAAACTGTACATGACAAAGACTTTATTTATGTAATTTGTCACTGCTTTTGTACATCCATACTTCAAAGGAAACACTCACTGCTTTTTTTTTGGGGTGTTTTAATGGAGGGTATAAAATCAATCAAACACCATACTCTATTTTAAACACGGCTATTATCTAGATATTGTCTTTGGCATTATATGATTACATAGCCACCAACTTGACACCTAGGTTTCCTTGTCATTCTCCTGTACTGATAATCCAGCCAAGTTATTTATTCTTTATTAAACAGACTCTTAAGGCAAATGATTTTTCAGCTAAACCTCATGAATGTTTTTTGGACTAAGAGCAATTACTGAAGGCTCCACAAACAACTTTTATGCCCAAAGCACTTAGTTGAATTTTTCAAACTTGCCTTATCCATTATAGGGTCATGGCTGTACAAGCAGTAATAAGGTAGTCCAATGGCAATATATTCTGTGCTTATATATTATATACTGTATATATACTGTATGTTAGCACCCCTCAGTCCAGATCTAAGAGGGACATGTACCTCAGGTGACCGAGGGCATGTCAGAGGAAATGGGGACACTTTGAGATGCCAGACATAAAAGCAGTTCCTGAGAGCATGGATACGGTGTGGGGGGCATAGGGTGTTAAAAACAGAGCACTTAGAGAGAGTAGAATACAACAGAATAGAATGCCTTTATTGTCACTATACACATGAACAATGAGATTAAAAGCAGCTCCTCCAGTGCAGACATATATGTAGAACACAACAAACAAATAAACAAATTGTGCAAAACGTTGCATGTACCTTTGCAGTCCTGGGTCTCATATGTAGACCCTGCCATTCACTTGGTTCACAATAATGGGTGAAAGTGTAGCCAGGTTAGTGGAGTGAGTGAAGTGCAGGAGGTCGGTATGTATCGTATGTATCATGTATGTGGAGGCAAAGGGAAGAAGCATGTGTGTGATGCCGCAGAAGACCTAGGCAGTGGAGTGGCGCAATCAATGAAGATGCCAATGGGCCTTTTCAGAGCCACTCACCACCAGTCTTGCATAAAGTGTTGGTTACATTCTTCTGTCTCTCAAACCCAAGTCTTTACAATATACTGTATATACTTTCAATATTGGATTTCAACATTTCTTTTTGCTTTATATTGTTCAGATAGCAACAGAACTGAAACTTTGCTGTGGTGTGCAGTTTCACACAGACAGAAACTATAACTGTGCATCAGAGGACTTCTGATTTACAGCATACTGCCTGTTTTTGTTTTTAAAACTGAATTCTGCTGGAACTTTATTTAATTGTTTCATCTTAACATCACTCCTGGCAGCGCCAATTAAAACATCAAGCACTGAACTTAGTTTACATGATGTGTGTTTCTAATAAGAAAGAAGACACTACTCGCCTGCAATGAATATTTTGAATATGCAGCTACATTTAGTTATGTTACCCAGTCTTGTGCATCATCACAGCAATATTTTAATCTTTAATTATTTAGATAAACTGTGTTTTTAAACTGAAAATTTATTTATCTGTTTATTGCTATTTTTTGGTTTGTTATTTTTTAATACACAATAATAAAGTTAAATTACCCATATTAGCACTATGCAAAATAGTAATAACTGGCATAACCATTAAGCAATTGATTTAAAAATATGTATGAATAAACCCCCAAAAAATGTAACTGTAAACAATAAAATATTGTGAAAATGGCTGACATATTTTCTGGGGGGGGGCTCTCTCCCCACACTCCAAAAAGAGGCCCCCACTACTTTATTGTGTCAGCATGGTTAAAATGGATGCATCAGGTTAGTCAATTTGTGCTTGCCTTGGGTTACGATCCAGTGCATTCACCTCAGCTTAGGCATAGCCATCTTGATAATGGACAGCAAAGGAGACCTTTCACTTTATCATGGCCAAGCTCAAATTATACTTGCACAAACTGACTGACTGAATATTTGAGAGTGGAAAAAAAAACACAGAGGTAACATAATTGATATTGCATACTCTATAACTGAAATACCTAAACTGTTTCAGTTTCACTTCATTATACGGTATTTGAAGTGTCAAAGTTGGTAATTTCTGATATAACATCCATACAAGGCAGCAAGGTGCATACATAAATAATAGTACTGCCACACACCATGCTGCTGCCAAAATCCTGGGTTCAAATGTCAGCCTGGGCACCATTTCAATGGAGTTTGTATATTCTCCCATTTTCTAAGTGGGTTTTCCTCCCTCATTGTTAAAACAGGTAGGTTAAATTAACTGGCAAATGAAAACTGGACCAGTATGATGGAGAGTGGGTATTTGCGACCTGTAACAGACTGCCTTTCCATCCTGGTTTGGTCCTTGCTGTATTTTCAGTGCTGCCAAAACAGGCACCTCCTTGAGCTTCTGAAATAGACTAGAACATGTATGGTTGGGATAATATTCTAAATATTTCTCAAAGCTCAATGGCTATATTATAATACAAAAAAATAGAAAAACAGCAAGGTAGTGATTTTCACCTTAACGGTTCCGGCAGTTGATAGTTACAGACACATGTTTTAACATTACTAAGATTTCAAAAACAACCAACATTTAGTACTATAAAATTCATTTGGTCAAACTAATGAGCTTGTGTGTTTGGTAAACCTTAAATCAGTTCAGAATAAAAAAACCCAAAACATATTACTAGACCAGTCATGTACAGTACCTGGATTAACGCAGCCACCATATTCTTTCCGTTTGCTTCTTTATTTGAAGGCTTGTGGAACTCCAAGTCAAAGTATAGCTTACAAACACACCCTTCTGGTATTACTTCATAGCAGTGCATTAAAGACTGTATGTGCATCCTATGGTGAAAAAACACATTTAAGGTGATGGTTTTAATAAAAACAAAAAATGATTCAAACAGTACCTTAAATATGACCTTTTGACTGTATCAGAAATGCAGTGTTTACAAATGCATCACACTTTTACTTTCATTTAAGAATTTTAGCATAAGTTTACAGTGTTTCAAATATCTATACCGGGGTGCCCAATACGTCGATCGCGATGCATTCAAAATTTTTTTTTTAAAATGTTAGTCTATCATATATCCTCCCTATGGCATTTGCCACTTGATTGACATACAGGGCAGCCAGTCTGAGATCTTTTTTCTTCTAACACACTGGTCATCCCATATGCACCCGTACAATCAGATTGTGATTCAGACTACGAATGCCATGAATGTAATTACCCCGATCTACATGCTGTCAAATAAATGAACCACACGCCATGGCTTCGCCTCTGATGCTGACGTCCAAGGTTCGCTCCCCGAGAGGGGGTACAGTGAGTGTGTACGCCTGATGAGCCCAGAATTAGGGCGAAACACGTGTTGCGTACTCTTTGCATTATTTGACAGTAAAACGATGCAACATTCTATGATCTGATTCTCGCAACTGAAAAGGGCACCGTGGCGGATGTTTGCCGACTTGCAGACCAACCACAAGCGTTACCTGGTAGGTAATCACCCATACAATCAGATTGTGATTCAGAATACGAATGCCATGAATGTAATTACCCCGATCTACAGTGTATCCAGAAAGTATTCACAGCGCATCACTTTTTCCACATTTTGTTATGTTACAGCCTTATTCCAAAATGGATTAAATTCATTTTTTTCCTCAGAATTCTACACACAACGCCCCATGATGACAATGTGAAAAAAGTTTACTTGAAGTTTTTGCAAATTTATTTAAAATAAAAAAACTGAGAAATCACATGTACATAAGTATTCACAGCCTTTGCTCAAAACTTTGTCAATGCACCTTTGGCAGCAATTACAACCTCAAGTCTTTTTGAATATGATGCCACAAGCTTGGCACACCCATCCTTGGCCAGTTTCACCCATTCCTCTTTGCAGCACCTCTCAAGCTCCATCAGGTTGGATGGGAAGCGTCGGTGCACAGCCATTTTATGATCTCTCCAGAGATGTTTAATTGGATTCAAGTCTGGGCTCTGGCTGGGCCACTCAAGGACATTCACAGAGTTGTCCTAAAGCCACTCCTTTGATATCTTGGCTGTGTGCTTAGGGTCGTTGTCCTGCTGAAAGATGAACCGTCGCCCCAGTCTGAGGTCAAGAGCGCTCTGGAGCAGGTTTTCATCCAGGATGTCTCTGTACGTACATTGCTGTACATGCTGTCAAATAAATGATCCACACGCCGTGGTGCAATGTAAAGAGGCTTCGACGCTGACGTCCGTGGTTCAATCCATGAGAGGTGGTGTAG
>JANRMT010062821.1:14027524-14048447 GCA_026402145.1 Polypterus bichir lapradei | reverse complement strand
GCTTCATATTCCGGTCCTCACCCCCAGGCCGCCAGGAGAAGCTCTCCCGAGAGCATGGACGGGTCCCGAGTTCCAGCAGGGCCTCATGGACTATGTAGTTTTGATGCGCAGCCCTGCTGGATACCTTGGAGACCACTGGGAGTCGCAGTCGGGAGGCCAGTAGACTCATTTGTGCACTATGACCCGGAAGTTCGTCACATGAAGAGCGACAGGCTTCCGGGGTGAAGGAAAAGGACTATTTACCCTGACCCAGAAGGAATAAGGACTTGTGGACTGTTGGCCAGGAACATTTCCGGGTCAGGGACTATAAAAGGACCATGGGAACTCCCAGACAATGAGCTGAGCTGGGTGGTAGGAGGGCAACGCGTCTGGGAGCTGGAGGATTGGATTATTAATTGTTTATTGTACATTATTGGTTATTTATGAGTAGTGTGGAGTGGAGGGTGCTTAGTGCACGTAATTATTATAATAAAAAGAATTATTGTGGCACTTTTACCAGGTGTTTGGCGTGGTATCTGAGGGTTAGAGGGAGCGCTACTGCCCCCTACTGCGACAACAGATATATCTGAACCAATATATATATCAGAACGGATGTATCTGAACTGATGTATATATCTAAATCAATCTATTTTAACCAATATATATATCTAAACCAATGTATATATCTGAATGGATGTATCTCAACTAATGTATATATATTAGAACGGATCTATGAAAAACAATTTATATATATCTCAACCAACGTATCTAAACCAATGTATATATCTGACCAGATGTATTTAAACCGATGTATATATCTCAACCAATATATCCCAACCAATGTATATATCTGAATCGAAATATATATCTGAACGGATGTATTAAAACCAATGTACTGTATATATTCAAACCAATGTATCTGAACCGATATATATATCTGAACCAATGTATATATTTACGAACCAATCTTTTTTTCCTGAATGGCCCCTCATAATATATATATTGCATTTGTAATGTAGGTAGATCATTTCAACCTAGTCATTTTAAAAGTAGCTCGCAAGCCGAAAAAGTGTGGGCATCCCTGATCTGTATCTAAGATAGCTAAAAACCAGTATTGTAACATGTTTAAAGTGAGGCCCACCAATGACTCAGGTGCATGAAGGGCCATAATTAGAAGAAATGGGCTACATATTGCAAACATCAACAGTGAAATGTTATCAGAGTTCTGTGATGATCGAATCTCATCCATATCAAGCACCATGTCAAGTTTGCTCCATCAAGCAAGCTAAGCCTAATACCCATTTTACTTCCACTGCCCCCACCACCAGGCTCTTCAAACCACCTATAAAATTTAACAACTTTTAGTGCCAGCTCCAAAAAATGAACTTGAACAAACCTCATAAGACAATGATGGCAAGAAGGTCACCGATTAGTTTTTGACTATGATATCATACTGAATACAAGACTGTAGTCGAAGCACTGCTGCTAAGAGCAACATTGCTTGCAAGGTTTTCTCTTTTAATTTTTGTGTAACATGCAGCCAAATGTACAAGACTACAAATGAAGAATAATTTGAACTGCTGACATTCTTGAACTATTTTGATCAATAACACACAACTATACGGACAAATGTCAAATAAACTGGAAGAAAAATTCATTGTGCTCAGTTTGAATAAAAGCAATCTGAATAAAACAAAAGAAACAACTATGTCATACATACATTGAAGATTTGATAGTAATTTTGTGTTTTTTCAGATACTGTGAAATAATACAGGAAAGTATTTATAGATTCTACTTGAGATCAACTGTTGTCAAAAAATTAAATGTCGGTATTTAGAAGTGCAATATGTTGCACAGTTTTCTTTGTTCTTGGAAAAGACAAAAACAGATGTCTGGAACAACTTTTTAGCTAGAGAACCTTTCTCTTTCTGGACCCAAAGAACATAAAAAACATTTCAGGTCTTAATGTAACAATTTGTTTTATAGAATTCTGATGAATAGCCATCTGGGCTTATAGGTCTCTACTTTGTAAGAAGTTATGAGCTTCTGGGGCAGGGAAAAAAAATCACAAGGTAGTTAGCACATTATACCCTTGTCTATTTAAGAAATTCCTTAATTAGACCATTATTCTAATTAAAACTAATAAAAATAAAGAAAATAATTCTTTGTAAACTATATCTTTGAGCAAACACTCTCTCTTCGTTAGAAATTAGTATTCCTTGTTCCATTCAGAAGAGTACGAGTTTGTTTATAGATATTACATGAAGCCAGCACGCAGACTGTAGCTACAAAACACTTGCATGGCCAGTGGCCAAAACACATTCGTACTTGCTGCAGCCCATTCAATTGCCATGCTGTATTCTCTTAAGAGAAGATGGCAGTGTTTGGTCAATGTCACATGCCTAACAATGTCACAGCTGTGGAACTGGGACTCTGCTGATGGAAAAAGAGTTGTGCTTATGAAAAAAGGAGATGGCAAGTATAATATTCTTGTGAGTGAGGGACCTATGTGATGAAGAGATGCACTTCGGATATTTTTGCAAGTCTGTCTTGCTCTTTCATGTGATGTTACATCATATTAATCCCTTCGTTCACCATTCTGGCACCAAGTGACTTGCCTCTCCACAAAATTCACCCCTTTGCATATAGTGTAGCTAGAAAAAATGTGTTCTCTGAACATAGTGAAGAGCCAGAATGCATGAGCCATGCACGAGGGTGTGCTCCCTTGTCTGATGTAATTTTCACCATGTGGCCCTCATACCCCATGCAGACATATCAAATATAAACAGGCCTTTAAGCATCTTATTATATTCCTTGAATATGCTGCTTATTGCTCTGTGTTCCTAACAGACTGTATTTGATGTGCTAGTATCTTATGTGTCTTTTCTTTATATTCATAATAACAATGACAAGATTTAAGAAGTAACTACTGATTTTATCTTTAGGTTACTAAATTAAAAGTTTTAAAGGACAACTTCTTTGTAAAGCTTTGTAGAAACTAATATACAGTGGTGTGAAAAACTATTTGCCCCCTTCCTGATTTCTTATTCTTTTGCATGTTTGTCACACAAAATGTTTCTGATCATCAAACACATGTAACCATTAGTCAAATATAACACAAGTAAACACAAAATGCAGTTTTTAAATGATGGTTTTTATTATTTAGGGAGAAAAAAAATCCAAACCTACATGGCCCTGTGTGAAAAAGTAATTGCCCCCTTGTTAAAAAATAACCTAACTGTGGTGTATCACACCTGAGTTCAATTTCCGTAGCCACCCCCAGGCCTGATTACTGCCACACCTGTTTCAATCAAGAAATCACTTAAATAGGAGCTGCCTGACACAGAGAAGTAGACCAAATGCACCTCAAAAGCTAGACATCATGCCAAGATCCAAAGAAATTCAGGAACAAATGAGAACAGAAGTAATTGAGATCTATCAGTCTGGTAAAGGTTATAAAGCCATTTCTAAAGCTTTGGGACTCCAGCAAACCACAGTGAGAGCCATTATCCACAAATGGCAAAAACATGGAACAGTGGTGAACCTTCCCAGGAGTGGCCGGCCGACCAAAATTACCCCAAGAGCGCAGAGATGACTCATCCGAGAGGTCACAAAAGACCCCAGGACAACGTCTAAAGAACTGCAGGCCTCACTTGCCTCAATTAAGGTCAGTGTTCACGACTCCACCATAAGAAAGAGACTGGGCAAAAATGGCCTGCATGGTAGATTTCCAAGACGCAAACCATTGTTAAGCAAAAAGAACATTAGGGCTCGTCTCAATTTTGCTAAGAAACATCTCAATGATTGCCAAGACGTTTGGGAAAATACCTTGTGGACTGAGGAGACAAAAGTTGAACTTTTTGGAAGGCAAATGTCCCGTTACATCTGGCGTAAAAGGAACACAGCATTTCAGAAAAAGAACATCATACCAACAGTAAAATATGGTGGTGGTAGTGTGATGGTCTGGGGTTGTTTTGCTGCTTCAGGACCTGGAAGGCTTGCTGTGATAGGTGGAACCATGAATTCTACTGTCTACCAAAAAATCCAGAAGGAGAATGTCCGGCCATCTGTTCGTCAACTCAAGCTGAAGCGATCTTGGGTGCTGCAACAGGACAATGACCCAAAACACACCAGCAAATCTACCTCTGAATGGCTGAAGAAAAACAAAATGAAGACTTTGGAGTGGCCTAGTCAAAGTCCTGACCTGAATCCAATTGAGATGCTATGGCATGACCTTAAAAAGGCGGGTTCATGCTAGAAACCCCTCAAATAAAGCTGAATTACAACAATTCTGCAAAGATGAGTGGGCCAAAATTCCTCCAGAGCGCTGTAAAACACTCATTGCAAGTTATCGCAAACGCTTGATTGCAGTTATTGCTGCTAAGGGTGGCCCAACCAGTTATTAGGTTCAGGGGGCAATTACTTTTTCACACAGGGCCATGTAGGTTTGGATTTTTTTTTCTCCCTAAATAATAAAAACCATCATTTAAAAACTGCATTTTGTGTTTACTTGTGTTATATTTGACTAATGGTTAAATGTGTTTGATGATTAGAAACATTTTGTGTGACAAACATGCAAAAGAATAAGAAATCAGGAAGGGGGCAAATAGTTTTTCACACCACTGTACAATGGTAGTCATCAGGTTTCAAAATATAGTCAATTAATTTGCTTTTACTTCTAGCTTGAAATATTATTTTACATGAAACACAAAACATTTGTCTGGTCAAATATCCTTTAATGTGGGAAGTGACATCCTTCACATCATTAACTGAGATGGCCAGTGCAATTTTCTACGCTGTGGTGTGATGAGCTTAGGGAATCCAATCATTCCCGGACATTTTTCATTCCCGCATTCCCGGGAATGAAACTGCTGTAATTCCCGGGAAACCGGGAACGGCCAAGTTTGCATATATAGCGTGTAAAAGTGTAAAAATCGATCAAGAAATAAAAGAGTTATAGTTGAAAACTGAAGACTTCATTGACGTCTGTCAGACAACAGCTTTGAACAGCAACTTGAAATTGCAATGCGTCAGTCTGTTGCATCCGCATTATCTGTGCCAAGAAACTAGCCATCAAAGAATGATGACAAGAAATTGGATGCATCAGTAACAACTGAAATGGCGGTGTTTCACAGCAACACCAAGCGCGGGCGTTGTTTAGAACAAGAGTATCTGTATCTGATGACTGTGCTGTCTACTTCAGTGGAGGCAAAGCGTGCTTTCTCAGCAGCTGGCGTACTCTGCACGAAGTACTCTCTCGCCTGGACGACCGCACGCTGGACAAGTTATGCTTTCTACACTCTTATTACCGCAACTAACTAGATCGGGGTGCCCAAAGTTTTTCGGCTTGCGAGCTACTTTTAAAATAACGAGGTCGAAATGATCTACCTACATTAAAAAGTATATATACATATACAGTATATATATATATATATACACATATACAGACTTGCATAACTGAATAAGCTTTATGGCACAATAACAATTCAATACATTTATGGTCACTACAGTATTTGGATTTAATAATCTTCATGTGGGAAAAGGCTGACTCGCATAAATAAGTAGAGCCGAATAATGCAGTCAGGGAGTTTTTGAAATAAGCTGAGTGAAAAATGACGGATGTCAGATTAACTGCGATTTTAGTTTCCTCTCTTTTGTCTTTCTCAGATCGCTTTTCGGAAGGAAGTCAGTTTCGTAGTTTTTATGAACAGTTCGAATGTGCCTTTCCACATTTTCCTTCTTTGGAATAGCAATGATAGATTGACAGATCAGACAAACGCACTTCGATTGTGACATTGTGAGAGAAAAAAATCCTCTTCTAATTACACATAAAGCCCATACCCTCCCCAAACAATCTTTTTAAAATCCCTTCTTTAGTCGATATAAATTGGAAGGCTAACTAGATCACAGTCGGAGTTTTGCAGTAGCTCGCATGTTTGATCATGCGTGCGGGATGACCAGTGTCTTAGAAGAAAGGAGATCTCAGACTGGCTGCTCTGTATGTCAATCAAGTGGCAAACGCCATAGAGAGGATATATAATAGACTAACGTTTAAAAAAAAATTTTTTTTGAATGCAACGCTATCTACCTGCTCTACCTTCACGATCGACGCATTGGGCACCCCTGAACTAGATACAGTACATGTACTTATATGACAGCATGAACTGCTTGTAGATAAGGTTAGTCTTTTATTGGTGTCAACATACTGCACTAGTTTTATTAAAAAATAAGTGTCGGTCGTTCTAAAACCATTCACATGTGAGATGCCCGTGCACTGTGTCATCCCGGGAAGCCCGGGATTCCCGGGAATGACATGCAGGATTGCCGAATTCCCGGGAATGGATTCCCTAGATGAGCTGGAAACATCATTTCAAGAGAGGCCCCCTGAAACAAGGTAATTAAAAGAAAGGTGAGTGCCATTATAAACAATGCTGCACATCCTCTCTTTGACACACTAACACGGAGTACATTCAGCAGGAGTGTGTCAAGACACGCTGCTGGGGTTTCTTTATACCAACAGCAATATGCCTCCATAATGCTTTAATGTGACTGTGACATACAAGTCAGAAGTCTTCTTTCTTTTTAATTTTCTTGCTTGTTACTCATTCTGGTGTGTGTTCAGACCATAATGTGTATCTACAGTATATTTATTTATTTATTTGTCTGCCTATTTATGTATGTATTTATTTAAAGAGCTTCTGTAAAAAGCCATATTTCCCCTTGGAAACAAATAAAATTCTATCTATCCATCCATCGAGTATTTCCCAGAATGTTCATGCAAAGCCAGATTTAGCTTTAAACCCTCAAGCCTTTACAAGGTTTTGTTTGCAAATAGTAAGAACCAAAGGAAACTAGTCATAGCATCATGTCTTGCCATCCATGGAAAGAAGGCTTTAATATTGGACAGGAGCACAGCGCTTATGACTGTAAGCCCAAAAAATGGATGAGAACTTGTACACTTACATGATTCTATGTATACATTGTATGCTTGAATGCTCATTGTAGATATGATTCTATGATAATGTAATTCTTTATTGAATTAAATAACATTCATGTAGAAAATAATTCTTTGTAAACTATATTTTTGAGCAAGCACTCTCTATCTTCATTATGAATAAGTATTCTTTGTTTTTTACTATCAAGAACTTTAGCTTTTGCTCTCAAGGTTGCTTTACATCAAGTATCTTATTCTTTGTGACAAAAACTGGTGACAATAAATAAACATCAAAAATACATAAAGTTGGCTGAACAATGGAGATGGAGGAAAGCGCACATGTGCTTGCGCACCGAACTGTAGTACAAAAATGATCGCAGTAGTACGGTTATAAACACACAAATCTGCATCAGCCTTAAAACCTGCATTATATACTAGGGTTGTTCAAATTAGAGTTTTTAGTGCATGTTTATTACTATTTACATCTTAATTGCATTCATTTCCCCATGTCGTGTAGTTTTTTGGCATATGCTGATTAGGAATATAGGAGACAGATTCAAATTTGTGAACTCTTAAATGTCATCTGTCAGTCATACTTAATAAGGATAGAATAATAGCAGCCCAGTTCATAGTAAATCAAGGACTATTTGTCTGTCACTTTAACTGTAGAAGTGTCATCAATTTGAAATTAATTAAATTCAACAGACGTTAAAGAACAGCATTATCTGTGTAAAGATGTTACAGAAGAGACAATGCCATCAATATATAATGGGCCCAGAATTGGACCTTGTGGTAAATGATTAGTAATTAGCAGATTAAAGTGTAGTGAACATCTATAATTTTCTACCCTAACTACTGTACATTTCTTTTACCTAAAACTGAAAGCACAATGCACCTGAACATTAAATTAAATTCAGTAATACATACATGAAACTTAACCCTAAATTTTCCAATAGCATCCATGCTTCAGTATCTCAGTTTCTATATCAATAGGATTTTTTTATCAGGGCTGTGAAGTTGGAGTTGAGGAGTCAGAGACAATTTTGGGTACCTGGAGTTGAGGTCAGAGTCGGCAAAAATGTACCGACTCTGACTCCTAATAAATTTAAACTGTAATGAAAAAAAATACAGCAAGTTCAAATGTCCCATTTCACAAACAATAGTCATAATTAAGTAATTCTCTGATGTAAGAATAAAGCCAAGTGCATAGTTGTGCTACTACTAGTGTGAAGTTCAGCTGAGCTATTATACAACCTGACATTCACATATTGTAATCTGGATAATGGTACATTTCATTTTATTTCAGATATAATGTGTTTAACAAGTTCATTTGAGTGTAAACAATGTGTAATGATGTAGGTGTAGGTGTGTGCTATGGCCTGATGTGTGTTCAGGGGTTCTGTCTGCACTCTACACATATGCTCCCACCCAGGGCTGAACTTTAGCATAACTTTGCACACTACCTGTTCTAGAAGATTTTGAAATTAAAAAAGGAACATATTATGTGTATTGTGACATATAATACTTCTAATATGTTAAGCACAACTGAGAAAATGAATAAAGTAGATGAAGAAAGTGATAAACAGATATTAGAGAAAGACAGTTCTGCAAGTATTGGAGAAAGTGAAACCAAAGAGAAAAGTGAAATTTTGGATAACATTGCTGAAGAAGCATTTAAGCTTACCACTATTTAACATATGCAGTGTCCTGTTCATTCTCTGCAACTTGCAATAAGGGATGGATTGAAAGATCGTCATGCAGCTACTCTAATTGGCAAATTGTGGCAAGTAACTGTTGCAGCCAGGGCCCCTAAAACAGATGTCATTTTGAAAAGACGTGCAGGAAAAGGAGCCATTTTGGATTAAACAACATGCTGGGAAAGAACTTATTTGATGGTAAAGCGTTTGCTTGAACTAAAAGACTTTCTTGAAGAACTGGACAATTAAAATGTTTTATTAACTGAAAGCCAGTGGGCACAAGTAAAGGAACTGGAAAGTCTACCTTCTTTCCCCTTTACTGTCACCAAGAGGTTGCAATATGAAGATTTAACACCCGGTAAATATTTTTTGGAATGGAAGAGTTTGATATATTTCCTGAACAAAAGTGGAGGGTTAATAGCTGATGCCATCGTATCTTCAATGAAGAAAAGAGAGAGTCTTTTACTGGATAATCAAATCTTGTTAGCTACTATTTATGTTGATCCAATGAGCCGAATTTTGTTGAGCAGTGACCAGATTGCTAATGGAAAAAAAGGCACTCTATGATGTAGCAGTTCACATGAAGGGATTACTACTACCTGAAACACCACCACTGGATGAAGCTATAAGCACTGGTAATTTAGGATCATTCTCTTCAAATGAAGAAGTAGACTTTGATTCCTACTTGGACAAAATGGAAGTTTCAAAAGCAAAGCGACATCGCCTATGCGTGAAAGATAAACAACCAGTAAATGTCCAAATAAAAGAGATTCCAGCAGGAGTTTTTTTAATGAATTAAAAGAAGTTAAAAAGTATGATCACTCATCAAAATGGACTGTAGAAGAAGCCATCCTTGTTAATCCAGAGATTATTGGTGATGTGGCTAGAACTGTAACAGCAATGCCACCTACCCAAGTCAGTATTGAAAGACTATTTTCAGCTCTAAAAATAATCAAGTCAGATTTAAGAGCTTCTATGAAAGAGGATCTGGCAGAAGCAATTCTGTTTCTTAGAACACTGCATTGTGTTAATTTTGGATTGCATTTAACAGCTATTCTACTCTGCAACCATATTCCAAGTTTAATATATAAACTGTTTTAGGTTTTTCAGCTTTTGTTTTTGGTTTTTGTTCATGTAGTTAAGCTTTGTTTTTGTTTTAAAATTACTGAAGAATGTGGTTTATATTTTTTGAACTGATAAAGTTCCTGTTCCTGATTTTTAAGCATGCTGCTACTTTATAGCCACTTGATAAAAACAATAAATCAAACCTTATTGTTTTCATTTTTTTGTCTTTTGTCTAACTGGCCAATACGGCAGACAGTCAGCTTCTTAGCCAGTAGTTCTGTGGTTTAATGACATGTATGTTACCTTCCTTCAATCAACATGGAAAATACATTAGCATATTAAATACAGAGGAATCAGAGTCGGGGAGTCAGAGTCAGAAGTACCGGAAACTAAGGAGTCGGAGTTGAAGAATTTATCTACCGACTCCACAGCCCTGTTTTTAATGAGCATAACCACCATGGATTAAGATTATTGACTGTAATATATAAGCAAATTTCTGTCCATTCAGTCATTACATTGTTTTGAGCATATTAAGCACAAATGATTTGCGATGTGCCATCTATTGTATTATATTTTGTCATGCATTTAATAATAAAATGCATTGCACTTTTAGCTTTATCATATACACTGTTTGGGAATATACATGCGAGATTTAAACTTGTGAAATCTAAAGTCTTATCAGTCAGCCATGCACAGGTATAAGGAAAATCTCTACAAATTCATTATAGTCCTGGTAATTTGCATAAGCATCATTTACAGTTAGTCTGTTTTCATTCAATTCTCCCACATTGCAAAACAGTGACAAGAGGAATTCCTTTACACATCTTTAATCCTACTCCTCTACTTCTATTGCCATAGTCAGATTGAAACATTTGGCTAACCCATCCAGAAGGAACCCATGACCTCTTTACCATCACAAATGCACTATATATTGTACCCTACTACTAACCACAACACACGGTAATCAATAGAAGAAGCTTCATGAATGCAACAAGCTGTAAGAAACGTGTCCATTGCAGAGGCAGATTTTAAAACATACCAGTGAACCAGAAGGTACAACAAGAAAGAACTGCCAAAATGAGAGAGTGAAGATGTTAAAAGCAGCTCCCAAAGAATATTTGGGGGTCGAGATGTTTGATTAAAACTAAGACAGACACATTAAATAGCTCAGCATACCATCATATGCAAACCACAAGCTTAGCCCTTTGTGTTTATCACCACATGCTTTTAATGTTCCACCTATCCAATTGATCTGACAATTATGGAGAATTCCATAAAGACATTACACTAAAAATAGCATTGGGATTTTCAAAGCACTTCATTGAAAAACTTTTCTTTACAATAGGTGTGTTTACATGGGACTCAATAACCCAGTTATTCACAGAAACCTGGTTTCTAAAATGATATGTAAACCCTTATTTTGGTTAGAGAAGCCAGGGTTATTGGCCTCTGAGAAACCTGATTAACAGAGGTAGATTTCTCTGTGAATAACTTGATTATTTAGCTATGTAAACCCTCAACCGGGTTACTATTAAACGTTTTGTAGTCTGTGCATGTTCATTGCAATCCATCAGCCTGTGCATGTGTGTTCTTCACACATACTTTCAGCAATCATGGGCAGAAGTGCCCACAAAACAAATTTCCAGAGGCAAATGTTCAGGCAATTGCATTATTCCTTCTCCTGGCTGAAATTATCTGCCTCAGTATTTCAGAAATCACTACATTTATGTTGATGAGCTGAACATATAGTGCTAAACTCAGAGACACAAACTGAAGACCAGTAGGGTAACACATTAAAAGCAATGTGTATTACATAGATTATTTTTTAAAGTAACATGCCTATCATCTTTAGGTCTGTACATATTTATTTATAATGTTCATTCTGTAATGTTTGATTAATATTTACTACATAGTATCAAAGTCCTTGTGCCCCTGGTGTCCACATCTTGCCCAAAGAGTGATCACATTGAGAGGATGCCCAACCAGAGCACAACACACATGTGGTGTAAGATTGTTGAATTTGATAGTCAGACACACAGGGCACTGCCATTTGTTTCTCTCCAACTCTGTATGTCATTTGACTCGATCATAAGATAATTTACAACTTTAAAAAAAAATAAATAAATAAAATTATTGATATGATTCAAAATATGAAACAGCATGAAAAATACCTGTAGTAATGCCAAAGCTGTGTGTAAGTTGTTACTAAATAGATCCTTTGGCCTTCACAATCTCCTTCTTTTTCAAGAGCAAACACATGAACTTCCTACAAAGTAAGAACTCTGGGTATAGTTTACATACAGCCTCTTGGAAAATATTAATAACATTATTCAAACCATTTTTGGCACTCTTAAATTTAAGTAACTTACCTCTTTACATCCTTTGGCAAAACTAAACGCTAGGTTTTGACGACAAAAAATCTTCCAGATAGACGAGGGCTGCCATGGCTTTGAAAGCTTTGGTTTATATGGAGGTGATAGAGGCCATTTGTTGTACAGCTGTTCTAAATGTTCAATTCTTTTAACCTTATCTTCCCATCTTTTCTTCATCTTCTTCATATTTAGAGATAAAATAGTAAAAAGGAGAAAAAGATTCATGTTAATATTAATTATTTTAAAATTGAAAATAAATGCCCTAAAACAGAAATTTAGAATGTAAAACTACAAGCTGTATCAGTCAACAAGCTAGCAGAATAAAAAGTGACGGTCAACAAAGAAATGCCTTTTAAAGTAAGCCTTCTTAAAAAGTAAAATGTAATCAGGTATTCAAAAGTAATCAAATCCAGGAATTTTAGTTATTTCAATATGACTCATCAGTCTAGAAATACTACATTTGCATAAACAGCAAAATTAACATTTAAAAGAAGCACCTTTCTTGAAATAATTTTACATTTTTATTATACACTAACAAAATACCCACGCTTCGCAGCGGCGAAGTACTGCCTTAAAATTTTTATTAAGAAGAAAATTGAACCTTTTTAAACTGAGGGAAAATATGTCAATAATTATTTGTTAAGGATCTCTTTGTATACCATGTTGTCATTTCGGCCCTCCGGTTGTAACATGACCAAGCTGTGCGCTGAGCTTACTCTTGAGCATGTAACTTACAGTTGGCCATGTGAACAGTAATCTTGTCTCAAATCTCACAGCTTGGATTGCTGCTGTCATAATCGGTTTGAGTTTCATGGTTTGTTTCAATTATGACAGTATTTGCAGGATTTGTTGTGTTGAAGTGACATTCGGCAGCTGTCAAGCGTTGTAAGCACACAACCGGTTTCATCGATAAAATCACATCCAGCTTTTGAGAGTTTAAACATTCATAAACATCAAAGTGTCCACTACTGAAATCGTCACCTGTGAATCTAAGATGTTTAAGAGGCATTGGTGGTTGTCGAAAGGTGTAAAATATTTGGCCATTTCGGTACACTTGAAAGCGACAACCGAACAATTCAGCGGCAGCCATCAACTCACATGCAGAACCATAGGTGAAGGGCTTAAGCATTTTACTCTTATAGTGCTCCTGTGTAGTATAATTATCTCCTGTACCGTCATCAGTCAACACCTTGAACCTGTCCCAGTCATTCAATACATAAGACACAATGTTCCTCCGGATATCAAGAGTGAGCCTGATATGGCCGTGCAATATGTAACAAAGAGAATGGAAAAGGTAGGTGCCATCTCCGGGCATGGAAACCACTCAGTAAGTGACAGTTCTTTGATCGATAGTGATCACCTCAATAGACATGGTAATGGAGGTTGGAATGATAAAGGAAATGGGTACCTGAGCAATGTAAAGTAAGTCTAAAATACCTATACAATAACTATAATTGTAATAAACAAACAATAAAACAGCAGAGAAGCCATGGATTAAACAAAAAGGCTGTAGTTATCAGTAGGGAGACGTGAATCCCGTGGCGAAGCAAGGAAGGGAATGTAGAGACCGGAGCGACGGACGGTCTTATATAGGCAGGCAGCCAACAACGTGGGAGGCGTTGGAATGGGGGACCCAACGCCACCTCACATGGTGACCGAGCTGCAGGCTATGGACGTATATATGTACGTAAGTAGGATTCAGTTAGCGTTGGGAACCCGTGTACCATATTTCTTGAAGATGGGCCCATAAGTAACAAAGACTGTTGAAAAGTTCAATATGGCGGCCGACAGTGGCATCATACCACCGAAATAAATACGTACATTGGTTTCGGTTAGTGCAGGGAAGCCGCCTATAAAATTTCGAGAAGATCGGGCCATAAATAAGAAAGTTCAACATGGCGGACGCTGTTGACCGTTATGACCATTACGCGTAGAATTTCGAAATGAAACCTGCTTAACTTTTGTAAGTAAGCTGTAAGGAATGAGCCTGCCAAATTTCAGCCTTCTACCTCCAAGGGAAGTTGGAGAATTTGTGACGTTGGAAAGTTCAATATGGCGGCTGACAGTGGCGTCATACCACCGAAATAAGTACGTACATTGGTTTCGGTTAGCTCAGGGAAGCCACCTACCAAATTTCGTGAAGATGGGGCTGTAAATAAGAAAGTTCAACATGGCGGACGTTGTTGACCGTTATGACCGTTACGTGTAGAATTTCGAAATGAAACCTGCTAAACTTTTTGTAAGTAAGCTGTTAGGAATGAGCCTGCCGAATTTCAGCCTTCTACCTGCATGGGAAGTTTGAGAATGAGTGACGTTGGAAAGTTCAATATGGCGGCCGACAGTGGTGTTATACCAACGAAATAAGTACCAAATTTCAGCCTTCTACCTACACGGGAAGTTGGAGAATTAGTGACGTTGGAAAGTTCAATATGGCGGCTGACAGTGGCGTCATACCACCGAAATAAGTACCAAATTTCAACCTTCTACCTACACGGGAAGTTGGAGAATTAGTGACGTTGGAAAGTTCAATATGGCGGCTGACAGTGGCATCATACCACCGAAATAAGTATGTACATCGGTTTTGGTTAGAGCAGGGAAGCCACCTACCAAATTTCGTGAAGACGGGGTCAGCCTTCTACCTACACGGGAAGTTGGAAAATTGGTGACGTTGGAAAGTTCAATATGGCGGCCGACAGTGGCGTCATACCATCGAAATAAGTAAGTACATTGTTTTCGGTTAGCGCAGGGAAGCCGCCTACCAAATTTCGTGAAGATGGGGCCATAAATAAGAAAGTTCAACAAGGCGGATGTTGTCGACCGTTATCGACCGTTATGACCGTTACGTGTAGAATTTTTTAATGAAACTTGCTTAACTTTTGTAAGTAAGCTGTAAGGAATAAGCCTGCCAAATTTGAGCCTTCTACCTACACGGGAAGTTGGAGAATTAGTAATGAATGAGTGAGTGAGTGAGTGAGTGAGTGAGTGAGTGAGTCAGTCAGTCAGTGAGGGCTTTGCCTTTTATTAGTATAGATAAATTCACAATGATACAGTACTATTGACTCATTTATATTTTAAAGTGTTCTTTGCTCTGCGGTCAAACCATATTATCAAGGGTGCTCATCAGTACTTAAGAAAATGATATAACTTCACAATACATGCTCTTTATTAAAGCTACAAAAAAAATGAAAAAAGAAAAAAAATATATTTTCTTGAGGGGCCTTAAATTAATGTACAGTTTTCAGCACAGACCTCTCATTTTCTGGGACAATCTCCAGCATGGTGTCAACCAGGCAGGTACTCTTAAAACTTTCCCACTGGACAACTCTAGAGTAAATGGGAATCTAGCCTGTTTCTAGAGGTTTGGTTCCAGAACAAAGAAAATGGGTGAATGTGAGTACAACTATATCTAATTTCTAGAGCTCTGCCTCACCCATCAACTCTGGCTTCTTCCCCCAAGGGAGGTGAAATTCCACATTCCAAGAGTCAGTTTGTGTGTCTGGGCTCCAGTCCACCACGCCCTCTGCCTTCAACCACCAGCCATGTCACATCGTACCCGGCCCCTACTCCTCCTGGCAGGCGGTAGGCCATCGGAATGACAATCGAGTGTCAAGAATTAAAGAAATGCTATAGGTGTATATTTAGTTTTAATCAGGTTAAAGTTTAATATAGATATTTTAACATATAGGCAGTGTAGTAGTTTAGAGCTAGTAATCCTGCCTCACAGCACCAAATTTATGGGGTTTTGTATGTTCTGCCCGTGAATTTCAGAACTGATTATTATTATAGAGTGTGTTTAACTGAATATTATTAGCAGTTATAACAATGAATTTGGCGATTGTTTCTGGCCCTAGTGTGTGCATGGTGTGTGGGTGTGTTTGTGTGTGTGTCCTGCGGTGGGTTGGCACCCTGCCCAGGATTGGTTCCTGCCTTGTGCTCTGTGTTGGCTGGGATTGGCTCCAGCAGACCCCCGTGACCCTGTGTTCGGATTCAGTGGGTTGGAAAATGGATGGATGGATGGATGGATAACAATGAATACTGGAAATAAGTCAGTAATAATTTTCAATTAAGACAATATATTTAGTCCTTCATGAAACAAATAACATCCATCTCCTTTTTCCATCCCCAATCTGAGCTCCTGGGTGAACTTCGGCCAATGCACCACCACATAACACTGTTTCAAAATATCTTTAGCAAATAACTGAATTAAAACTAAACAGATACTTCAATACTGGATTTCTGTTGCTGGATTGCATGCAACACACTCTTTTCTACTTGGCTGTTTGCTTACACCCCGAAAAGGATTAATGCACATTCCACCACATTTGCTTCTTGCCTTACACCCAATGCTTCTGCAATAATCATTGGCTCCCAATCTCCCTAAACTGGGCAGATTAAAACTTACTCTTCAGCATATACAGGATTAACTTTGCAAAAAATGGGTGTCTGCAACAACCAGTTTATAGAACAGTACCATCTCTGGACTGGATTCACCATTATGCCCACTGAAAAACACCCACATGCCATTTCCAGTTATAGCTGCCAGTGACTGCGACAAGCAAATGGTATACTGTGATGTTTCTGACACTGCTCAACTCAGTGGTTTATTTCAACAATTATTTTTTCCACCAGTCTGTCACTGACTAATCACAAATAGTCCAGATAATAATGATCAATGGACATCTTTACACCAGGGTTACATGAGCATGGACAGGATTGTCAGCAGTAGTATGAAGCTGATTCCAAACACAAACATAACTAAAACTTGGCAGGTGAGAAAGTACTGAACAGATGTCAGTTTCATATCATCTTTAGAATTGCTAAATTTGGGCAATGGTTTAGATTCACTTTCTTCTAAAAGTGGCTTTATGATTTTTCATTTGCCATTATGCTTTTGGTTGACACTCCACCCCACTCATTAATATTTAGGAGTTACCATAGACTTGCAATAAAAGGGCAGAATGCATAGAAATATTTGTGATTTTTTGCACCATGTCATTATTTCATCTACTAAATGGCAACAGAATACAGGCCCAAGGGTTATTCAGGCTTACCACTGTAAAACAGATCATTACATATCACCCAGAGTCCAAATCAGGCTTAACTGTATTTAAACAGAATTTCGCGCATAAGTCAAGCTCGTTGGAGTATTTTTGTGGGAATTTGTGCCCATTCAGCTAAAAGGGCATTTGTGAGGTTAAGTATTGATGATGGACAATAAGACCTGGCTCACAATCGCCATTCCAATTCATCCCAAAAATGTTTAACAGTTTTGAGGTCAGGGCTCTGTGCAGGGGCTCGAGTTCCACCACACCAAACTCGCCTAACCACACCTTTCTAGACCTGGCTTTGTGCACAGGGTCACATTGATACTACAACAGAAAAGGACCTTCCTCAATGTACTGCTAAAAAGAAGGAGGCATACAATTGTCTAAAATGTCTTTATATGCTGTGGGATTAACAGTACCCTTCACTGTAACCAAGGCGCCTAACCCAAATCCTGAAAATGAGCCCCAGAATATTATCCCTCCTCCACCAAACATTAAAGTAGGCACTATGTAGTTTGGAAGGTGGCATCTGCCTGACATCTTCCAAACCAAGATTCATGTATCAAAATACCAGATTGTAAAGCATGATTAATCACTCTAATTAACATCTTCTTCACTGCTGCCGAGTCCAATGCCAGTGTGTTTTACACCACTCAAGTGGTTTTAGGCTTGCGTGTAGCTGCTCATTCAAGAAAACACATTTCATGAAGGTCCCAACACACAGTTCTTTGGCTAATATTGCTTCCACATGCAGTCTGAAACAATGTGACGAGTGATGAAACAAAGGATAGGCAATTAATACTCACTACTGTATGTGCTTCAGTGTTCAGCAGCCACACTTTGTGTGTTTCGGCAGTCTACCACTCTAGGGCTGAGCTGTTGCTGCTATGCCTCCACTTCACAATAATACTACTTACACTCGACCAAAACAGATCTAGCAGAACAGAAATTTTACGTACTGACCTGTGGCAAAGGTGGCCCCCTATGACACTGTCACATTTAAAGTCACTGTTCTTTTCAGTAAGACCTATTCTACTGCCAATGGAAATTACATTGCTACAGTATGTGCTTAATCTTATTTTATGAAACACCTAAACTCAATAATTTGGAGGGGTATCCACTTACACTGGATTGTCAAAAGTATATGGCATGATAAAAAAATGTGATAAAAAAAAAAAATCACCAAGTACAGTGGTTGAGGTTTCCAGTTTGTTTGTGACGGTGGTCTGAGCTATCTTTATAACGTACCTACAGTCATATGAAAAAGTTTGGGAACCCCTCTTAATTCGTTGGATTTTTGTTTATCATTGGCTGAGCTTTCAAAGTAGCAACTTCCTTTTAATATATGACATGCCTTATGGAAACAGTAATATTTCAGCAGTGACATTAAGTTTATTGAATCAACAGAAAATATGCAATATGCATCATAACAAAATTAGACAGGTGCATAAATATTGGCACCCCAACAGAGATATTACATCAATACTTAGTTGAGCCTCCTTTTGCAAATATAACAGCCTCCAGATGCATCCTGTAGCCTTTGATGAGTGTCTGGATTCTGGATGGAAGTATTTTTGACCATTCTTCCATACAAAATCTCTCCAGTTCAGTTAAATTTGATGGCTGCCAAGCATGGACAGCCTGCTTCAAATCATCCCATAGATTTTCGATGATATTCAAATCAGGAGACTGTGACGGCCACTCCAGAACATTGTAGTTCTCCCTCTGCATGAATGCCTTAGTAGATTTCGAACTGTGGTTTGGGTCATTATCTTGTTGGAATATCCAACCCCTGCGCAACTTCAACTTTGTGACTGAAGCTTGAACATTATCCTGAAGAATTTGTTGATATTGGAATGAATTCATCCGACCCTCGACTTTAACAAGGGCCCCAGTCCCTGAACTAGCCACACAGTCACACAGCATGATGGAACCCCCACCAAATTTGACAGTAGGTAGCAGGTGTTTTTCTTGGAATGTGGTATTCTTCTTCTGCCATGCAAAGTGCTTTTTGTTATGACCAGATAACTCCATTTTTGTCTCATCAGTCCAAAGCACTTTGTTCCAAAATTAATCTGGCTTATCTAAATGAGCATTTGCATACAACAAGTGACTCTGTTTGTGGCGAGAGTACAGAAAGGGCTTCTTTCTCTTCACCCTGCCATGCAGATGTTCTTTGTGCAAATTGCGCTGAATTGTAGAGCGATGTACAGATATACCATCTGCAGCAAGATGTTCTTGCAGGTCTTTGGAGGTAATCTGTGGGTTGTCTATAACCATTCTCACAATCCTGCACATATGCCATTCCTGTATTTTTTTTGTCCTGCTAGACCTGGGTTTAACAGCAACTGTGCCTGTGGCCTTCCATTTCCTGATTACATTCCTTACAGCTGAAACTGACAGTTTAAACCTCTGAGATAGATTCTTGAAACCATGATACTGAACAATCTTTGTTTTCATATCTTTTGAGAGTTGCTTTGAGGGTCCCATGCTGTCACTCTTCAGAGGAGAGTCAAAGGGAAGCACAACTTGCAACTGACCACCTTAAATACCTTTTCTCATGATTGGACACACCTGTCTATGAAGTTCAAGACTTAACGAGCTAATCCAACCAATTTGGTGTTGAAGTAATCAGTATTGAGCAGTTACATGCATTCAAATCAGCAAAATTACAAGGGGACCCACATTTTTGCACAGCCAGTTTCACATTTGATTTAATTTCATACAAATAAATACCACTTCATTAAAAATCTTTGTTCAGAAAACACCCCAATACTCAGATGTTCCTAGGAAATGAAAGACATACCACTGTTATCTTTTTGGTTGAAAGTAAATTATTATGCAGGCTGAGAGGGGTTCCAAAACTTTTTCATATGACTGTATGTTAGTTTTCATCTAATAGTGCAGCTCCAATTTTTTTCTTTTTTATCTGTTTTTAGCAGACCTGTTAATTGGAGTCAGTAGTTCCCTCTTTTCTTGTTGTCCCTGCAGGTTTGCTGAACTTATTTAAGCAACAAGACTTCCAATAAATTAGGTTAAGTCATGCAGCCTGTGCTATATGGGCAACACTGTGTCCTGAATTTGAGAGTTTCTTGGAGACTAAAAATTTACAGTGATTAGCAAGTAAAGTTACAAGTAATTAAACAGTAAGGAGTTGTACAATGTTTGATTATATCATCACTACATTTATTTTTTTTCCCTTCAGGACTGTAGGTCACCTAGTTATACTTATTTTTTTAATTGAGATTCTTTTAAATTACTATTCTCTGTATGCTTGTCCTTCAAATATTTCTGTCTTCCCTTTGAGACCTGAAGGCTCAAATGGCAAGCTGTTTTAAAATCAAATGCTATCTGTAATTACATTCTAGTATAAAATATAATGCATTATATCTAACATACAATTCTGTGGGGTTTTTGAAATGATAAACAGCAAGCACAATGTGCATTCCCTCTGTATATTTAAGGTGTTTTCCTGCCATATTCCCAAAGACATCTAAAATGGGTTAAATAGCTAATACAAATTAGCTCATGTGTGCCCTGTTCAGGCATATCTGGCACCCAATGATGCTGGAAAAGGTTATGGCCCTGTGACCATGAATTGGAATAAGTGGATTTAAAAATGTTATGTAATATTATATACAATAAATTAGATTTCATATACATTTAACTCATTAAAGATAATCTTAACCAATAAAAATGGAATTGTAGGCATCTCTAACTGAAAGCAGCCTAGAGGTGAACTAGAATACTCCTTCTACAAAATCATTATCACCAGCAATAATCTAATAAGAATTTTAACTGGTCAAAATATAAATGTAGCTGTTGAAAATA
>JANRMT010062821.1:13983166-14005725 GCA_026402145.1 Polypterus bichir lapradei | reverse complement strand
AATTGCATGTTCATTCATTTTTCAATCCTGTTTATTCAAGGAGGAATCCTATTCTGGCAGCATCAAGTGCAGGGTCATGAACCACGCCTGGGTGGAACAAAACTACAACAAAGGGCATACACAGTTACACATACTTGCTTATAATAACTATGTCAGTTTAGAGTTGCTGGTCAATCTAACACACCTCATCGGGTTACTAGAAAAGACAAGAGTACCCAGAGAAAAGCTCACATAGACAAGGTCATAGTGTGTAAATGCAACTTCATTTAGCAGGCATGTAAGTTGAATATCAGAATTATATTTCTTGGCCAAGTATGCTAGCATACATGGAATTTAACTCTGTTTTTTTTTTTTATAACTCTCTAAGTATTACATGACTGCCATACACACAATCGATAGCTATACACCTCAAATTAGGCAAAAAAAAGTTTGAATATTAAAATTTGAATATATTCAACAATAGTTTAATGATTCTGAGTATTACACTTATGTTTGTATGTTTTTTTTTTTGTTTTTTTTATTTCATTTATTATTATGGTAGTGGCAATGATATCTGCCACTGCAGGAATAAAACCCATAAGGGAAAAATTAGTTTTACTCTGGCAATATTTATTTTAATATAAGACCCATTAAAATCCTGCACAGGTGCACCTTATAAAAGTGAAGAATGTGCATTGCTGTTTCTTCATTCTAGAACTGACAGCTGGGTGAGCAGATACTGTACTTGTTAGAATAGTGAGCCATAAAATAAGCTACCAAAGGAGCTTAAAAGTATAATGAACCAAGCCAGCAGCTATGTTAGTTGGATATACTGTGTGTTGATGGAGAGAGCTGAATCTGCATTGGTGACACTGAAGAGGCACATTACAGTGAAGTGTTTAAATCATTATAATAATAATAAAAGGAAAAGTAGAATTATGACTGCATTAATTAGAACATCTTTAGCATTGAACAACAGTCAAGGACCACAGGTTTAGGAATGAATCGGGGCAGGATAAGAAGCGGAATGACACTTTTAGGGTACAAGTTTAGAAAACTTGCTGTGTAAATCAAAAAGCAGAACAGTGGAATAGACAAATCTGTCTCAAATTATGTTGTGAAGCCATATAGCTGTAAGGTTTACTAATGAGGCTATTAAGCTAACAGTTGAAAATAACATAAAGACTAATGTGCAAAATACTCCAGGCATGCTTTTCAAAGTTGTAGTAACACAATGACAAAATTAATAAAATTTACATCTGTTATTTTGCAATCAAAAGTTGGCCTTTGCCTTCGAATATGACCTTTTTCAATTAAGTTTGAATTGTTTCAATTAAACAATTTTTTCTTCTAGCCTTTTGATATAAATATAGCTTATTTTATAGTTTTGTCTTATGTTTTATTTTAGAGTGTTTGTAACTTCTTTAATAAATAATAATACATTTTATTTATATAGTGCCTTTCCCATGCTCAATATACTGTAGTATAAAAAGCCACAACTGCATCGCTACATCCTTTAAACTCAAACTTTTAAGAGGTTAGTTTTAAGAAGTAGCCTGTTGAATCATGTTAGCAATGATGAAATGCCTTGTATCTTGTATGTTGTGTGTTGTCAAGCACAATTGTAAATATGTTAGTCCTACAAAAAGAGGAGTCGAATTCAGGGTCAGTGGTAACATTAATTGAGGAGTCGGAGTCAAAAGGTTTAGTGTGCTGACCCTGCAGCCCTGATCACATACACAAAATTACCACAGGTTTGGGCTGCACTTAATTATTTTTCACTGCTGGTGGTAACCTTCCATCTGTTTAATTTTAAAGAGCAAATAGGGAATTTTTGAAACTGATCTTTAGGTTTTCACATTCTAGAAAAAGGAAGCTATTTGTAACCCTAACACAGAGGGTAAAAGTTTGTTGCTTATGGAGTGAAGAAATTAAATTTATCAGGCAGTTGGACATTCAGAAATGGATTTTAAAAATACATATTTGTTAAAATGATTTGATTATGCTTTTACCTAAAAGGCGCAATATCAATAATTGAATCAATATGCAGAATTGTTCACAGCTTTGAATTGGGAACATTCCAGAGGCTTTAAGACTTTTGTTTTACATTTGATCTTGTGTTCTGTTGGCTTCAGTTGTATACCAGTCTGGAAGACTTTAATAATAAAGAGACTAAATTTCCATCTTGCATGTTTAAGACAAATAAAAACAAATCACCATTTGTTAAAAAGTAAGTTCAACTTAAAAAATGCCAAACCATTACTTTAAAGGACTTGGTGACTTTTGTTTTGTTTTATACAGAAAAGTTGATTCTGATAGCAGCATTGTATAAACTTGTTAAAACTATTTTTGAGTTATATGATAAATTTAGCTGTTCATCTAATTGCCAGTGAACTTTTTCAATTTTTTTTTTTGTCCTCTTTAAGCAAAATTTTTTTTAAGACATTATATGCCATCTAGAGCTGGGCGGTATGACCAAAATTCTATATCACTGTATTTTTCTAAATTATCCCGGTTTCACGGTATTCAACAGTATTTTTTTCCCATGAATGAGTGGATGTTGACCACATTTTCCACTGCAATTACTGCAGTAGACTAGCTAAGAATAACCTATTCCACTGTCATGAGCATTGTACATTGTACAAAAAAATCATTTTAATGTGCACACAAGTATTAATACAGGTTTGCATGGCCCCATAAAGTGATAGTTTTCAAGGGGGTGGCACTAATGAAGAGAAGGAATCACATTGCATGACAGATGCAGTCAAAATATAGAACCTTTTTATTGAACAAATTTTGCAAACAGCTTAAACTATAATATTGACAACATATTTTCAACCATCCAAAGAGGCATTTGGACTTAGTAAAATATCCAGAGGTGCTTGTCAAAAGTTGTATTGCACTGAACATGTCTTAGAAAAGGAATAAATAGTAAATATTTTTGTGAACCAACTACACTTTCTGTTAATGTTAATCTCTGTCCAATGATACGCGAAAGTGACTTTTTAAAAACTTTACCATCATTAAACTGCATAATATTTAAACTAATAAATAATAATAATAAAGTAAATAATAGTGCAACTTCCAGTAATAATACTATTCAAGTCATTACACAGTATTCACCAAATAAAAATAAAATAAAACAAGTGCAACTTGTTGATGACATCTTTACCAAATGAACCATCATTTAGGCAAATTGCATTAATATGGACCTTGCTTTAAGCTAAGCTATATACATAAATAATAAAACTGCAACTTGCATTTATAATGCTATTTGTGGTATAGCCCTACGGAATCATATTGGGGAAACGGTGAAGAAAAAAAAAATACAGACACAGGGAGGTAAAAAACAAACTATAAGTCGAGAACAAAGTTGACATGTTGACTTTATTCTCGACATTTCCACTTTAATTTTGACACTTATGTCGAGATTAAAGTTGACATGTCCACTTTATTCTCATAGTTTATTTTATAATTAAAGTAGAATGTCATAAACTAAACTTCATCCTAAAACCAATATTTAATTTACTAGATTTTCTCAAACCCCATCATAAGTTAATGTAGCACGTTAAATGCTTTGTGTCAAGTGTTCCCCGACCCAGTTGTTAATCACTGCGCCTCTTAAACTGACTTCCTCCGCACTGAGGAGGCACCGGCAGCGATCACTGCACAGAATCCATTCACTTCATGATATTCCTGCTCTCTTAAAATTTAGAATGCTAAGATATATACTTGATATCATTTTCATGATGAAATGCATTAAAGCATGTATTAAACATGCACAGTAGTGTGGCGGTAGTAATATGCCACCACACCTGTTGTTTAGTCCCATTTGAGCAAGTGTTGAAATAATTGGGTCGTACTCCTACTTTTAGCGGCCTCATCTTTCTGCAAACTTTGCGTATCACATGGGTCTGTTTAATATCAGACATCTCATATTCAAACAAATTCCACATGATAGACTTCACATTACTACCATCCTTGGGAATTGGCTACCAGAGAATCACCACTGGCCTTTATGTTCACTTAGCTAGCCAGCTACTTGCTACCCTAGCACACAACCTTGCCGAAGGCAGCACGAGCCAGAACGCACGTGGCAGTGTATGGTTCATGTCTTGAGTTTGGGGGTAGGCTGCCCAGAAGTGGTGAGGCCTACTCTTTTGATTCAGGCCTTTTTGAACTGCTGGTCTGGGTGTTTTTGAAAGTTTTTAGAGAAGGCAAATTACAACATTTTCTGGTTTTCTTTAAGTTGTTTGGCTGGGAGAAGCAGGGTCAGAGACTAAGTCACTGGCTAGGATCTTCCTGGCTAAGGACTAAAGAGGAAAATGGGTAAATAGTTGTGTTGCATCCTCCTGATCATAAAGTATGTGCATAAACTCTGTTCCACTCTGTTCCCATAAAATGTGCATTATACTCCTATTTATGATTGCCTAGCATTTAAATAGATTTTAAATTTATGACCTGTAACATTTTCTGAATCTGAGCAAATAATGATATATACTGTAAACAAGAATTTGTATAGGTCTGCCAGATTAAAACACATTTTTATGCCAATAACCACCTCTCTCAGCTGTCATTTTGCTTTTTGTTTTCTAAGAACTGCATTTGTCAGTTCTGTGGGTGTTGGTTATAGCAGAACATCTTACATGTGATGGGTAAACTGTAAAGCTGTGGGCCTTGCTCATGCTGGCTCCTTTGTTCAGCTGTCTTCGTGAATTATACTGTTATGTGTTATGTCCGTTATTTAATAGACTGGAAGACAGATATTGTTTGTGAGCTCATCGTTCTGCAGTAACAGCTGCAGCTTTTTTAGCCACACTAACTCCCAAGGTCTGAAAAAGCCACTGCTTAATGAAGTGGCTTTTTGTTACAGGAACAAAGGACGACGCACCACGTATTTTGGAAATGGAAGGTGATACTGTGGATGCTAATCCAGATATTAAAGGGTAAGGCGTGTGGGAATTTTTTAATATTTATTTTAAAAGACAAATATGTGGGCTTTAAAGCATATATTTTAAAATATTATGCATATATTGTGTTTAAATTTTGTTTTTTTTTTATATATTACAAAGAAGAAAACCACAAGCAATGTTGAGAGTTCTAGATTTGCAAAATTATAAATACAAATGTGTATAATTTTTTTCTCAAATGCACCAAATATTTAATTGTTTAAAGATAATACTGTTTAGAACATGATCTTCTGAAAGCCTTTTAGTAAAACTCTTGACATTCTTAGATTTTTTTTTTTGGCAGTTGTGCTTTGTTTAAAACTGTCATATTTGACATTGTTCTGTTATTCTAAGTTATTTCCAACTGTTTAGTTGGATAACAATGCTGTCTTGCAACTAACCTTTTCTTACATTGAATAAAATGGCATAAAAGTAATTGGCAAAGACCTAGGGTATATCGCAGTGGATATGGATTTATACAGGTAAAGGAATGATTTATGAATGCAATTTCCTCAAGATAAATATTGATTAATATTGTCTTTGTTTTTAATGTAATCAAAGTGTACTGTATTAACTTGAGTATTACAGGCAAAGTATTTACAAAAGAATTTTGTTGTTACCATAGTAAATCTGCAATTGGAAAATATTCATGCTTGCAGATTTTACTACTAGACAACTGAATGTTTAATACATTTTCAAACAGTAAAATACACATAAATACTGTGTTGAATTATAGTTTGAGTTGCAGATTCAGCTTTGTGGGTTTTAATTCTGTGTATGGTCATTGTTTGTGTGGCACTTTCAGTATTCTCTCTATGTCTATGTATGGTTACCCCACCCCCCCGAACCAGTACTTACATCCTCAAGACATGTAGGTTAGGTTAACTGATAACTCTGGGATGATAGTTTGTGAGTGTACATGAATGGGCCTCACAACTATCTGTTCCAGTGTGATTCCTGCATTGTGTTTAATTCTGCTGGAATGACCTCAGGCTCTCCTTTACCCTGAATTTCTTTAAATTGTATGTGTTTTGCCTTTTTAATTAGGGTACAATTTGGAGCAATGCATAAGTTTGAATAAATTATGTTTTAAATTAAAAAAAAAACCAATATAAAGATACAGACTTGAAGGAAATTCTTAAATTATTGAAGGAAATATGTGATAATAGACGCATTTGAAATTTTTACTGAAGTAAACACTGGCAGAAAGAAATTATTAATTACTAAAATGACTCACTGTCACAAAGAAGTAGAAGTAAACAAAAACACAAAGTATATGCAAACAATTCTATCCCATTACTCTATTACACTTGGCTGGTGTCAGACTGTCCTCGAAGCACAGAGAGAACAACAATGAAAAATGCATGGCAGTATGAAAATATTTGCTGACTTATATATTATTGATTAATAAATGTGTTTTATAATTCCTATTATTCTTTTTAAATAGAATCTTGTCAAGATTTATTTTTGTACCTGCTCATAAACATACTTTGGTTTGTATATATCTGTTTGTGAAGCTAGTTGATAAAGAAATAGTCACATTCACAACTAACAGTTGAAAAGTAGTGTAGCAATATTCTTGAACCTATTTCATACATTTTAGGGACTGGAGAGAGCTAGAGCTTATCTTGGCAGTGATCAAGGCAGGAAACAGTCATGTGGAGGACATGGTTCATCACAGGTCCCACTCACTCTCACACACACACACACACACACACACTCACACACTGGGACCAGTTAAGATTTGCCATTTAATAAAACTAAAATTAGAGAATGCAGTAGGAAAAACCACACAGATGCTATTAGACTTCAAAAAGAACAGGCTGCAAACAATTCTGTTTTACTCCAAATGTGCAAATAAGTAACTTTTTCTGTTAATGTTGAGAAGAGCCAAGCAAAATGACACCTTTTATTGGCTAACTAAAAAGATTACAGTATGCAAGCTTTTGAGGCAACTCGGGGCCCTTCTTCAGGCAAGATGTAATCAATGTTAAAAATTAATTAATGTTAAAAGATTCAGCAAATTGTAATGTTGTAATTTATACAGATTAGTTTTCAGGTGTTGGCTGAGGATGACACTGCAGTTGTGACCTGCTGGCCTGGCTACCTTGAGCAGTTGTTCAAAGCTGATCCTCCGGCTAGGACGTTGGATATCTCTGGGTCCACGGTTCTTGAGGCTAATTCTCCAATTAGCTGTGAACCACCCAATTTTGCTGAGATTGCACAGGTGGTGAACCAGCTGAGGGGGGAAAGGTTACAGGGATCTGTGGTATCCGAGGTGAACTTCTCCAGGCTGATGGTAAGGCTGTTCTCTTGGCATTGCAAGCAATCTTTGCTTCCATTTGGGAGACTGGCATCATCCCAACCGACTGGAAAACGAGACTTGTCGTCCCTGTCTGGAAAGGGAAGGGTGATCGCCTGGATTGCAGTCAATGGAGGCTCTGATCGGGGCACTCGAGAGACTGAGTGAGGAGTCTGAGTGTCTGGGCTTGCAAGTGTCCTGGATAAAAACCAAGATCCAGGCCTTTAATGACCTCTTGGGCACAGCCATCAGCAGTGTGTCTGTTTGCGAAGAGAGTGTTGACCTTGTTGAGAGCTTTACTTACCTTGGCAGTGACATTCATGTCTCTGGTGGCTCTTCCTATGAAGTCAGTAGACGGATTGGGAAAGCATGGGGGGGTCATGAGGTCACTGGAAAGGGGTGTGTGGTACTCCCGATATCTATGCAAAAGGACGAAGGTCCAAGTCTTTAGAGTCCTGGTGCTTCCTGTCTTGCTATATGGTTGCAAGACATGGACGCTATCCAGTGACCCGAGATGAAGACTGGACTCCTTTGGTACTGTGTCTCTCCGGAAAATCCTGGGTGCTGTTGATTTGACTTTGTGTTGAATGAGCGGTTGCTCATGGAGTCTCAAGTGAAGCACATTACCTGCATTGTGAGGGAGCATCAGTTACAGCACTATGGCCATGTGGCGGGTTTCCCCGAGGGTGATCAGGCTCGTAAGATTCTCATTGTTGGGGACCCGAGTGGCTGGACCAAGCCAAGGGGTCGCCCACATAACACCTGGCTGCGGCAGATAGAGGGTCATTTCCGGAGGGTGGGACTGGACCGCATGTCTGCCTGGGGGGTTGCAAACCGGGATCCCGAGTTGTTTCATTGTGTAGTGGGTGCAGCAACACACTGTACCAGTGCATGCTCCCCAACTTCACTTGACTTGTTGATAACCACAGATCAAACCAATACTCTAGGTGATTTTTTTTTCTTTTTATAAATCACTAAATACTTATTTATAGTGCTTTCCATGGGGAGATTGATATGAATATTGATGTGCTGTGCAACTCAAAAATTAAAGGCGGTGACAGTGTTGAAGTGTGAGGCATTGGGTTTGATAGTTGATTTTGTAAATCTTTAGTTTATTGTGGTGTGGCTGCAACCAGTTTAACAATTTTATGACAATTAAAGCAACCAACTTTTTAACTTAAGTTGTGGCATCAGTTTAGTCAGGCAATATCACTAGTATATTTGTCTCATTTAGACACAGAGTTGATATTGAAATATGAAAGAGTGTAGGCATTGACTTACAAAGATGGTTTGCAAATTACTTGATAGCAGCACATACATGCATATACACAGAAAATAGCTGTTGAATTAATGAATTAATATGTAAGATGTCCTGGTAATCAATAAAATCATTGGCTTATACAGCTTTTTTTCTCTGCTTTATGTTAGCAGGGTACCCATGAGTGGTAAGAGAAAGACCCAAATAAATCACTTACAAAATCTTACGGTTTTCTTCTTTCAGTAATGGCTTTTCTTGCCCCCTTTTCGTGACAGTTTTACCCCCACAGAAAATATAGCGGTGGGCCACCACTGCTATATTATATAACTAATAAAAATCCCTCATCCTTTCCTAAACAATGTGTAATGTTTTTTCAAAATTCATCTTATGAACAATTTGCATATCTGGACAGCTGTTTGATAGCTAGGCAGATTATTGCTGTTTACCTCTATAAACTTGCCTTTGCAGTAACCAATAAACAAACAGTTAAGTCATATTTGTGCTACTGCTCCACCAACATGTGTTTCTTTACACAATTTTCACATCTAAAACACGTCTCCTCCTATTTTCCAAAGCAGTCTTATCCCTTATAGAATCACTGCTGCATAAGCAATAATAAGTAGCACAATGACAACTAATTGGTATTGAATTAAATATATACTTTCAGTAACGCCTACTTTTTCTATTTTATATTGCCTTGTTGGATGATTGCATGTTACATGATAGCTCTGTGTTCAGATATCAGCACAACAAAAAGATTATCATGGTACTAGCCATGTGCGCCCAACTACGTTGCGCATGTTAAAGTTGTCTGTGAAGGGCTCCCTGTTTAAACGCGGCTGCCAGTCGTGAACTGGGCCCTTCGTCGCACAGCATTATGATTTTTTATAAGGGAAACAAAATTATAAAAGAAAACCCTTGGATATTGATTCAATAGAAACGGCCTACTCGTAATCGCTCTCCGAATCATAATTATGTGGTGGTGTAGGAGCATTTCTGCTTCTGTCCGTTCACAGTCCGTCTCGTTTTCACGACGCTGTCGTTTCCTCTCTCTTCTCAACCTTTCTCCAATCTCGCAGGTTGCTTTGTGGCAATCCAAAGAGTAAGGCAATATACACGGAGCAATGGTTATAAAAGGGGGACACATAGGTATCCAGGCTCTTTAAAGCATAAATAGGGATCACTTCACTGACATGTGAGCAAGCCACGGTACAACAATGTGACGCACAGCACTCGCCGGCTACAACGTAACAATAATAATTTCCGGAACGTGTTGTTACGTTGTCATTCATTTTACCCACTGTCTTTCTTTCTTTCATATGTTACGTAGGCAAGTACCTTTTATCTTCGGCAATCTCATTCTGTAACCAGGCCTCGGGAGCTAACCAGCGTAACACTGTCCACCACCCCTTTCGTTATTCCGGCACATTGTTGACATCCGTGAGTAACATCAACGTACTAAACTGGAAGGTGGTCTATTCATGCGTGGAATTCGCGGACAAACAAAGATCAAGATCTAGATCTAAATGAAGATCTCTTCAGTTAATTTAAAGCACAACAATTTGTTTAGTTTGAATGTCTGTGTTTTGAGGTGTGACTGGCGTACTACAGTCTTCAGTAGTATAAGCCTGGAGGAGATTCTTAATGCAATGCCTGTGTTTTAGCTGTCTGTCTAGTGCTTCTTCTTCTAATTCATTCGCGGACAAACAAAGATCAAGATCCAAATGAAGATTATATATAGAGATGCAGTTAAGTTGTTGGTGACATTTTATTCCACACAACTTTAGAATTACTGCTTACCTTTTTTTTTTTTTTTTTTTAACTGAATTCTGTACAACTTTATTTAATTGTTTCATCTTAATATTACTCCTATGACGTGTTAATAACAAGAAAGAAAAAAGACACAGTAGGGGTGGACAGATTAATAGTCTGGATACCCAGTACTACAAGTTTTTAATTCTGGACAGCAAAACTACAGACTTGTAGTGCCTAATGGAGTACTATAAAACAAAGAAAGAACTAATTGTTTATGTAGGATCTTAACTTGCATGTCAATTTTAATTAAAGCTACTAAGAGCATGCCAGACTACTGTGACTACCTTCTAACACACACACACACACAGACACAGACACACACACACACACTAGTGAGCGATATAGCTGTGAAGAAACTCTGGCAGCAAAGTCAACAATGCCAAAAGTTATAAAATACTGGTGGAACTATTTCTTTAAATAGGACGTTTATGTGACTGCAGGGAGAGGTCAGTATCACAACCAAGTCAGAGAATGTATTGTTTTATATACAGAGAATTTCCAGAAACCACATGTGAAGACAGTCTTGTTTTTGGGCAAAACTAATTTTAGAATTAAAAAGGGTGAGAGTACAGTAACATTAAACTGATTAATATACTAATCACTCTGTAAAATCTAATAAATGCTGATGCAGTGCTGAGTCAATTAATTGTACACAAGTTGCATTTTTCATTATGTACACGATACAGTAAGTGACTCTTTTTAACTGACAGATCCTACCACTGAGAAAATTAACTAAAATATTCAGCTGCTTATTATTCTCATTTGAGATGGCTTTAATATTCTGACAATACTCCTGTCACATATTTTTAAGTGGCCCAGCCTTAGGAAGTGGGAAATAACCATTCAAAAATTAGAGGACTATACTCCATCACAAACAGATCTCACCTTTTGCAGTCACAGAAAGTGCATGAGAGGAAATCTCATTATATTTGAACAAAGGATCTATTCAAAACTTTTTAAAAAATATGGCAGGATGTAATCAATAACATTTTAAAATAAGCTTCCATTTCAGGGAAAAGCATACTCTTCTTTTCTTGCTCCTTTTTATAGAGTAGCTTTGGTTGCTGGCTCCTCTCTTTTTCTCTTAGATGGGAGGTTGAATTTTGCCCTGATATGTTAAATTTAACTTGACTGTATGAAATGTTATCTGTTTCTTTTTAAAAAATCAATAAACCTATTAAAAAAAGCTCACTATTAACTAATATGTACTTGAAAGGTACAGTATACTGGGATTCTGAAAATGTTCTTTACTGGTAGTCCAAACACTGCAGAGTGTGAACCTGTTTTTTTTTTCATGCCTAAATCTTATCTTTACTATCATGAAGACCTGCTTAATGGTCCAAGCAAGACAAGTTTTAACACCACTGTACACATAGATCACTGGCCTTGGCCAGCTAAAGGTTTATGTCAATGTATATAATATTTTGCACCTCAAAATTACCCTAAACATCAAACAGGTGATGGTTTTTGACAGATAATTCTAATTCTAATTTTGGCCTGAAAACAAAATTTGAGAATATAATATTAATGCAGTATTTTATTTCATTTTTCATTAAATATTTTTGTGCACATTGGAGAAACAACCACACATCAATGTGATATAATCCTTTAAAAATTACATATTTGTTAAAATATTCTCTTTCAACATGTTGTTTGTGTTTATATTGTAGTAGAAGTGTGCTATTTACTCATGCACAACAAAACTTTACAAATAAACATAATGTTGCAGCTAACCCTCAACCTTGTATCTAAAGCTGGGCTACCTGAAAGTGTACCTGAACTAGCAAGTTTGCAAATCTTTTAGGAGAGTTTCTCTCCGGAAAATACTTGGGTACCGTTGGTTTGACTTTGTGTTGAATGAGCGCTTGCTCATGGAGTCCCGAATGAGGCACATTACCTACGTTGTGAGGGAGCGTCCGTTACGGTACTGCGGTCATGTGGCGCGTTTCCCCGAGTGTGATCCGGCTCGTAAGATCCTCATTGTTGGGGACCTGAGTGGCTGGACCAGGCCAAGGGGTTGTCCACATAACATCTGGCTGTGGCAGATAGAGGGTCATTTCTGGAGGGTGGGACTGGCCCTCGTGTCTGCCTGGGTGGGGTTGCAAACTGGGATCCCAAGTTGTTTCGCCGTGTAGTGGCTGCGGCAATGCACTGTACCAGTGCATGCTCCCCTTCTTGACTTGGTCCCAAGCCCGGATAAATGGGGAGGGTTACATCAGGAACGGCATCCGGTGTAAAATCTTGCCAAATCAATTTGCGGACAACAATACAAATTTACATACCTGATCGGTCGAGCACCGGGTTAACAACAACCACCACCAGTACTGTTAGCCAACAGGGTGGTAGCAGAAATTGGACTACTGTTGTCAGAAGAAGAGGGGGTAGACGTGTCTGGAGGCAGGAGGAGAGGGGGAAGGTAAAGATAGTGGAACTGAGGGTAGGAACTTTAAATGTTGGCAGTATGACTGGTGGTGAGAGAGAGTTAGCAGATATGAAGGAAGGTTGATATATTGTGCGTGCAAGAGACTAAATGGAAGGGGAGTAAGGCCAGGTGGATCAGAGGTGAATTCAAATTGTTCTATCATGGTGTGGATGGGAGGAGAAATGGGGTAGGGGTTATTCTGAAGGAACAGTATGTCAAGAGTGCTTTGGAGATGAAAAGAGTGTCAGACTAGAGTATTGATTATGAAGCTGGAAATTGGAGTTGTGATGATGAATGTTGTTAGGGCATATGCCCTGCAAGTTGGGTGTGTGATGGATGAGAGAGAAGATTTTTGGAGTGAGTTGGATGAAGTGATGAACAGTGTACCCAAGGGACAAAGTGTTGATTGGAGCGGATTTCAATGGACATGTTGGTGAAGGGAACAGAGGAGACAAGGAGGTGATGGGTAGGTATGGTGTGAAGGAGAGGATTGAATAAGGTCAGATGATAGTGGATTTTGCCAAAAGGATGGACATGGCTGTGGTGAATACGTATTTTAAGAAGAGGGAGGAACATAGGGTTACATACAAGAGTGGAGGAAGATGCACACAGGTAGATTACATCCTATGCAGAAGAGTCAATCTGAAGGAGACTGAAGACTGCAGACTGCAAAGTGGTGGCAGGGGAAAGTGTTGCTAGGCAGCATAGGATGGTGGTCTGTAGGATGACGTTGGAGATCAAAAAGAGGAAGAGAGTGAGGGTAGAGCCAAGGATCAAATGGTGGAAGTTGAAAAAGGAAGACTGCAAGGTTGAGTTTAGGGAGAAGGTGAGATAGACACTGGGTGGTAGTAAAGAGTTACCAGGCAGTTGGGCAACTACAGCAGATGTAGTAAGGGTGTCAGCAAGAAGGGTGCTTGGCATAACAACTGGACAGAGGAAGGAGGAAAAGGAAAACTGGTGGTGGAATGAGGAAGTGCAGGAGAATATAAAGAGGAAGAGGATGGCAAGGAAGAAGTGGGATAGTCAGAGAAATGCAGAAAGTAGACGAGTACAAGGAGATAAGGCGAGAGGTAGCGAAGGCTAAAGAAAAGGTGTATGATGAGTTGTATGAGAGGCTGGACACTAAGGAGGGAAAAAAGGACCTGTACCAATTGGCTAGACAGGTGGACTGAGCTGGGAAAGATGTGCAGCAGGTTAGATTGATAAAGGATAAAGATGGAAACGTACTCACAAGCGAGGAGAGTGTGTTGAGCAGATGGAAAGAGTACTTTGAGAGGCTGATGAATGAAGAGAACGAGAGAGAGAAGAGGTTAGATGATGTGGAGATAGTGAATTAGGAAGTGCAACGGATTAGTAAGAGGAGGAAGTAAGGACAGCTATGAACAGGATGAAAAATGGAAAAGCCGTTGGTTCAGATGATATACTTGTGGAAGCATGGAGCTCTTTAGGAGAGATGGAAGTGGAGTTTTTAACCAGGTTGTTTAATGGAATCTTGGAAAGTGAGAGGATGCCTGAGGAGTGGAGAAGTGTTCTGGTGCCGATATTTAAGAGTAAGGGGGACGTGCAGGACTGTAGTAACTACAAGGGGATAAAATTGATGAGCCACAGTATGAAGTTATGGGAAAGAGTAGTGGAAGCTAGGTTAAGAAGTGAGGTGATGATAGTGAGCAACAGTATGGTTTGATGACTAGAAAGAGCACCACAGAAGCAGTGTTTGCTCTGAGGATGTTGATGGAGAAGTATAGAGAAGGCCAAAAGGAGTTGCATTGTGTCTTTGTGGGCCTGGAGAAAGCATATGACAGGGTTCCTCAAGAGGAGCTGTGGTATTGTATGAAGAAGTTGAGAGTGGCAGAGAAGTACGTAAGAGTTGTACAGGATATGTACGAGGGAGGTGTGACAGTGGTGAGGTCTGCGGTAGGAGTGATGGATACATTCAAGCTGGAGGTGGGATTACATCAGGGATCGGCTCTGAGCCCTTTCTTATTTGCAGTGGGGATGGACAGGTTGAGAGATGAGATTAGACAGGAGTCCCCGTGGACTATGTTTGCTGATGACATTGTGATCTGTAGTGATAGTAGGAAGCAGGTTGAGGAGACCCTGGAGAGGTGGAGATATGCTGTAGAAAGGAGAGGAATGAAGGTCAGTAGGAACAAGACAGAATACATGTGTGTAAATGAGAGGGAGGTCAGAGGAATTGTGAGGATGCAGGGAGTAGAGTTGGTGAATGTGGACGAGTTTGAGTGAAATCATACTAAAGCTTGCTAATCATCACCTCTTGTGTTAACCTAACTTCCACTACTCTTTCCCCTAACTTCATGCTGTAGCTCATCAGTTTTATCCCCCTGTAGTTACTACAGCTCTGCACATCCCCTTTATTATTAAAAATCGGTACCAGTATACTTTTTCCCCACTCCTCAGTCATCCTCTTATTTTCCAAGATGGCATTAAACAATCTGGTTAAAAACTCCACTGCCATCTCGCCTAAACACCTCCATGCTTCCATAGGTATGTCATCTGGACCAACAGACTTTCTTTTCTTCATCGCCTTCGTCGCTGTCCTTGCTTCCTCCCAGCTAATCCTTTCCACTTCCTGATTCACTGTCTTCACATCATCCAACCATCTCTCTCTCTCTCTTCATTCATCAAGTACTCTTTCCATCTGCTCAACACACTCTCCTCACTTGTATGTTTCCATCTTTATCTTTTATTACCCTAACCTGCTGCACATCTTTCCCAGCTTGGTCCCCCTGTGTAGCCAATCGGTACAGGTCCATTTCTCCCTCTTTAGTTTTCATCCTCTAGTACAGCTCATCATATGCCCTTTCCTTAGCCTTCACCACCTCTTTCTTCACCTTACGCTTTATCTCCTTGAACTACTGCTATGTCTACTTTCTGCATTTCTCTGACTATACCGTATCATCTTCGCCAACCTCGTCCTCTGTATACTCTCCTGTACTTCCCCATTCCACCACCAGGTTTCTTTGTCCTCCTTCCCCTGTCCAGATGTCACGCCAAGCACCTTTCTTGCGTTCACCCTTACTACTTCTACTGTAGTTTTCCCACCTGTCTGGTAACTCTTCACTGCCACCTAGTGCCTGTCATACACACTCCCTGAATTCAACCTTGCAGTCTTACTTTTTCAACTTCAACCAATTGATCCTTGGCTCTACATTCACTCTCCTCCTCCTCTTTATCTCCAACGTCATCCTACAGACCACCATCCTATGCTGCCTAACTACACTTCCCCTGCTACCACTTTGCAGTCTACAGTCTCCTTTAGACTGACCCTCTTGCATAGAATATACTTTTCCTGTGTGCATCTTCCTCCACTTTTTTACATCACCCTATGCTCCTCCCTTTTCTTAAAATAAATATTCGCCACAGCCATGCCCATCCTTTTCGCAAGCTCCACTACCATCTGACTTTCTGCATTCCTCTCCTTGACACCACACCTACCCATCACCACCTCATCTTCTCTGGACCAACATGTCCATTGAAATCTACTCTAATCACTACTCTCTCTCCTTTCAATACACTCCCCACCATTTTATACAACTCACTCCAGAAGTTTTCTTTCTTATCTATCGCCCTTCCATCTTGCAGGGTATATGCACTAACAATATTCATCCTCATACCTTCAATTTCCAGCTTCATGATCATCACTCTGTCTCACACTCTTTTCACCTTCAAAACTCTTTTGACATACTGTTCCTTCAGGATAACCCTTACCTGGTTTCTCCTCCCATCCACATTAATAGAACAATTTGAACCCACCTCCAATCCACCTGGCCTTACTTCCTTTCCATTTAGTCTCTTGTACGCACAATACATCAACCTACCTTCTCTCCATCACATCAGCTAACTCTGTCCCCCTTACCAGTCATACTGCCAAATTCAAAGTTCCTGCCCTTCCACTTTCTTTACCTTCCTCCTCTCCTCCTGCCTCTGGACACGCTTTCCCCCTCTTCATCTTTGGCCAAAAGTAGCCCGATTTCCGCCAGCACAATGTTGCCTAACAGTATTGGTGATGGCCACTGTTAACCTGGACCTTGACTGATCCAATATGGAAATCTGTATTGTTATACAAATATTGATCTGGCAAAATTTTACACTGGAATGCCCTTCCTGACATAACCTCCCTATTTATCCGGGCTTGGGACTGGCACGAAGAAACACACTGGTTTGTGCTGGTAAATTGACAATAGGTATTGACAACTGGAGTGCTAGGTTTATAGTGGAAGAATTGAATCGCAGCTTCCTTTTTTAAGATGAACCACACAGTTTTTATTCTACTACTTTTTAATTCCTCCCATTGTCTCAAAGTACATTTATTCATAACCCAGCAGTAAAACTGAAAATTAGGTAATGGCTTGTGACCCTTTGCTTTAGATCTTTGTAATATTGACCTTTTAATATGTGTAATAATTTTCATTCCAGATGAATGACTAACTGTTGAATGTGAGTTTTGGAAAAAGTATTTAATATACATGGTGATACTCTAAATAAGAGAAATATCCTTCTAAAACTCTGACTTATAACAATATTAGTTCTCATAGCTAATGAGAGCTCAAGAGTATCTGTTTACATCATGTTTATATCAACAGAGACTTTAGCTCTAGAGTAGTAGGTTGAACTAAGCACAAATATTGGTTCCAGACCTATATTTGAAGAAAACAGACACTACGATTCTGTCTCATTTAAAGTACAGGGGGTCCTCGGGTTACAACGTCTCGACATACAACGTTTCGAGTATACACCGCTCACTCCCATAAAAACTTTAAAAAAATGGAGACACAAGAAGGAATAAAGGTAAGGATTTTTTTTACACTCATTTTTTCTGTTACTACAGTACAGTACAGTATATTTATGTCCTTTTCCTTTTTCTGTGGCTTAGTTGTGTTTTTATGTTATAGATTATGATTTTGCAAATGTGTTAGGATAGGTAAGTGGCTTAGGCTAGGGTGTGTTTCGACTTGCACCAAAATTCGGGTTACATCATTGTTGTAGGAATAGAACTGTGTCGTAACCCGAGGACCCCCTGTATTTTCTGCATTCAGCAATAGCAAGCTGTTTGGAATCTTGGTTACTGCCAGACTTGAATCTTAATTTTAGTGACTTGTGAATTGCTTAACAGTATTTAAAACATTAATTGACTTAGACTTGCTTATTTGAGTACTTGCAGCTTAACTCCGACTTAAGATAAATTACTTACAAAGTCTTACATTATAGCACCACAGTTGTTATTTTTCCAATTACTTTTAATTTACATTCCATGAATATACTCTAAGTGCTTCATACTTGCAAAAGTCATCGGTACCAATTAGCTTGTTGGAGCGCAATGGCAATAGATTATGAATAATTTCAATTTACTGCAAACTATGCTGCAAAGAATGGAATTGCCTTCTGCAAGATCTGATGGTCAAAAATCACAGACATGACAAAATCATCTTCAAACTTTATAATTTCAAGATTCATAATAACATTTACATTTGCAAGACAGTTGACCCAAAATTTTGTGACTGATGTGTCATTGTTCCAACAAATGTACCACTTAAACCACATAACCTGCAGCCTATCCGCTTGGCTGCATGTCCTCTTCACTGAGCTTTTTTCCCCTGCAGCCCTTCTGTAATCCTGATCCACATGCTCCCACCTAATTTGAGTCACCCACTGATCACGAGTTCAAGCGCATCACACACACTACTTGTTTTACCATCTCCATGAACTACCGATGCAAAGTGAGGATCTGTCCCAACACCAAGCCAGGCAAAGGGATGCTGTAGAGCAGGGGCTCCCAAACTTTTGGACATCAAGTACCACCTGAGGTTAAGTAAGTTGCGTTGCGTACCACCTGCACCTTGTTGAAAGGGAGGGAGAGCTGTAATGGGGGGGAGTTCAGGTCTAAACCGCCCCGAAATCTGAATAAAAGTTAAAGAAGTGGAAGAAAGTATGCATAAAATTAATGAAAAAATTTGTGCATGTACATAAATTGATAAATTCCACCCCGAAACTAAATCCTGCCTTCGGCTTGTATGTGACGCAGTTACCGAAGACGAAATGGTATCGGCTTTGTGCTTAGATCTAGTGACTATGATGCGATACAGTGGCAATGCACGTATAACAACAAACGTGAGCGGTTTCTGTGAGGCTTACCGAAGACTAAATAGTGTTGCCGTTGTGCTTTCATCTAGTTATTAAAAGCTCAAACAGTGAAGAAGTAGAAGTTGACTTCCGCGAAACGGAATTATGGTAGCGTTAAATGAACTAAATACTGATTCAAATAATAGGTTTTATTTATTCAGATGACAAAATTTCACACCACACTAAATTTGGGAATCCGCGTATTATTGTATTTAAACAGTTTAATTGGTTTTTGCTCACAACAGGCTTGTCATAAAGGGTTTTGCACAAATAAATTAAATTTCAGGGACCGCGATGTGTACCACCTGAAAAGGCTCTGTGTACCACCAGTGGTACACGTACCACAGTTTGGGAACCGCTGCTGTAGAGAATAGTGCCATACGTTTATCATACACAATAGGTGATGTTCTTAAAAGATATTCTCTAAGTGCTATGCAACGTTGCTGGTGTTCAGGCCATTGTCAAATCCCTGTCTGTAGCTAACCGTTGTTAATATTTATTTTTTGTTTCAAGATGCCACATGAGTAGCATGAATTAGATACAGGGCCAGATTAACCATATGGACAATCAGGTAAGTTCCCAAGAGTACCAAAAAGCTAAACAAAAAATACATGGTTCAAGCCTCATAAGCATGTTGATGGCAGCGTACGCTCATCTGTTTCTGCTGTCACAAATAAATAAATAATGGAAAGTTTTCAGATGGGGGTAATGTCATAAGTACCAGCCTTTTTACAAAGCCTGTTGCGGTGCCCAGGGCTTCAGAGTCTGAGACAATTTTGGGTACTTGAGTCGAGGTTGGAGTCGGCAAAAATGTACCAACTCCGACTCCTAATAAATTTAAATTGTAATGAAAAAAAATACAGCAAGTTCAAATGTCCCATTTCACAAACAGTCATAATTAAGTACTTCTCTGATGAAAGAATTAAGCCAAGTGCATAGTTGTGTTACTACTAGTGTGAAGTTCAGCTGAGTTATTATACAACCTGACATTCACATATTGTAATCTGGTTTATGGTACTTTACAAAAAGTGTTTTCATTTTATTTCAGATATAATGTGTTTAACAAGTTAATTTAAGTGTCATGGCCGAAATTATCGGCACCCCTGGAATTTTCCCAGAAAATGCACCATTTCTCCAAGAAAATTGTTGCAGTTAGAAATGTTTTGGTATACACATGTTTATTTCCTTTACTAGCCATGTGCACCCAACTACATTGCGTGTGTTAAAGTTGTCTGTGAAGGGCTCCCTGTTTAAACACAGCTGCCAGTTGTGAACTGGGCCTTTCGTCACACAGCATTATGATTTTTTTATAAGGGAAACAAAATTACAAAAGAAAACCCTTGGACGTTGATTCGATAGGAACAGCCTACTCGGAACCACTGTCCAAATAGTAATTATGTGGTGGTGTAGGTGCATTTCTGCTTCTGTCCGTTCATAGTCCGTCTCGTTTTCACGACGCTATTGTTTCCTCTCACGATGTCTTCTCGACCTTTCTCCAATCTCGCAGGTTGCTTTGTGGCAATCAAAAGAGTAAGGCAATATACACGGAGCAATGGTTATAAAAGGGGGACATATAGGTACCCAGGCTCTTTAAAGCATAAATAGGGATCACTTCACTGACATGTGAGCAAGCCACGGTACAACTGAGACGCGCAGCACTCGCCGGCTATAACGTAACAATAATAATTTCCGGAATGTGCTGTTACGTTGTCATTCATTTTACCCACTGTCTTTCTTTCATTCATATGTTACGTGGGCACGTACCTTTTATCTTCGGCAATCTCATTCTCTAACCAGGCCTCAGGAGCTAACCAGCGTAACACTGTCCACCACCCCTTTCGGTATTTCGGCACATTATTGACATCCGTGAGTAACAACAACGTACTAAACTGGAAGGTGGTCTATGCATGCAGCAGTGGGGACCTCCTGGCTTTCCTGCCATAGCGTTTCATTTCATTCAGATGTCGACGGATAGTTCGAGCTGACACTCTTGCACCCTGAGTCTGCAGAACAACTTGAATATGTTTTGAAGTTGATTGGGGCTGTTTATCCACCATTCAGACTCTCCTTCATTGCAGTCTTTTATCAGTTTTTCTCTTCTGTCCACGTCCAGGGAGATTAGCTACAGTGCCATGTGTTGTGAACTTCTTGATTATGTTGCGCACAGTGGACAAAGGAACATGAAGATCTCTGGAGATGGACTTGTAGCCTTGAGATTGTTGATATTTTTCTACAATTTTTGTTCTCAAGTCCTCAGACAATTCTCTGCTTTTCTTTCTGTTCTTCATGCTTAGTGTGGCACACTCAGACACACAACAGAAAGGCTGAGTCAACATTTCTCCATTTTAACTGGCTTCAGGTGTGATTGCTATATTGCCAGCACCTGTTTCTTGCCACGAATGAGTTCAAACGACCATCATATGCTTGAAATAAAACGATTTACCCACAATTTTGAAAAGGTGCCAATAATTTTGTCTGGCCCATTTTTGGAGCTCTGTGTAACATGATGTCAGATTTGGCTTTTTTTCTCTGTTTTTTTGTGTTACAATGCACATAAAGGAAATAAACATGTGTATACCAAAACATTTGTAATTGCATCAATTTTCTGGGAGAAATGGTGCATTTTCTGGAAGTATTCCAGGGGTGCCAGTTTTGGCCATGACTGTAGGTGGAGGTGTGTGCTATGGCCTGATGTGTGTTCAGGGGTTCTTATCTTTTGTTTATACTGGCCAATATGGTAGAGAGTCAGCTTCCTAGCCAGTAGTTCTGAGGTTAAATGATGTGTATGTTGCCTTCCTTCAATCAACTTGAGAAATAAATTAGCATATTAAATACAGAGGAGTTGGAGTCGGAAGTACCGGAAACTAAGGAGTCGGAGTTAAAGGATTTATCTACCGACTCCACAGCCCTGCCGGTGCCTGTTGAGAAATTAAATTGACAGGTGTTTTAACTTGTGGTCCACTTTACTTAAACATGTTGCCAGTAGATGGTCTTGAATGTTACTGAAACACAATCACCAAATCATTTGTTTTAGTAATTTCTGCAAACTTTTATATTCCGTGATTGTTTAACAGTGCCCTGTATGTGAAAGCTTGTAATATCCCTGTAACCTGTGTAGGAAAGAGAGTTGGAATGATCACTCAATTAAAGTATTGGTTTTCCTTTGGCAGTGCTGGTAAATATTAAGAATTAGCAAGATGCCCACAAAAAGGGATATCAAATTAAAGTAGGTTGAGTGAGGAAATCTGTTTCACTTTTTACCCAGGATGCCAGGAAAAGGATGAGATCTATACAATCTATGAATGAGGTTCATAAACTAAAAATTAGTCTACATTAAACACTTTTGCTTTTACTGTTGTGATCTGAACGTGATGATAGACTTACTTTCAGCAAATAACCCAAGCACACTTGAAATAAACCAAATACATTTTATTTGTACCATAAGGATAATAGAGGATCTGCGGTGGGTTGGCACCTTGCCCGGGATTAGTTCCTGCCTTGTGCCCTGTGTTGGCTGGGATTGGCTCCAGCAGACCGCCGTGACCCTGTGTTCGGATTCAGCGGGTTGGATAATGGATGGATGGATGGATAAAATAGGATGGATATATGCATGTGTGTGGGTGTGTGTGTATGTATATATGTATATCAGGGTGGGCCATTTATATGGATACACCTTAATAAAATGGGAATGGT
>JANRMT010062821.1:13911761-13973166 GCA_026402145.1 Polypterus bichir lapradei | reverse complement strand
ATTGTGTAGCACTGCCGTTGTTCTTCTTCTGGCAGTCTTCAATCCAAATCCCTAAAGCAGATTCCATCCAGACTACTGCCTTATTACGTCCACTTACAACTCGTTTTGCACCCTGGTTAAAAGGACACTGCGGCCGTAGATCTTATATTCCTTTCCTACTTTTTAAATAAAAAGAATCGTAGCCTTCAACAAATCCAAAACGTTTACCTTTTCAGCAATCGTTAACATCTTCTTCTTGCACTTGGGCACGGCCCCTGAAGCAGTAGCAGATCGTTTTGGAGCCATAATGAAGGGCTTGACTATGCACAAAGATAAACACAAAAGAGCACGACTCTTTTCACAGTGAAACACGTTGATGCTGAATGAGCGAGACAAGACTTCCTGGTTAACACTGCATTCAGCACGCAGGAACTCAACTGCGTGCTCTGATTGGTTAGCTTCTCAGCCATCCGCCAATAGCGTCCCTTGTATGAAATCAACTGGGCAAACCAACTGAGGAAGCATGTACAGGAAGTAAAAAGACACATTGTCCGCAGAACCCGCGAAGCAGCGGAAAATCCGTGTTATATATTTAGTTATGCTTTCGTATAAAATCTGCGATAGAGTGAAGCCGCGAAAGTCGAAGCGCAAAATAGCGAGGGATTACTGTACTTTGGTTTCAGTTAGCTCAGGGAAGCCACCTACCAAATTTCGTGAAGATGGGGCCGTAAATAAAAAAGTTCAACATGGCGGACGTTGTTGACCATTATGACCATTACGCGTAGAATTTCGAAATGAAACCTGCTAAACTTTTGTAAGTAAGCTGTAAGGAATGAGCCTGCCAAATTTCAGCCTTCTACCTGCACGGGAAGTTTGAGAATTAGTGACGTTGGAAAGTTCAATATGGCGGCCGACAGTTGTGTCATACCAACGAAATAAGTACGTACATCGGTTTCCGTTAAAAGTTTAATATGGCGGCCGACAGTGGCATCATACCACCGAAATAAGTACATACATCAGTTTTGGTTAGCGCAGGGAAGCCACCTACCAAATTTCGTGAAGACGGGGTCAGCCTTCTACCTACACGGGAAGTTGGAAAATTGGTGACGTTGGAAAGTTCAATATGGCGGCCGACAGTGGCGTCATACCATCGAAATAAGTACATACATCGGTTTCGGTTAGTGCAGGGAAGCCGCCTACCAAATTTCGTGAAGATGGGGCAATAAATGAGAAAGTTCAACATGGCGGACGTTGTCGACCGTTATCGACCGTTATGACCGTTACGTGTAGAATTTCGAAATGAAACCTGCTTAACTTTTGTAAGTAAGCTGTAAGGAATGAGCCTGCCAAATTTCAGCTTTCTACCTACATGGGAAGTTGGAGAATTAGTGATGAGTCAGTCAGTCAGTCAGTCAGTCAGTGAGGGCTTTGCCTTTTATTATTATAGATATAATTCACTAAGACAATGGCAAGCAAGACGCATAATTGCTAAGGAAGAAAGAGAAGGTAAGGAAGGTAAAGAAAGCCATCACATTCGAAACGAAGAAGGAAATTGTGCGGAAATATGAGAGTGGTGTTCATGTGACCGATCCCGCTAATACCGTATTTTACTCATGTACCACGCGCCCTCGTGTAAGACGTGCACCCTGATTTTTACAAAGAAAATTGCGAAAAAAGAGAGAGAGAGCTCCAGCGTGCGTGAGTTTGCAAGCGAGCCCAAGCAGAAGAAGTTTCCTCGTGTATGACGTGCACCTGATTTTCTAATGCTAATTTTTGGGAAATAAATACAGTATGTACAGCATGTCGAAATCCACCATCTTGACAATTTTACAAAGATAAGATTTGCATAAGGAGTCTCCTTCTAAACAATAACCACCTTCCGTTGCATTCTCCTCCTTCTCCCTTCCTGCAGCCCAAAGATGTTAAATTAAATGGTGAGTACGGTATAAAATTGTTGTTTCTGGTAGGCTAGGCACTTTTTATAACTTTTTGGTTAGTACATTAGAAACATTATTGGTGTTTTGGTAAATTATGCACATTATACAACCCTTTTTTATGAAAAGGTTAAGTAAGTGTTGCAGTGGGAGGTTCAGAACGCATTATAGGTATTTCCATTATTTCTTATGGGAAAAATAGTTTTGACTTAACAACCAACTTGAGTTACAACCAGCCCTCGTGAACGAATTGAGTTTGTAAATCAAGGGTCCACTGTATATATTTTTATATACATACATACATATACACACACGCACACACACACCCCTGAAGGGGGTAATGAGGTGGGGTTAGGAGGGTGTTCTTCTTCTTAAGTTTGCATATGCTGGGTTAAGGTCCAAATGTCTGTTAATGGCGTTTTCGTTTGATAGCCAAGATTATATTGTCATTCGTGCTAGTCAATACGGTCCAAAATGGAACTGACTGCGGAAGGCAAGTAACTGGTTTTATAGGGGGAAGATGAGTGTCCAACAGGGCACCGGCACAAGTGAGGTCAGCAGGAGAGTGTGGTCTTGAGAGGGGAGTGGAGGTTGGTTAGGTTTTAGCTGGATATTCCCTCTGTGGTTTTGCAGAGAAGGTAGAAAAGACATTAGTGCACTTTGTCATCCCCTGACCCAGCGTTTTGCCTGTCACGCGCACGTTGGTGACATATATATGATTATAAATAATTATATATAATATTGCATAATAATATGTATGTGTGTATAGGTGAGTGTGTGTATATGTACAGTATATAGGTGTATGTATATGATAGTGTGTGTATACCTGTATCTATACTAACAAAAGGCAAAGCCCTGACTCATTCACTCACTCACTCACTCATCACTAATTCTCCAACTTCCCGTGTAGGTAGAAGGCTGAAATTTGGCAGGCTCATTCCTTACAGCTTACTTACAAAAGTTAAGCAGGTTTCATTTCGACATTCTATGTGTAACGGTCATAACTGGAACCTACTTACGTACATATATAAGGCCATAGCCTGCAGCTCGGTCGGCATGTGAGGCGGAGTTGCATCCCTCATCATCACGCCTCCCACGTAATTGTGTGCCTGCCCATATAAGGCCGTCCGTCAGCAGCAATCCAATAGAAATGCTGCCGCTAAATATTCGCGGGTGAAGGACCTGTGCTTATGCAAACAAAGATGAAATGGAGGGTATAAACGAGACTTTTGATCACTTTGTAACGGAGTTAAAATTGCTGTAACAGAGTTAAAATCGCTGGTGAAGGACTGTGCTTATGCAAACAAATAGGAAAGCAAGGTGTAAAGCTTAACTTTAAGTTAAGTTCATAGACACGCTGCCGCTGACGTTTGTCATGCCTAAGACAAATACAATATTTGCGAGATACAAGTTTAATGAGGGGACGCAGGGTATAAACGAGACATAGATTCGCAAGTACCAATTTGGGTAGTGATCACTTCAATGAATAAAACCTGTTATCTTTACAACGGCTGACAACGAAGATGAGATGGTCAGGGATATTACGTTATTTTTAAAATGTTTCCTTTTCTTTTTCATAACTTCTTTAACACACTACTTCTCTGCTGCGAAGCGCGAGTATTTTGCTAGTATTTAATAAAACAAAGAACAATAACAGAAAAAATAAAATCATTGTAGCTTGCTTGATCTTTCTCTCTCCTATGGGGAAAAAGGCACATAACTTAGGAATTGTGATCTTTCAATTATTGTGGTCAAAATTACATAAAAAATACATTTTGTAGCTAATTATTAAGCTTATTTTGCCAGCAATATGAAGGTAGCGGTTTATTTGCAGCTAGTCTACACTTGTTTAACCAAGCAGCCGTTTCTCTGTGTATACAGTATGTGTTTGTGTGTATGCATGTGTGTGAGAGATGCTCCTCTGTGGGATTTAGGATGAGAAACCCGCCGCTAGAATGTATCCTTATTACAGAGACATGCAAAAGTATTCAGTCCCCTTGAAAGTCATCATAATTGTCTGCATGACAGAAGATCTGTACACATATTTATCCATTCAGTATTTTTAATATGAACTGTTATGCTGTAAAAGTACATTTCCAAAGTCAAAATAAACCATTTTGTGTAGCTATTTAACTGAAAAACTCAAATGTTAGTATTTGCATAAGTATTCAAGCCCTACACGTTAATATTTTGTCAATAACCTTTTTTCTGCAATATCAGCCTTAATTCTTTTGGGGTAAGTATGTACCGTAGATCCCGGAATACAAGCCAACCCGGTATATTAGCCGATCCCCTTCTCTACCTACTAAATTACATGTATTTGCCGATGACCGGTATTTAAGCCGACCCCCTTCTCCAAGCAAAATTTTCTAAATTTCCTTAAAAGTGTCTCTTCGGGTATATTTATAATGTTTATCGGCGAGAATTTGAGACTGCCGGCATTTTTGATGGAAACCAGGAAGTGATTGCGGAGAAGTTTGGTAAAATGGAACCTTTGTGTTGAAACTATATACGCAAATACGGTACATCGGCGGGTGGATTTCCGGAGACTTGTTATAAATTTGATTAACTTAAATACACAATACAGTGGACCCTTGACTTACGAACTTAATGCGTTCCGAACCTCCCACTGCAACACTTACTTAACCTTTTCATAATAAAAAACACCAATAATTTTTCTAATGTACTAACCAAAAAGTTATAAAAAGTGCCTAGCCTACTTCAATTAGGCTAGGAGCATGGCGGCGCGCATGGTCGCAGCGGATCAAGGCTCTCCTTTTCAGTGCACTTTTTTGTTGTTTTTGTACTTTTTTTTTGTCCTTGTTTGTGCACGATCGGTTCGGCGAACATCCGCTACACCATTCAGAACCTTATAGACATCGGTGTCCAGAGCCAGACATCTGTTTTGAGTGTTTTTCATCACACGCACAACATCCCAGACAACATAGTGAGACCAGCGGGCTCTCCGTGGTTTGTTGTCAGGTCTAGCAGACGACACAGAAGGAGGAGGGAAAGAAAGCAGAAGCGGGGCCGCAGATACGGCGTTATGCTAAGGCTAAAAAACAACCATACAAGCCCTATACAGAACTTTTTTTCTGCACTGAAGGAGCTGCTTTTAATCTCATTGTAGATGCGTATAGTGACAGTAAAAGGCATTCTATTCTAGAAACAATTTCATACTGTACTTACCATTTAATTTGACATCTTTGGGCTGCAGGAAGGGAGGAGGAGGAGATATTTCCACACAATGTCCATCTTCGTTTCGAAATTACATCCACAAACACATGTATCTGGGCTCCGACTGACGCTACTAACGCTGTCGGTTGTTTGTTTACAATCGCACAAGCGGATACACATGACCGCATCCGTTTCGTAACGCAAGATGTGGATCGTAAATCAAAATAAAAAATTTTATTTTAAACTTCCCGATAATTTATTATAAATTTTATTAATAAAATCAACAACTAAAACACTTTTTTTGAATAAATTCTTTATTTAATTTAAAGTACCGGCATGCAAAGTTACTTCTTCATCTGAAAGATGGCTCTGGTTTCGTCATTATTTACTTCCGTATTCATCAGCCAAAACGGCATTGCGCTGGAAATCTTGAATCTGAAATGATACTCGTTGTATAAACCGACCCCCAAACTCCAAGCCAAAAATCTAGGACGAAATTCTCGGCTTGTATTCCGGGATCTACGGTACCAGTTTTGCACATTGTTCAGGAGTGATTCTTCCCCGTTCCACTTGGTAGTATTTATAGAGAATCCTCTAAGTTGGTGGAATGGGGCCTCCGGACAGCAGTTTTCAAATAGTGCCACAGATTCTCAAAAGGGTTAAGATAAAGACTTTAACTTGGCAATTCCAAAACATTCACCTTTCTGTTTTTAAGTTATTCCAGTGTCGCTTTGGCCTTATGCCTAGGGTCATTGTCATGTTCAAAGTTGAATCTTCTCCTGAGATGTAGGTTCATAGCATACTGGAAGACGTTCACCTGCAATATTGTGTGGTATTTGTGTCCATCCATTGTCCCTTTAACTCTGACAAGATTCCCAGTCCCTGCACATGTAAAGCATTCCCATAGCATGATTCTGCCACCACTATATTTCACTCTAAGTATTATGTTTCTTGAGCATGGGCAATGTTAGTTTTATGCCACACATACCTTTTTGATGTCTGGCCAAAAAGTTCTATTTTGGTCTCATCTGACCATAAAGCCTTCTCACACATCTTAACTGGGTCTTCCTTATGCTTTGTAGCAAATGCCTTTGTGGTCCTTCTTAAGGAATGACTTCTTTCATGGTACCTTCCCATAGAGGCCCATTTTATGGAGAGCTCTTGAAATTGTATACCCATGCACCTTCACTCCAGTTCCAGCCAAAGAGCATTGCAGACTTCTGAGAGTGATAGTTGGATTTTTAATAGCCTCTCTCACCAGTCAACATCTTGCTCTGATGTTTAATTTTGAGGGATAGCCTGTCCTAGTAAGAGTTTGAATGCTGTAATGAACCTTCCACTTTCTGATGATAGATCCAACAGTGCTTAATGGGACATTCAAACTATGGTATTTTTTTCATAGCCATTTCCTGCCTTGTGCATTTCAGTGACTTTGTTTCTCACACTAGCAGAATGTTCCTTTTATCTTCATTTTTGTAGTGATTTCACAATCTAAGACTATAGCCCTTACAAAGGGTGCTTTTTATATCTAAAGGATGTATGTGACTCGCAAGTTGTGCCTAATTGTTTAATTATGGTCAAATGACAATCACCTTTGTGTCATTTGTAATTAATTTGTCATTTGTGTAAATCTGGAGTTTCCAAAGCACAGAGGTTTAAATATTTATGCAAATACTAACTTTTGAGTTTCTCTTCTTCCGTTAAATATCTACAGAAAATGGTTTATCTTGACTTTGGGTATGTATTATTGGAAATGTATATTAAAAATACTGAATGGTTAAAAATGTGTACAAATCTTATGTGATTCAGAAAATAATGACTTTCTAGGTGACTGAACACTTTTGCACATCACTGTACCTTTCAGTTACAGTGACACCAATACTATAACACATTAGCTGGATTTTAAAATGTCTATTAAATTACAATTGTCAGAATCAAGTAGGTGTACTTGTGGTCTGGCATAAGTGATTCTTTGTTCCCTTCCATGTCAGCTTTCACCAGACCAGTGGGAGAATCTTCAGCTTTCTTTCTTTGTTTTAAGAGCCTGTCTCCTTTTTTTGCCTTGATCACACCTTCTGATTGCAGTTTGTCTTTGAGGTTCAAACAAACAGTGTCAGCTGTTTTATTGCTAGCAAAGATACCCCTGCGATCAGTCCTGTGGCTTGTGATCAGTCAGTCCTCTGCTCAAGCACATGCTGACTTTAGCAAGGTTTGGACTAATGACACTCCTAATCTAAATCCTGTTATGGACAGTGTTCCATTTTTCCAGTCCAGCCTCATTTGTTGTTGTTGTTTTTTTTTATGGATTGTGATTCTATTCTTAGTTTAGATGTTAACATATTATCACTATTAGATTAATTGCAGATAGCGGTAAAAGTGTGAGTACTTTTTCACTGATGCCTTCTGCACTATGAGTTGAAATGCATTGAAAAAAGTGACTCAACTTGACTTACTTAAATATAATCATTAATACTTGAGACTTATGTATGTAAGACTTAGTCCCATCTCTAGTATATATTACATCTAGCAATAGACCAAGGTTGGGTTGCATAATATGCCTGCACTACAAATGAAAACCCCAAAATTCTTGGATTCTGTGTACGTTTCCAGAAGAACAGTCTGCTTTCTTCTCAATTAATACTCCAGTCCCCCTCAACACTCACTATTGCAGTTGTAAAAAAATGTCCATTTTGTAGACTTTGCAAAATAAAAGTACATGCTTCAATGTAACAGAATATAGCACTTACTGCTTTAACACATTTGGGACTTAAAGGTTATTAAGAGGAAAACAGTGTGTAGTGCTGCAAGATTGTGCGGTACACCATGGAGTGTTTTATAAAAAAGATATATTTTATCTCTTAGCCTTAGATTAAAAATAATTCCAAATGCTTTAACACTAGAATCCCTGAAGCCTATGAAAAAAGTCGTAATCCTGAGCCTCCTTAAATTTCTTCGCACCTCTCCATTGGCATCTTTTGTTTTGCAAATATGTTAATCAGCACAAGCAGCATGCAGCCTGCTATCCCATCCCCCCCACCGCTGCTGCTCAACTTGGACAAAAAGTTCTCCCAGCTCAAGTCTGTTTATCTGGGTGTGAGGTGCATGGAGTTGTATAGAGTAAATAATATATTGTCATTTGGAACACATGAATTTCATGTGTGTTCTGTATCTATAACGATCTGGGTAAATATAGGATGACAGGAAATGCAATGCAAGAAATATTGAACACTAAAACTAAACTTTTTTAATGTTATAGCACTAATGGCAAAATTTTGACATGAAGTGTGTAATGTGTGAAGACTTAAGTTCAAATATCAAACACTTTCACAAAAGGTACAAGCATAACAAAACAAGTGTGCTTTTATTCAAAAATATAACCAAAGAAAGAAATTGGGTTAGGGTATAATGCTGACATGACCGCTTGGGTGGTGCCAGCAGTAAGAACTGCTGACTCATAATCAAGAGGTTGCCGGTTCGATTCCGGGTGCTTCCTAGATTACCCATTTTGAGTAGTGAGCTGTTCTTATTGTTACTATTGTAGAATAAAGCATAAATTTGCTGTGAGTCTGTAACAGCCAGTGTAAATTTTATGGTACTTGTAAAAGTTAGCTTTTTTATTTTTATTTATTTTTTTTTAATTCCGTTTTATTCTCTGTCACATTCATGCTTCCCCAATCTGACACTGTTGTTTTCAAATAAAGACATGCTATAACAGGTGAACTCGGATGAGGATGAGGGTTCTACATCAGAGACAGAGAATAGTATCCCTCCCTGCAGCAAACGTCCACTCACTCATAAGAACAACACAGCTGCAACAAGCGTAAAGGCGAAAGATGGCACTGTTTGGATGCAGCAACAGGTTGGCCGTCATCCTGCCTGTGTCTGCCACATACATGTCCTTTAATGAAACAGCAGGCCTACAGAGGTTGCCAAGGTATCGTGCAAAGTTCTGTTTGTGATTATGTTTTCTGATGGTCTTTATATAAAATGCATTTATATGTTACTTATATAAACGCCACATTGAATATTGTTTATTAATATTTATTTACTTATTTTCCTACAGCGTAAAGTCCCAAGTAGACTGCAGAGCTTCCTCTGTTTGATCGACATAGGCATGCTGACAAAGTATATGTGCAGTGCCACTCAATGCCTATGTCGATCAAACACCAGCAGCTCTCCAGTATACTTGTGACTTTATGCTGTAGGAAGATAACTGAATAAATATAGGTAAACAACATTTCATGTGGCTTTTATATAAGTAACATATAAATATTCTTCATATAAAGACCAACAAAAACATAATCGTAAACAGAACTTTGCACGATACCAATGGCGAGCTCTGTAGGCCCTGCTCTTTCATTGAAGGACATATGTTTGGCAGATTCATTGGCAGGATGATGCCTACCCTATTGCTATATCCAAACGGTGCCATCTTTGCCTTTACGCCTGGTGCAGCTGTGTTGTTCTTATGTGTGAGTGGATGTTTCTTGCAGGGAGGGTTTCTGTTCTTTTTCCAATGTAGAACCCTCATCTGAGTGCACCTCTGTTCTACCACCACATCTTTATTTGAAAACTAACAGTGTCAGATCAGAGGGAGTGTGAATAAAACTCAATAATACAAAAAAAAAAAGAGCTAACCTTTACAAGTACAAAAAATTTACCTGCTGTTACAGACTCAAATCAAATGTATGTTTTTATTCTATAATAGTAACAATAAGAACAGCTCACTACTCAAAACAGAAAATCTAGGAAGCAAATGGAATTGAACCAGCAACCTCTTGATTATGAATCAGCAGTTCTTACCTCTCCACCAGCCAAGCGTACATGTCAGCCTTATCCCCCTATCCAAATTTCTTTTTCTTTGGTTATTTTCTTGAATAAAAGTGCACTTATTTTGCTATATTTGTACCTTTTGTGAAAGTGTTTATTTGATATTTGGACTTCAGTCTTCACATATTATACACTTCATGTCAACATTTTGTCATTAGTACTATAACATGCAAAAACTTTTTGTTTTAGTTATGTGTTCAACATTTCTTGGCCTCTCATTTCCTGTCACCCAATATTTACCCATTTCATTGTAAACCGGGGAACACACATGAAATGCATCTGGTTGTGATGTGACTGGAATTGTATAGGCTAAATAATATACCGTTATTTGGAATACATGCAACTTCAGCTGTATCGGTGGGAAATGGGACAGCAGGCAGCTTGCTGCCAGTGCTGATTGACACTTGCAAAACAAAGATGCTAACGAGGAGGTACGAAGGAATTTAAGGTGGCCCGGCATTACGACTTTTTTCGTAGGCTTCAGGAATTCTAGTGTTTAAATTTAAAAATAAAGATATTTACATTCAGTAAAGTGAAGTGTAGTAATTACAGTATCTCACAAAGTGAGTACTCCCCTCACATTTTTTTGAGGGCTGTACTCACTTTTGTGAGATACTGTAGATATTAAAGTTTTTCTGTTCTCTGTCAGGAATATGCAGTATTATCTAATCATTTAAAATAATTGTTTTACTTGTACATATGTCTGTCTTTTAGAACACCGGCGAAGCGGAGAGATGAGCATATGCAGGTGGATGCCAAGCCATTTCATGGAGATTCTTATATATATAACATGAATTACCCAAACATCGGCATGTGCTACATTATAAACAACAAGAACTTTGACCCTAAAACAGGTAGTTAAGACTAAGGTTCTGAAAATAAAGTGCTTATAAGTTTAGATGTGAAGTGCTCTCCGTGTGTTTTTAAATGCTTGTCTTATTATTCTGTATATAATTTCTAAGATTGTCTATTTTAAGGTTAATAGATTGTCTATTTTAAGGTTAATTAGTATATATCATAATAAGGAATGTATATTAATTTGGAATTAGTTTTTTTTTTTCATCCCCAGAAGTCTTTGCTTCCCTTTTTTAATGCAGATGGAGGTCTCTACTAATACTGTTAATAAGGTAACAGAAGGTATTCAAAGTATTATAGACACCATCTTAAATTAACTAATGTCCTCATTGTTGCTTCACTGGCCGCTATCATCAAAAAAATTCTTTTATAACTTAAGTTTGAAATTATGTACCAGCTGCAGTACCTAGCAAATTTACAAAAGCTTCTGATATGAGCATTTTCTTGCAATTCTTTCTCCTTAGAAACATGGAACAAATCTGAGTTTAATATTTGCAGATGGAAAAGAATTTTTACATTTTGGGTTTTAGATGTGGCCTTGGAAATGTTACCACCATCTAATGTTAAAATAGAATTTATCCTATACAGTAAAAATACCTAAAATCTGTTTTAAACAGCTAGCAATTTAAGAAGATGTACTCTGTTTATATTGAAATTCAACAAAATATAAACCAATACAAGTTTATCTAGTCTCTCTTTTTATAGATATTAAATATTTGTGTAACTTGTTTTGTACAGGAATGAATGTTCGAAATGGAACTGATGTAGATGCCAAACAACTGTGTCAAACATTTAAAAAGCTGGGGTACAAAGTAAAAGTTGATAATGACCTTAAATGTGCAGAGATTGTAAATAATTTAAAAAAAGGTAAGAAACTTAATTTAGACACATTGAACAGCTGGAACAATGTATTTAACTTAATGTGTATTTGTCTAGCTGCTTGTTTTTTGTTTGTTTTTTTTTTTTTTTACTATATTTGGTAATTTGCTGATTTTTTTTTTTTATTTTTTATTTTTTAATACCTTTCTTCTGCCATTAATTTTCTAAACTGGTTTATTTCATTATAGGATTATGTGTAGCCAAAAAGGATAAGGCTCAAGATATGAGCATACTCTGGATGGGATTTCCATCCATGATGGGTCACTGTCACTATTTCTACTAGATTAATTTAGTATCCCCAATTAGCAAAATTTCTTTGACATTTGAGGGGGAAACCTTATCTAAGAGAGAACTTGCAAATGCAACACAGTCGATTCTATAGCTAAGGAATTCCATAGTTTCAGAACAACCAGTTTAAAGAGGTACTCTAAAGATCTCACTTGAAGTAATGAAAATAACTGTTAATTATTTATATTAGAATTAACATTAGTATTTTGTTGTGCTCTTTTGCTGTCATTTACAATTGCATGTTTTTATTCATGTAGAATGTTTCTATAAAAAAAATGCTATTTTTTATTGCAGCATTTCATTTTTTTTAGTTAACACCATTGTAGACATATGTCTAATGAATGCCTTTTTTATTCTAGCATTTGCTCACATTTCTAATATTGGAGTTTTTAAATAATGTACTGTCAGGTGGCATGGTAGCACTGCTGCCTCACAATAAGACGACCAGGGTTCACATGCCAGGTCCTCCCGGCATGGAGTTTGTGTATTCTCCTAGTCTTTGTGGGTTTCCCCCATATTCCAAAGAAATGTGGATTGGAAATGCTGAATTGGCCCTAGTGTGTGTGTTTGACCTATGATGCACCCTATGCTTGCTCCCCTGCAACCCTCCTCAGAATTAAGTGGGTTTAGAAAGTGGGTGGATGGATGAATGATGTACTGTCTGAGGATTTCTTCCAAATCGATTTATAAATTTTAATGTGTAATAATAAATTAATACTAGTGAGTATTAGAAGAATACTTCAGATGTTTAGCTGGAATCATTGTATGATCATCTGTGCATTGTTGAGATTGTTTAGAACTGTTAAACACGTGCATTAAACTATAGGTCAAAGAGAATAAAACCAAAACACAACAAGGAAAACATAAGACAAAATACTACAACCTATTTTAATTATGTTAGCTAACATTTTTTTTTTCTTCTTAAAATATAAAAATTCTCTTAAGTCTCATTAACTGCCTATTTAATGTCAAATTATTTTTAATGTCCGCATATAATAAGCCCTGTCTTTTTGAACTCAAGTGTATAGTATCTTCTTTTTGAATCTTCTTTTATAAATGTGTGAGGGCTGAAACAGTATCTTTTACTACTGACCCACAAAGCAAAGAAATAAGACGCAGATGGCCAAATGTATCGCTGGCAGATAACCTGTTCAGTTTCATACATTGCTGTTTTGTTTCTACCTACATTTCTATATTATCCTGATATTTCCCTCTACTTACCCTTTATCTATTTTCTTCAAGGATAAGTGTACTCATCGGGTTCATTACTGGGTTGGTTTGCTGTTGTACCGTAAGATTAACAAACACACAAATAGATATGTACATACACACAGAACCTAACCACAAAAAATACAGTATGAAAGGTGTATACATATGCACATTATTCCTTAGCACTTTAACCCACACATGTACCGTGTGAATAACACATCCACTGTCTGCTTTCCCTAGTACTCCACGAGACTTACTTCTCATTGGCACAAGCAACGTACAATGTCTTAGACCAAAATGTTACTTTTGGTCTCCTTGAATATATTTGAACATACAAAGGCTCAACACCCTTGGCTGTAGGCCATTTATCAACCAATGAATGTCTTTCTTCAATGCAGTGTTCATTATTAGACAGAGCTCTTCTTGCTCCACTCGATAAACCTTGCAGCTTAGATCTTATGGCACTTCTTCACTGCTCCAGGTGCACTAAATTTACCTTATTACTTCAATCACTCTAGATATGAAGACAAAGTATACAAAGTTAAAGGCCATAGTATTTATTAAAAAACAATAATTAGTAAAAAAAAATAGTAATAGTAGAGAAAAGCATAAAAGAAATTGTGGATAGCAAAGTCTGAATATATATAGTCTGTAGAAAAAGTTTATCAGAATTTAAAGATGAATGTCCCAGGGCGGCATTGATTTAGTAATCAGTAATCATAGAGTTCTTTAGCTGACGATTGGATGAAAACTGCCTCACGTTTAACTCGCCCTCTACATGTTTAGTCCATCATGTTTATTTTATTTTAAAATTCGCAACACCTGATTGGCTGGCTGTCAATATGATGAATGAATTTGCTCAAACTCTTTAATCTGTGTGAGTGTGTCAGTTTCCCAAACAATAAGGTTTTTGATGTTTTAAGAACTTTTCTGTGCCAAGCTGCAAACTAATTTAGTCCTAGTTGCAACAGATGTCACTGTGCTTTGATTACAAGTACAATTCAGTAAAAGAGGATGCTTTGATGTTAAAATTGCCCATGCAAGTGTCCTGTATTTGAATTTATCTTGTTTGGCTTGAGCGAAATACATTGGCAAATATAGACACAAAATTGCAGATTTTGCACACCAGAACATTCCACCCCAATTGTTTTGTCTTGGTAGAGTTCTATATTACCTTAGATCCCGGAATATAAGCCGACTTGGTATATAGGCCGACCCCCTTTTCTACCTACTAAATTACATGTATTTGCCGATGACCGGTATTTAAGCCAACCCCCTTCTACAAGCAAAATTTTCTAAATTTCCTTAGAAGTGTCTCTTCAGGTATATTTATCATGTTTATCGGCAAGAATTTGAGACTGCCGGCATTTTTGATGGAAACCAGGAAGTGATTACGGCGAAGTTTGGTAAAATGAAACCTTTGTGTTGAAACTATATACGCAAATATGGTACATCGGCGGGTGGGTTTCCGGAGACTCGTTATAAATTTGATTAACTTAAATACGCAATACAGTGGACCCTTGACTTACGAACTTAATTTGTTCGCGAGGGTTGGTTGTAAGTCAAGACTATTTTTCCCATAAGAAATAATGGAAATACCCATAATGCGTTCCGAACCTCCCACTGTAACACTTACTTAACCTTTTCATAATAAAAAAGGGTTGTATAATGTGCATAATTTACTAAAACACCAATAATATTTCTAATGTACTAACCAAAAAGTTATAAAAAGTGCCTAGCCTACCAGAAGTAGGCTAGATTAAGCTAGGAGCATGGCGGCGCGCATGGTCGCATTGGCACAGGGCTGTCCTTTTCAGTGCACTTTTTTGTTGCTTTTGTACTTTTTTTTTTTGCTTGTTTGTGCACGATCGGTTCAGCGAACATCCGCTACACCCGTCAGAACCTTATACACATCGGTGTCCAGAGCCAGACATCTGTTTTGAGTGTTTTTCATTACATGCACAACATCCCAGACAACATAGTGAGACCAGCGGGCTCTCCGTGGATTGTTGTCGGGTCTAGGAGACGACGCAGACGGAGGAGAGAAAGGAAGCAGAAGCAGGGCTGCAGATCCGGCGTTATGCTAAGGCTAAAGAAACAACCATACAAGCCCTATACAGAACTTTCTTTTGCAACTTCTTTGCATCTTTTCGCACCATTTGTTTGTTTATTTACTTGTTGTGTTCTACACATATGTCTGCACTGAAGGAGCTGCTTTTAATCTCATTGTACATGTGTATAGTGACAATAAAAGGCATTCTATTCTAGAAACAACAATTTCATATTGTACTCGCCATTTAATTTGACATCTTTGGGATGCAGGAAGGGAGGAGGAGGAGAATGAAACGGAAGGTGGTTATTGTTTAGAAGGAGCCTCCTTATGCAAATCTTTTCTTTGTAAAATTGTCGAGATGGTGGATTTCGACATGCTGTACATATTAGCGAGATCAGTCACACGAACAGCACTCTCATATTTACTCACAATTTCCATCTTCGTTTCGATTGTGATCGCTTTCTTTACCTTCTCTTCCTTCCTTAGCAATTATGTGTCTTGCTTGCATGGTCTTAGTGAATTATATATATAGGTAAATCACTGCAATGACCGAAATTACATCCACAAACACATTTATCTGGGCTCCGACTGACGCTTACTAACGCTCTCGGTTGTTTGTTTACGATCGCGCAAGCGGATACACGTGACCGCATTCGGGTCGTAACGCAAGATGTTGGTCGTAAATCAAAACAACAGTATTTTATTTTAAACTTCCCGATAATTTATTATAAATTTTATTAATAAAATCAACAACTAAAACACTTTTTTGAATAAAATCTTTATTTAATTTAAAGTACCTGCATGCAAAGTTACTTCTTCATCTGAAAGATGGCGCTGTGGTTTCATCATTAATTACTTCCGTATTCATCGGCAAAACCGGCATTGTGCTGGAAATCTTGAATCTGAAACAATACTCGTTGTATAAGCCGACCCCCAAACTCCAAGCCAAAAATCTAGGACGAAATTTTCGGCTTATATTCCGGAATCTACAGTACTTTATTTTCCCCTTTTGTATTCTTTATTGTGTAGCCTTTGTCAGAATGCCTCAGATCCCATACATTTTCTCCACCTTCCATTCTAAATCTATAACCTCAGGCAATTGCACAAAAGGAGGAGTTAGTTGCAACTTTAATGTATTATTGATAATATTCATAAAATAACAGTAAGCGAAGTACAAGTCAACATTGGAAACCATAAAACCTGTTAAATGCAGATGTGTAGTTTAAGGAGACACACAGACTTGTAGTTACTTTAAATGTCTCTAGTTAAGCCATCATTTCTAGCTTTCTTCAAGACAGGCCACATGCCTGTCTCAATATGGCTGCTGAGCTGTGCTCTTCAGTGTGCTATCCTTTTCATGGTAATGGTGAGAGAGGGAGGGGTAAAGCAGCCAAATTTAGACATTTTCTGTTCACATCCTACAGCCAACAGGGCATTGTGTTAAAGAATAGTTCCTGGTTCAAAGCCAAACAGCCAACTTTAGACCAATAGAATTCTGGTGCAACACATCCATCAACTGCTGTGTTTATGGCTTTGTGATGGCGCACAGGCTCTCAGTCCAACGTAGTCATTCTTGCCAAACTGGTTTTAGGCACCTCCATCCCCCTAATACATTTTTATTATATACCCTCAAGTACTGATATCATTTGGTTAGCTGAATCTTTCCAGCTTCCTGTGCGAGATGTCTCTTTGAATGTATACCCCTTGTCAAATAGGTTTTAGGCATTTCCCCCCAAACCTGTAAGTCAGTCCTAAAGACTCCAAACATGAAAACTTCTCACCAGTGAAACATTACTATTACATTTGCTTTGTCTAAATTACAAATAAACACATACAAAATATTTATCAACTTGCATGCAAAATTACACACCACTACAATTTCCAAATGCAAATTACACAAATTATGACAATTATGAAACTTCAAAATAATCTAAATTAGCTTGTTTTAATGTTTGATATGTGCAATATACCTTTAAGATATGTAAGAAGTGTTTTAATGTAGAATTGAGTGTCTGTTGAGAATACAAAGTTCAATATTTTTATTCAAGCAAAGGATACAAAATGGATTTAGAGGCATGGCCCGAGACTCGGGTAAATGTTAAAATGAGACCATAAGTCAGAAAAGGTGAATTTCCGTTTTAATAAAATGTAGGTAAATTCCAGTGATACACACATGCATACATAAATATATACAGTACATCCGGAAAGTATTCACAGCGCATCACTTTTTCCACATTTTGTTATGTTACAGCCTTATTCCAAAATGGATTAAATTCATTTTTTTCCTCAGAATTCTGCACACAACACCCCATAATGACAACCTGAAAAAAGTTTACTTGAGGTTTTTGGAAATTTATTAAAAATAAAAAAACTGAGAAATCGCATGTACATAAGTATTCACAGCCTTTGCTCAATACTTTGTCGATGCACCTTTGGCAGCAATTACAGCCTCAAGTCTTTCTGAATATGATGCCACAAGCTTGGCACACCTATGCTTGGCCAGTTTCGCCCATTCCTGTTTGCAGCACCTCTCAAGCTCCATCACGTTGGATGGGAAGCATTGGTGCACAGCCATTTTAAGATCTCTCCAGAGATGTTCAATCGGATTCAAGTCTGGGCTGTGGCTGGGCCACTCAAGGACATTCACAGAGTTGTCCTGAAGCCACTCCTTTGATATCTTGGCTGTGTGCTTAGGGTCGTTGTCCTGCTGAAGGATGAACCGTCGCCCCAGTCTGAGGTCAAGAGCGCTCTGGAGCAGGTTTTCATCCAGGATGTCTCTGTACATTGCTGCAGTCATCTTTCTCTTTATCCTGACTAGTCTCCCAGTTCCTGCCACTGAAAAACATCCCCACAGCATGATGCTGCCACCACCATGCTTCACTGTAGGGATGGTATTGGCCTGGTGATGAGCGGTGCCTGGTTTCCTCCAAACGTGATGCCTGCCATTCACACCAAACAGTTCAATCTTTGTCTCATAAGACCAGAGAATTTTGTTTCTCATGGTCTGAGAGTCCTTCAGGTGCCATTTGGCAAACTCCAGGCGGGCTGCCATGTGCCTTTTACTAAGGAGTGGCTTCTGTCTGGCCACTTTACCATACAGGCCTGAGTGGTGGATTGCTGCAGAAATGTTTGTCCTTCTGGAAGGTTCTCCTCTCTCCACAGAGGACCTCTGGAGCTCTGACAGAGTGACCATCGGGTTCTTGGTCACCTCCCTGACTAAGGCCCTTCTCCCCCGATCGCTCTGTTTAGATGGCCGGCCAGCTCTAGGAAGAGTCCTGGTAGTTTTGAACTTCTTCCACTTACGGATTATGGAGGCCACTGTGCTCATTGGGACCTTCAAAGCAGCAGAAAATTTTCTGTAATCTTCCCCAGATTTGTGCCTCGAGACAATGCTGTCTCAGAAGTTTACAGACAATTCCTTTGACTTCATGCTTGGTTTGTGCTCTGACATGAACTGTCAACAGTGGGACCTTATATAGACAGGTGTGTGCCTTTCCAAATCATGTCCAATCAACTGAATTTGCCACAGGTGGACTCCAATTAAGCTGCAGAAACATCTCTAGGATGATCAGGGGAAACAGGATGCACCTGAGCTCAATTTTGAGCTTCATGGCAAAGGCTGTTAATACTTATGTACATGTGCTTTCTCAATTTTTTTTTTATTTTTAATAAATTTGCAAAAATCTCAAGTAAACTTTTTTTACGTTGTCATTATGGGGTGTTGTGTGTAGAATTCTGAGGAAAAAAATGAATTTAATCCATTTTGGAATAAGGCTGTAACATAACAAAATGTGGAAAAAGTGATGCGCTGTGAATACTTTCCGGATGCACTGTATATGTAGCTTTGCACATTGCAAGTAAATCATCTCAAACACCTAAAATCATATCGATCTGCTAATTTTGTGTGGTAGTAGTTTAGTTGTAGTTTTGTAGTAGTAAATGTGAAAGGGTAACCTGTACATGGGTTAGGGGTGGAAGACCCCCTTAAATGTGAAAACTGGTGAATGATACTTAGGCCTCCCAACTATGGTGGTGTGTGTCACAGTGGGTTATTTTACTGGTGTAATTGCTTTTTGTTTTATTTTTTTATTTTTCTTACCCTGCTGGTCAACAGGTGCTGGAATGCACATGCAGTTGCCATAATGAGCGAATTTCCATTTAGCTATGTAGCAAGAGCATGGCGTCAACTGGGGTTGGCTACACAAACAAATAGGAGAGGAGTGGGTAAGAAAGAAGAAAAAGAAATTGAGAAGCAAGCGAGAGCTTGAGAAAGCTAAGACCTGAGAAGGATGGCAAGAACTCTACTCTGGTTTCAGAAAGAGAGGAATGACCACATGGGAGGAGATGTCTGCACCTGCTGAATAACTAGGGGAGGAGTAAGGGCAGAAGTTAGCTGGTGTTAAGCCTATACTACTTTTCAAATCAAAAATAATATTAAACATTTTTGAGAGGGGGTGATCCAGACACAAGTACACAAACACAAATCAAGGGTACAAACGAAATGTATTTTATTACACTATGTTACTTTCACAGATTATTCTCCAATGCACCAGTAATTACAAGCACAATCCAATACTATCTTTCCTCCACTCTCCTCCAGGTAAGCTTTGTCCTCTAACTCCCGACTCTCACTCCCCGAGTGAGGCGAGATGCCACCTTGGATTTAGGAGCACTTCCTGTGCCATGGCAATGCATGGTGGAAGCACTTACAGGTTGCAAGTTGGCTGCCCATAACAGGGAGGTCCTCTGCCAATATTGGCCCCTGGTGGTCTCGAAGGACCCAGACAGTGTTGCTCTTCTGTATTCTGTATTCCAAACTAGGACCCAGTCAGAGGTAACACAGACACCTCTCATTCTGGTGGACAAATTGTCCATTCATTAATTGTTTCTCCCGACTGGGATATAAATGTACAATTGTAGGCAAAAGTTTTAAGAATGACACAGGTATTGGTTTTCACAAAGTTTGCTGCTTCAGTGTTTTTAGATCTTTTTGTCAGATGTTTCTATGTTATACTGAAGTATAATAAGTTTCAAAGGCCTTTATTGACAATTACATTAAGTTTATGCAAAGAGTCAATATTTCTAAGTGTTGGCCCTTAACTTTTTCAAGACCTCTGCATTTCGCTTGCTGACAATCCACTTCTGGGCAAATCCTGACTGATGGCACTCCATTCTTGCATAATCAATGCTTGTGTCAGAATTTTTGGGTTTTTGTTTGTCCATCCGTCTCTTGAGGTTTGACCACAAGTCCTCAATGGGATTATGGTCTGGGGGAGTTTCCTGGCCAAGGACACAAAGTTTCAATGTTTTGTTCCCATAAATCCATTTCAGTGCATTTTATGTATATATAAAAATGAATTAATATCTTTGTGTATATAAAGATAAACTGACTCATCTCGTATATAGCCTGCACACACAAACATATCTGCAACCCCCAGTTTGGGGTAGCATTAAGACAGTAATCAAGTCTAGGTTGCTGTAAACTTTGTATTCTCTGTGGTTCTTACTGAAATTTTGTATCCTATGTCTAAGATTATAGACCTTGTTTTACAGGGTTGCTAAAACATGCGCTGACTGCTCTCTGACTTCTTTGCACTCCACTAGCACAGAACTGTGACATCATCAGATAATATATTTGTGACTTAAATTTTGCATGTACAGACTTTGAAAATATTTAAAATAAAACCAGGTACTGTATTTATTTCAGTGGCATCCGAAGACCACACGAATGAGGCCTCTCTTGTCTGTGCACTGCAAAGCCATGGAGATGATGGGAAAATTTATGGTACAGATGGTTTTTTGGACATAAAAATCATAACTGACTTTTTCAAAGGAGACAAATGTAAAAGTCTGGTTGGTAAACCAAAACTGTTTTTCATACAGGTAAAGTAATATGTCTGAAGTGAATATTTAAAATAGTACCATTCTGGGTATATTTAAGATTGTAGGATAGTTTAAGTTCTCACCTGCATTTATCATCTTAATATTTTTTAACTTGAAAAGTATATAAATAATTGAGTTGTTATTATTAGTACCATCATGAAATTAGAAGTAAACTTTAAAATATACTGACTTCGTTTAAATAAATTGCTTTATGTAATGCATATTTTTAACAACTAATTATCCATCTTTCTACTTACTTAATCCTCCTAAACCCTGTAGTTATATCGACAATATAAGAATAAATAGTTGTAATGTTTAAAGTAAGCCTTAACTGCAACTGTGCTTCCAGGGTTTTTCTTTGATTTGTTTAGTTGGATTAATGATTTTAGAAACCCATAGGTCTGTTTTTTTTTCTTTGTTGACAACAGTACCTTTCCATCTTCTTCACAAAAAAAACAAATATTAAAGTTTTGAATGTTTTCTTTTATCTCAATATGATTATTCAATAGTGTCATTTCTGTTGATGTTTTAAACTCTTTTGTAAATGTTAAGGCATGTAGAGGCACAGAGTTGGATGGAGGAATTGAATGTGATAGTATGGAAAGTGATGGTCCTGCCCAAAGGATTCCTGTGGAGGCAGACTTCTTGTATGCATTTTCTACAGCTCCAGGTAATATTTTCTGTTTTAGACCTTCATGACATGGGCTAATATTTCTTTTTTAGTGTATGTTTTAGAGTATTCATTTTTATACATTTCTTCAGGCAGAATTGGGACTTTTTCTACATATCCATCCCTTTTCTAGATAGGACAGCAGTCCATCACAGGAAACATACAATAACACTGAATCATGCTAGGGCAGCCATTTTACCAAATAATTTAATTAACAAAGGCTATAGAAATTAAGTAATATTCACCTAGCTTTCATTTAAGTCTAGTCAAAAAAATGATATCTTGGTATAATGTTTCATTTCATACAGTAACAGTCTTCAATGATATACAGTAGCTTTTCACAGAATTTCAATAGAACTTGAAAGAAACGTGTGCAAAACTCCTGTAGTAAGATTAAACAGCCTGGAGTTAAACATGTTAACATTTTTTGGAGAGATGAAACCATAAAATAAACCTAGGAATGCAAATTAAACAAGTTCATGTAATAATTAAAATTCTTATACATGGAACACTAGAGGATTTGTATTACTGTCTCTGGCTAAAATCATTCCCTGGCATAGCTGGCAGAAGACCATTTTCTGCTTTGGTGTTAGTTTTAAATCCAAACAATCAATGAAGCACCCATCTTTTCAACAATTTTGTAGCTGTGTTCCTGTCTGGATAGCTCATTCTTTCCCATTTCTGTTCATGTTTGAGTTTGTAGATGCAGGATGTAATGCATGCATTTGTTTTCATGGAAAAGAGGATTTCCATGTGCTTGTATTGGCCACGGTGATCACAGATGCACCTTAAACATCAGAACCACTTAACATGAATAATGCTGATCCTATCAGATTTACGAACATCAGAAAGATGAAGATTATAATGATTAAATAACTGGAGTAAAAATATGGTAGAATTTTAAACTATGATGGCTCATTAGTGTAAAATTCCATACCTCATTTTACAACATTGGAACTAGAGCAATTAAATGCCTATTTCCTTCTAGTATAACCAATATAGAAAAATCCCTGTCTCTATAACTAATTGAAGATGTTTGAATATTCAAAAGGTTTTGGATTGTAAGGCTTCTTATTTACACAAAATCTATAGTCAAACATCCCATGGCCAGTGTAAAGAAGAATGTTTTTTAATTACTTTAAACCATATTGTTTTGTGATTTACTGTAAATGCAAACGAAAAAGAAGAAAGCCAGAAAAATTCAAAATGTAAACAAAAGTAGTGTAAATGCAAACAAAAAATTAAAACAAATTACGTCATAAAATAGTGACATTTTTGGACCAGTAGCAAGAGAGAATTGAACTTGATATGTTCCTGAAAAATGTATTTTCTTTTCCAAATTTCAATTGTGTGGCAATAAATTTGAGTTTTTAGCACAGATTTAAGTTGGTTAAGACACACATTGTGTCTCTTCTTTGTCACACCTCAAAGCAGACTGCTGATCTACTGTACCTAATTTTAAATTAATCTTTGCCTCTGAACAATACCACCTCTAAAAATGTAAAAAATCTGTTGCATTCTGTTTTTAATAACAAAACTCAAAATAATAAATCATGGATTTGCTGTGTTGACTCCAATATACAGCAAAAAAATAAGCCTATCATTTACAGTGCAAGAGATCATTGCTGACTGTTGGAACCATTTCAGTGTACAGCTGAGGTCAGATTTATAAAACAAAGAGGCTCAAAATGTGCATATAGAGCTTTCCATGCAACTGTAAGGATTTATAAAAGAAAATTTGACAAGAGAATGTACAACTCTGACACATTTGTACGCAACATTTTAGAGAAATTGGGATAAAAGACAACCCCCTTGATCAAGTTAATAAATGCAGCCGAAACAGATAACAAATCACACGTGTAATAATTCATATTACATCGTCATCAGAATATCAGAAACGCTGACATAACTTACACCTTAGTTACACAGGTAACTAAAATGGAGTCTATATGTTATAATTAAGGGTGCAAATGCTGTAAATTTGCATTTTTTGTATTATACTGGCTCCCTGGTATCACTTCTTAGAGATCTGACTGAGAGATTAGCATTATCTTAGCAAAGCTTCATTCCATAATGCTCGTTGTGCTGGAAGCCATTAATCAACGGATGAGGCACTACATTCAGGTTTTGTTTGGTGTCATCGTAAATAATTAAAACATGACAGGTTTTCGCCAACATCAAAATTCAATTTGTAGCAGTGTTTTGTTTTCCTAATGTAATTGGAGCACTTTATAGCATTCTTATTGGCATATTCCTTTAGCACACTGAACCTTGGCAAAGTTGTGGCTTGGGTTTTTTTCCCCTTTGGGAGATGAAGTAGCATTGGCAGAGGACTTTCTGTTAGTGCTGTATTTGGTGGCTGACTTTTTGGTAAGGTTACTGACTGAATCCTCACTTTTTTCCATATAGCCAAACTATTCACTGTAACAGCAATCATGTCATTGCATGTGGAAGGTAATGATACCTGCTCAAATGCTTCCAACCCCCAGGGTGCAGAGGAGAGGTGCTACAATGCTTCTTCGTCAGGGGTGAAGTTGCTCTACCAGCCAATGATGTTCTGCAACATCATGATTGCATATGTATGAGGTTGATTATCATAGAAATGTGTGTACCCTGGGGTTTATGGATTTAATTGATTTTTGGTTGGACACATTTTTTCACTTTCAAATCCACAGTTTTTTAAATAAGTTCCTGACAAGGCATAGGACAATGTTCACCTAATACACAGATACTCCTGTTTTGTTGTTATAGTTCAGCTGGATATCTGGTGGGTCATTCATAATTTAACATGACAACAGTGACAACAGCTACCTCACATATCCAGTGCCACGGTAGACAATTTTGTATGTCTGATAAGTAACCGAAGTGGAAGTTTAAATACCATAAGTCATGTGTTTTCAGTTTTTCCCTTAAATATGTCTCTTCTTGATCCGCCTTGTTTTTAATTTCCTGCCAAATAATATGATCTCTAAAAGTAACACTTGTTCCTCTTGTTTCAGGATATTATTCTTGGAGGAATACCACCACTGGCTCATGGTTTATACAGTCTTTGTGTGAAATGCTGAACAAATATGGGAGTGAGCTGGAGCTAATGCAGATACTCACTCGTGTTAACAACAGAGTGGCTATGGATTTTGAGTCTGCATCAAACATTCCTGGCTTCAATACCAAGAAGCAGATCCCATGCATCATTTCTATGCTAACCAAAGAAGTGTATTTTAGGTCACAAAAAGTCATATAGTGTGTGTGTGAGATAAGTATCATGTTATACTTGAGGGATTTTAGTATATTTACTTTTTAGCCACAATTCCATTTGTCAACACTGAACCTTCTCATTGAGTTAACTGAAAGATATATTACTTATTGTATATATTTTTTTTTAAGTTTTATTTTCCCCAAATAGTTTAAAATAGCTTTGAGACATAAACACAACACACATCTCTCGTCACTACACCCAGCTTCCCACTTGATAGCCATGAACTTCCAGTTGTATTGATGTGTGTAGTTCTGTTTCATGTCTACAAAAGGAATGTTTTTCCACAACTGCAATAGCAGGTGCCCCGGGATTAGGATTGTAAATTAAGAAGAAAGCTGACATTTACTTCCTGTACCGAATAACCCAAAATGCTGATACTGTACCATTTTGAAATTTGGGTTTTTTCTGTAGTCTGCCACCTTAGTCCCCATGCTGCAACATCGAGGTACGTTATGCCAGACGTGTTCTCAGATATCAATCTCTTATGGCCGTACACATTATTTCTGTTGTTTTCTTTGGTGAACTGTAATTAATCTTGGTTTATTTGTAGCAGTATCACATTTTTTTCCCTCTATTGCTTGGTTTTTGTGAATCCTTTTAGATGAGTATATGCCATCTAAAAATGTTAACATGCAGGTGTCTCTTGATCATTTTTGTAATCTGCATACTGTTTCTACAAATCTCCAAGTTTCCTCCATGTAAAAGGCAAGGATTAGTTTGACTTAACAATTGTGGTGTCAATATCAAATATTTGGCATTGGATAAAGTGTGTTTTTTATAAATCTTTTTGGACATTTTGTTATCCATGCTTTGAGTCTTTTAAGTAACTATAAATTTAGATGCTTGGAATGGCTAAATGCGACTCAGGTGCTTGACATCAGCTGAACATCTCTTTTAAGAGTTAAATTGTAACAATAAGGTGTCATTTAGTCTTCAGGAAAATATCAAGTTGCCAGAGTTGTTCGTGTTTACTCTTGACACCATGTACACAGTGTTGCAACGCTTACTATTATTGAAAACAATATGTGCTATGTGATAGGCTTACCAAACTCTTTTAACATACTCAGGGAGCAACATGAAAAATCAACTGTTGCAGAAGTCCTTTAATGACAAATATTCTTGAATCAAAGCATATGAAATCAGTGGCCCAGCTGTTTTACTTGATAAATCGTGCAGTGATATTTAGTGACAATCATTAGTAAAAAAGAATTGTCTTGTATGTTTCAGAATCAATGATGCATGCATTTTTGTCTATTAAGATGACTAATGATGTTTTGTTTTTCTTATTTAAGAGTTGATCCTATTCATATTGTAGAAGCTTTAAATAGCAGATTTTGAGTGAATATGTAAATGGATTGTGACTGCTTTAATATCATTTGCATGTGTGCTAAAAACAAATGATACATACATCTTTTTATTTTATGAGCTTTTTATCCCATTACCAAAAGTTATAAATTATAGCATTTGGTGTGTAGTGTAGACCAACCCTGCAGCTTCATTCTATTACTGAGCAGATTTACCCACATTTTCTCATTATCAGGCCATTTTCTCACTCAGAGAGGAAGTAGATTTGTACATTTTTACATATGACGCTTTGATTCCTAGGGTTACTTATGCTGTTATAAAAAAAAAAAAGGCTACACCTACTGCACTAGTGGGGGGCAACACCAGGCCCCAGACTTTCTCTACAAACAAATTTTATTAAACAGAAGTTTCTGTCAAAGAGATTTCATTGATTGCTGAAGAAATTGACTAAAAAACATTTATTAGTCTTAAGTTAGGGTTATGACATATATTTCTATACATGTGAAATAAAATTCATTATTTTGCAAGTTTGTAACAAAAGTGGAATTCATAGACTATATTATTAATTTGAATTTTCATTTGTTTTTATTCTGCTTTTCCAAGTAGAGGGTTTATGTTGCCAATTAGAATTGACCCTTTAGCAAAAAAAAGTTTATTAAAGTTTATTTTTCGTTTATGGTAAACATTAAGGATAATTTCTGCACATTTTAAGGTGCAATTGCAAAGACGACAAATATTTGTACATTACATTCTGATTTTGTAGGGAGCTCCACTTGATCCAGACTGAGCTTGTAGCGGTCAGAAGCCGCTAAGATTCACACCGTTCACAATATAAAAGTTTTACATCTTTTTCATGCAGCAGCCAATACCACCTGTGCTTCAGAGCAGGACATCCACCTGAAGCAAACCATGTTTGGGCCCGTCCAGTATGTAGGTGGGAGACCATCTAGGAAAGATTACAGTTGCAGCTGGAAGAGGTGTTGGTGAGGCAAACAGCAGGCACTTACTGTTTTGATCTTTATGTGGTTACCAAAGCCCTAGTGAAGTAACGGGAACAGTGTGTTGTACATATGGCACTGTCCTTTGGATGAAACTTAAAATTGAGGTCTTGGCTCTCCATGGTCATTAAAGATCCCTGGGCATCTTTTGAAAAGAATAGGATTTTTCCCAATGTTCTGGCTAAATTGCGCATCACAACCTCATCGATCCTGGTCCCCTCACCATCCCCGGTCTCTAATTGAACTCTCTTTCACTCCTTCACCACCTAATAGTTAATGTGTGGTGAGCATACTGGTGCAATAATGGCTGCCATTGCATGATTCAAATGGCTGCTACACATTAGTGGTGGTTATAGTGATTTTACTCCATGTAAAGTGCTTTGAGTAGCAAGAAAAGTACTATATATGTAATTTATTATTATTAGTTTCTCTAGTTTTGTTCCAGCAAAAGTCAAATTTCATTTTATTATGTTAAACTTTATAGGCAGCTACCACAATTTCTGCTGTTTCACTTTGACATAGGACTTAAAAAGGGACATTCTGTGTTACACTTGTAGAGACCAAACTATATGGTGTTCATCAGGTGCTGTGCAGTTTTATTCACAACAAATGTATATGCTAAATTAAGTGATACACATTCTGTTATCCTGCTTAATCCAATTAAGGGTCGGGGTAGCATTGGGTGCAAGGTACGAAAGAACCTGAATGGGGTGGTTTAGTCCAATATTTTTATTATGAGAGCAATATGTTTATATATGTTTACATGAATATTAATTTAAATTTAGTTCTTTTACAAGTTCATTTAAACCACCACTTTCAAAATATTTTTTTCACCGTAAAACTGTGACTTGTATACAGCTCAATATACAGTGCACTTTTTTTTTACTTAAACTTGATGTTCAGCATTTGTAGCAAAGTGATTTTTCTGTGATAATGTGTGGGGAATTTTAATAATGTAATAAAACTGATTTACTCTTTGATTAAATCAGAATGTGCAAGTATCATGTCTTGCTACCAGTAGCTTTGGATTATAAGACATTTTATAAACCTCAACATGCTGGTTAACTGCTCAACACAAACTCAACCACCAGTGCTTTGCAAAAATTGTATTAATGTGAAATGTTTGTTACTCTGAAAAAGTGTCAAATAAATGCACACAAACTTATATTATGTGTTATCTTATTTTTTTACTTTTAAAAGAAAGAATGCTAAAAGCCTGTAGCAGCTTTTATATGCAGTGTACTTGCTTTAAGCTTCTAGCTGAAGTGATGTCACATCTTGTTCTAGTGAATGAGTAGGTTTGTCGAATCTTCATGACAAACCCCTTATGAAGGCTCATCATTAATCAGTTCAAGTTTATTGTCATGTGCACAGTAAGGAAACACTTTCCCTGTACAATGAAATTCTTTCTTTGCTGTTCACACCAAATGACAAAACCAATGTATAAAGATAAACATAAATAATAAGTAGCAGATAGATAACAAGTAACAGAGGCAGCATAAAGTATAAAAACAGAATAGAAGTATAAAGTATAATTGTGCAGGTAAGTGTGTGATGGACAAGTCAAATACAGTTGTGTGAGGTAGATAGAATAAGGTGGCCTATGGTTATAAACTCCAGTCAGTTATTTAGGAGTCTAATGGCCTTGGGAAAGAGAGTTCTTTTGCCTGGAAGTCCTGCATTTCATACTTCTATACCTCCTGCCTGAGGGTAGAAGTGTGAAAAGTTCGTGTTTGGGGTGGGTGGGGTCCCTGAGGATCCAGGCAGTTCTCCTGCAGACTCTGCAGTTGTAGATGCTCTGCAAAGAGGGCAGTGGGGTCCTGGTGATCTTCTCAGCAGTCTTTACCACACTCTGCAGGTGTTTGTGGTCCATAGCAGTAGTGTTGCCGTACCACACGGTGATGCAGCTGGTCAAGATGCTCTTAACAATGCAGCTGTAAAAGTTGCCAAGAATCTTAGTCGACATACCAAACTTCCTCAGCCTCCTCAGTAACTATAGCCGCTGTTGAGACCTCTTGACCAGTTGTGTGGTGTTAAGAGTCCAAGTGAGGTCCTCACTGATGTAGACACCCAGGTATTTAATACTGCTCACCCTTTCCACTTCAAGCCCTTGGATGAACGGTGGCCAGTAAGGTCTCCTCTCCTTCCTCATGTTTACTATCATCTCCTTCGTCTTGTCTGTGTTGAGGGTGAGGTGGTTGTCCTCACACCATGACACCAGACTGTCCACCTCCCTCCTGTAGGCTGCCTCATCCCCACCAGTGATGTGGGAGGAGACACAGTCATGGGTGAACAGGGTGTAGAGGAGGTGTCTGAGGACGCATCCCTGTGGGTTGCCTGTGTTTGTGATAATGGTGGCTGAAATCTTATTACCAATCCTGACAGACTGGAGCCTCCCAGTCAGAAGGTCTAGGAGCCAGTCACAGAGTGTGGGGTGCAGGCCAAGTGCAGACAGTCTATGGGTGAGTTTATGAGGGATTACCGTGTTAAAGGCAGAGCTGTAGTCAAAAAAGAGCATCCTGGTGTAGGAGTCTTTGCTTTCCAGATGGGAGAGGGAATAATGTAGTGTGACCGCGATGGCATCTGAGGTGGACCTGTTGGGCCAGTAGGCATACTCCAGGGGGTCCAGAGTGTCCGGTATGCTGCTCTGAATGTGGGCCAGCACCACTCTCTCAAAACACTTTGTGATGATTGGAGTGAGTGCTACCGGCCTGTAGTCCATGACTATTTGGATGCTCTTTGTTTCCATGATGAAATCTGATTGTTGTCACAACAAAGCTGTTATGAAAGAATATGTTGGATGTATCAGGTTGGGGAGCATGCCCAGGTACAGTGCGTTGCTGCACCCACCACATCATGGAACAGCTCAGGATCCTGGTTGGCCACCCTCAGGGCATACATGCAGTCCAGTCCCACCCTCTGGAAATGACCCTCTATCTGCTGCAGCCAGGTGTTGCGTGGGTCTCCTCTTGGCCTGGTCCAGCCACTCAAGTCCTCAACAATGAGGATCATGCGAGCTGGATCACCCTCGGGGAATCGTGCAACATGGCCATAAGCCAAGAGTGCACTAACTGATGCTCCCTCACAGTGCAGGTAATGTGCCTTATTCGGGACTCCATGAGCAACCACTCATTTGACACAAAGTCAAACCAGTGGTACCCAAGGATTCTCCAAAGAGACAGTACCAAAGAAGTCCTGTCTTCATCTCAGGTCACTGGATAGTGTCCATGTCTTGCAACCAAATAGCAAGACAGGAAGCACCAGGACTCTAAAGACTTTTACCTTCATCCTTTTGCATAGATATCTGGAGTGCCACACACTCCTTTCCAACATCCTCATGACCCCCCCATGCTCTCCCAATTTGTCTACTGACTGCATAGGATGAGTCACCAGAGACATGAATGTCACTGCTGAAGTAAGTAAAACTCTCAACAAGGTCGACACTCTCTCGGCAGACAGACACACTGCTGATGGCTGTGCCCAAGAGATCATTAAAGGCCTGGATCTTGGTTTTTATCCAGGACACTCACAAACCCAGACACTCAGACTCCTCGCTCAGTCTCTTGAGAGCCCCAATCAGAGTATCCATTGACTCTGTGAAGATCACAGCATCGTCAGCAAAGTCAAGATCATTGAATCTTTCTTCACCAACAGATGGTCTACAGCCACTGGACCCCTGACAAACCCCAGAATCAAATGGGAAAAACACAGAGGTTCTGCCTCCACTCTGCACAGTACCAGTGTACACGCTAGCCATAATATCCAGCAACCTTGAAGGGATCCCACAAACTCTCAGAATGTCCCACAGGAGAGCTTGATCAACTGAGTAGAACGCTTTACAAAAATCGACAAAGGCTGTAAAGAAACTCTGCCGATATTTGCACTCCATGAGACCCCTTAGTGCCATGATGCAGTCAATGGTAGACTTCTTAGGTGTAAAACCAGACTGCTACAGTCGCTGTTAGGTGAGCAAGTGATCATGGATCCTAGCAAGGACCTTACCCAGCACCGGGAGCAGTGTTAGCCCCCTGTACTATACAATATAATGCAATTTATTTTTGTATAGCCCAAAAATCACACAAAAAGTACCGCAAAGGGCTTTAACAGGCCCTGTCTCTTGACAGACCCCCAGTTTTGACTCTAAGAAGACAAGTAGGTTGGACGTGCAGTGGTTGTCAAAAAGAAGTGGGTCTGTACAACAAAATACACAGAACAGAACACAAGTAATCCTCAATACAGTTTAAAAATATAAATAATACAAGTATGGAGCAGAATTTAACAGTAGATGATATCACATAATATGATTTGGATTTGTTTAGAGTCCTGGAGACCTCATCCATCAAGCTCCCTCCCCCAATTGGCCATTCCACAGCTGAGACAGCGCTGGGCCAGCCAATCCGATGAAAGGACCCATCTACCCGACGATTCCTGCAGTCCTCCATCAGGGATGACTTTACCTTAGGCAGGCAAAACAACTTGGCAGGTGGGCTGTGGCATCAAGTGCCACATTTGAATACCGAGAAGAGAAACAGAATAGGTGAGGGTTAGTAACAAATTATAACTATCATGCTACTTATGTTTTAGTGCTAATGACTAACAACAGGGATGCAGACTGAACAGTTAATCAGCAGTCAGGAAATGCTAAACTGAAATAGTCTTCAGCCGGGATTTGAAAGCTGAGACCAAAGGGGCATCTCTTATAGTAGCAGGCAGACCATTCCACAGTTTAGGGGCCCTGTAACTAAAAATTCAACCTCCCACTGTTATCTTATTAATTCTTGGAATCATAAGTAGACCGGCATCTTGAAATATTAATGTGCGCTCTGGTTTGTAAGTCATAATAAGTTCAGACAAGTAAGCCGGACCTTGGCCATTTAAGGCTTTATATGTTAGAAGCAGGATTTTGAAATCTGCCCAAAACTTAACCGGGAGCCAGTGTAAGGATTTAAGAACTGGAGTTATGTGTTCTCATTTTCGTGTTCTTGTAATAATTCTTGCAGCAGCATTTTGTATTAACTGGAGGCTGTATAAAGAACAGTTTGAACATCCAGTGAACACTGCATTGCAGTAGTCAATCTTACTAGAAATAAATGCATGAATTAATTTCTAAGAATCTTGTTTATTTAGTAAGCGCCTTAATTTCCCAACATTTTTAAGATGGAAGAAACATGATTTGGACAACTTTGTAATGTGCACTTTAAATGACAGATTGCAGACTGATTCAGTAAAATTAATAATGATTCCAACTGAGTTAAATGATGACAAAATATTGTTGTGATCAGCGTCATTCCCTCCAATAATTAACATCTCTGTTTTATTGGTGTTTAAAGACAAGTAGTTCTCATCCATTCACTCCTTTAATTCACTAACACAACTAATTAAAGACAACACTTAATTTTATCTAAAAGAAAGGTATACCTGGGTGTCACCTGCATACGAGTGAAAATTAACATTATGTTTCCTAATGATAGATCCCAGTGGAAGTATGTAAAGTGAAAACAGTTAAGGTCCCAGTACTGAGCCCTGCTGGACACCATATCTCACTTCTGTGTATAATGATGGAGTACTGTCAGCACATTTCTGTACATATTGGAATCGATTTGATAAATAAGAACTAAACCAAGTGAGCACAGTGCCTGCGAGCCCAACATCATTTTCTAGCCTGTGCAGTAAAATAGAATGGTCAATGGTGTCAAATGCTGCACTTAAGTCTAACAACATAAATACAGTGGAGTTTCCTTCATCAGAGGATTATAACCCACGTTAATGCCGTTTCTGCACTATAACTGGTGTGGAAACCAGACTGGAATTTCTCCAATAAATTGTAATGCGTAAGGTGTGACTGAAGCTGATTGGTGACTACTTTTTCTAGTATTTTAGAGAGAAATGGTAAATTTGAAATGGGTCTATAATTATTAAGAATGTGTGGGTCTAGGTCTGACTTTTTAAGTAATGATTTAATGACTGACACTTTTAGTGCATCAGGTACTGTGCCATGCAATAATGAACAATTGATAATGTTTAGAATAGGCGCTGTATTCTAATGTATTGCAGCAAACATATTCTAATGTTTCAAATTCATTTGTTGTATCAAATAAGACTGACCAAAATCCATGAGCACTGATAAAACCCAAGTAATGATGGGACAACACAGCAGGCCTGTTGTACAAGCAAGCGAGAGTTGTCCATCCATAGCTGACATCTGTACAGTGCTGTTCACAGAGGGAAGTGCTAGCTGCTGAAAAAAAAGGATAAATTCCTCAGCAATGCCCAGGGGAATCTGTTAATAAAGGAAGAGTCCATTATTGTGTCTTCACATAGATTACTCTCCCATTAACATAGAACAGCATCATTTCCTACCCTTAGTCTTAGTGTGGTCTCTAACAATTATGTATCCTCTTCATGGATGATAATCCTATGAATCTGTGTTGTCATTTTTGTTCTGCCTGCATCACCAGTCAGGTAAGATATTTTTATCTCTCTATTGTCCAAAATCTGCAAAATTCTTGGTCAATAACAGGATACATTTGTCAAAAAAGCTCAGCAAAACACCAGTGTCTTCTAGTTTTAGGCAGAAATGTCAATTTTCTCCTTAGGCCAAACACCAGTTTCTGCTGCCTCTTCACCCCCCAGTTACAGCTCAAGCATATTATTCAGATTTCACACTGTATAGGGTGATTTTGGGAAGAAATCCCACTGCTGCTGGTTTCTATTAATACATTTTTATATGTCTGTAGTAGTCTAGGTGGCTAAAATAATACAAACCACAGTGATGCATCACTATTAATCCACCTCTGTGAGGTCACAAAGCAACAATTCATCCATCCATCCATTATCCAAGTCGCTATATCCTATCTACAGGGTCATGGGGTTCTGTTGGAGCCAATCCCACCCAACACAGGGCGCAAGGCAGGAAACAAACCCCGGGCAGGACACACACACACACACACTCCCACACACCCACCAAGCACACATTAGGGACAATTTAGAATAACCAATGCACCTAACCCCAATTCATCTGACAGAATACCTTTCATTCATTTCCAGTTGTTGAAAAATGTTCTTTGTTCATATTCTATTTTTTTTTTTTTTGGCAAAGTTTTCACTTCTTTTCCATTGTGCCTGCCTGCATAGTGCCCAGACTTCTCAAAGTGTACCACATCTACTGTTTGAAACAAAGAACACAAGAAAGGATAAACAGGAAGATGTCGAAAGTGCTAAGAGAAAATGCTAGCTACAGCCTATGACTTAACTATACAGACTAGTGGGGTAGCTGACCCACTTTCCCAATTCCCTTGTCCACTCCAATCTCCCTGTCTCATTCTGTCTGCTGCAGGAAGCCTTCACCCCAACTCTCCTCTCAGCATCAGACGCATGCTCTCTTGGGTCTGAGGAGGCTTTAAGCTCTCGCAGGTCATTTCCAGAGTCGCTTGCAGATGGCTATAACTCTTCCTTCTGTCCTCTGCTGTATTTGTGCCTTAAACTCTTAATAGTCTTGCAAAGGCCTTAGGGCCTCACGTATAAAACTTGCTTGCGCTGAGAAACATTCATCAGCCATTTATTACACAAAAGTCAGGATTTATAAAAAAAGAAGTTTGATGTGGAAATTGGCTTAGAATTATGGAAAGTTTCAAACATCTGTAAGTACTATGTAGACTTTTTTGGTGTTAGCATTTTAGTGAGACCAGACGTCTAGACAATGCATTGAAGAGAAAATCTCATTTGTTGCGTATTTCATTGTCACATTCCAATGTTCTTGAACTTATTATTTATTTGTAACATACTAGGGGGCTCTGCCCCCTGCTCGCTTTGCTTGCCAACTCCCGTGCGGGTCCTACTCGCTAGTCATTTCCTGGATCTGCTGTTTGTGACTAATCATGCTGTGCTTTTGGATAAACACTAATATCATTTCTGTCTTTGATCTATCTTTACTGTCAGTTTTTTGAGACTTTTGAATTTTAGTACTTTTATAATCTCTAAACTGCTCTGCATGTGTATCGCACCAACATTTTTGAACCTCTTTATGACGTTCTACTTTGTCTTGTACTGTTTGTCTTTTATTTCCATCCCCGCTTGGACCTGTTAGGTTTTCAATTCATCTCTAGGAACAAAGTCTCGTCTTAAGGGAATTGAAGTTATCTCTCTGAAAATGTCCCGTCTTGTATGTGTCTCTGAAAAAGTCTTGTCTTGTCCCAAGATTTTTTTATATAATAGAGAGATTATGTCTAAATGCAGCTGTATTCAGTGTTGGTAGTAAAGCCTAATGTATACTGTTAATATGAATTGCCTTAGTGTGTAGCCTTTAGATCTTTTTAATCTATAAAAAAACATAGTGCTCTGTTTAAATATATAATCAAGTGTCCAGTTTTTAAAAGGTTATCCTCCCTTTTTTCTATTTAATATTCATCCAACAATGCGTACAAAACTACAAGGGGGACACCAGTCCATGCCGTTTGATCACTTGAATAATAAGTTGTCTCCTGTTTAGGGAAATCTGGTCACACTATACTAAAAAATAAATAATAATACAGAACATTGGTTCCTTAAAAGGTAGATGGCAGTGTTTGGACTCATCAGGTGCCACGCTGCTGTCTAGCCGCTCAAAGGTTTGCCACACTGTGATAGCTTATGTAGTGCTGCACAACATGGAGATAGGCTGAGATGAGTTCATGGATGACCCAGACTCACACAGGAAATCAGCTTAATGGCAATTCAAAGACATCTAGTTGTTTCACATCAAATGTAATAAGACTTGTGTGTATTGCAACATTGACATTTACTTTTTTTAAAACAAGTTAGAATGTTCTTAATATCCTACACTTCTGCGCATGCAGTCTGCATCAATTTGCACTGTGTAGTGGGGTCCGTCTGGGCTCTGCAAAATGAAACATTGCTATTGCTTTATCCTCTCAGCGGCTCTCGCTCTTGGTTTTTTCTTTTACAGTATTTGTGACTCCTGCAGAGAGACCTGCAAAAAGAATGTTTTTTATGGTTCTTCACTTCAGTCAGTAATGCCTCAAGTTTGCAATCACTGAAGTTTCATTTCCTGTGTTCTTCTATGGTTTGCAGTAAAGATGTCATACAGTTACACTAGCCCAGCTCTTTCAAGTAGTGGTAAGAGTAATGTAATGTAGTCACAGGATCTCTGCAGGCATTAGAATTTGAACATATGTTAGTATTGAAAATAATGTACTACTTTGAATTGTTTCAAAAATGTGTATTGTACTGGGAGAAAATGAAATGACCATGACTGTAAAAATATATACAAATAAGGCTAAAATGTTTGAAAATTCAGCATCTCAAGATGGTCAAATGGTTGGTTCTGGCAAGACATGAGAAACTTTTTGCTCAAATAAATGTGCGCTAAATGTTGCATTCTCCAAAAACATGCTGAGACAAGAATTCCCAAATACTGGTGCTAAAGATATTTGAAATTGGAGTCAAATACAAACTTCTCCAAAGTTTATTTAAAGGAATATGCCACCCAGAAATATATTGTGGGAATGTGTTTTCCTGTTTATAGTGTTTGTTTGTTTGTCTTGGTAGAGTCCTATATTACTCTACTTTCCCCTTTTGTACTCTTTGTTGTGTAGACTTTATCAGAATGCCTCAAATCCCATAGATGTAATACCGTTTATAAGGTATTGTACTTTATAGCTTCTCCCCACCTTCAATTCTACATCTATAACAATTACACAGAGCAAAAGGACAAGAAGGAGTTAAGATAAAAAATAATCATATTCATAATAAGGAAGCAGAATGTATGTGAATGCTGGCAAACCATACAACCTGATAATGTTAGATGTGTATTTTCAGCCAGATCACAGACTTGTAGTTACTTAAATGTCTCTGGTCAAGTCATCATTTCTTGTCAGTTTTCTTCTGCACAGGCCACAAGCCTGTCTCAATATAACTGCTTAGTTGTGCTGGCCATGGTGTGAGGAACAGAGAGGAAGGGGTAATGCAACAAATTTTATAAATTTCTTTATAAATCTTTAGGCCAATAGAGTGTTGTGGTAAAGAATGGCCTCTGATTCAAAACCAATTGCAAACAGTCAGACCAATGGGTGCACACACTGCCTTTTCACACCTGCCCTCAAGTAGTGGATGCCATTTGTTTAGCAGAAGCTTGCCAGCTATGTAGCTTTATGGTGTTCCTGTGGAGGTTGACTTATAAGAATGTACTACATGGAATCTCCTGGCAAAACAAGTTTGAGGCACTGATGCCAACCTTGCAAAACATTTCAGATCCTGAGTCAATTCTAAAGTGTTGGGGATTAGTTACTTATACATGAAAGCATTGCTGATCTCATCAATGAAGTAAAACATGCCTTCGTGACAACACTAATATTACACTTGTTTTGTCTGACTTACAAAATATTTATTAACTTATATGTAAAATATCACTCTACCACATTTGTACCCCCTTTTCTCTGGAAGTAACTGTTGTAAGTGCCCAGGAGGATGAATGGATGGAGGAAGATTTCAAGCCCAGCCAGGAAGCCTTAATGGAAGGATGGCCAGATTGCGAACACTACCCAGCCGGGACACCTTAGAATCCCCATCCAGGCTGGGATGCTGGAAGAATGAATGGACTGGACAGAGCTGGAAGCTGGGAGTAGTTCATACACCAAATCAATAGGTGGCAGGGTTCTTCACAGTTAGTTCTAGTTTGGACACCTACAGGGCTGCATGGGAATTGGAGTCCAGAAGTGCAGTCCTGTAGGCATCCGTGGGTGACTGTAGCGGGTGCTGTTGCCAGAAGATCTCCCTGGTTCCTATATGACCCAGAAGTACTCCAGTTCAAAAGGAGCCCATCACCATACCTCATGGAGTTGGGAGGGAGAAGGAGACACTCACTGGAGGAGAGAAAGAGAGAGGAAATAGAATGAGTCTGTATACTGACTGTAGTAATTGTTACATTTAAGCTGTGTGGATTAAAAAGTCTTTATTTGAACCCGGAATGGTGTTGGGTCTCGTGTTTCTGGGGGTTGGTGGCTCAGTGGTGCCCTCTTCTGGTAACACTGTTTATAAAAGCTTAGTAAAAAATGTATGTGTTTTGCAAATTTTTAGCATACAGCTGGATAACAGACATGTGAATTATTCAACACAGCTAATGTGAGAATTTTTTTTTCCTTGAACGTTTTTTCACATTGTTCGACATTGTATAGCACAGATTACCATTACGTTCCTGTTATACTACATTTTTATTTATGTCGCTATATCTGGACAATACTGTTATGAGTTTTATTCACATGTGCATGTTAACTGTGGCACACAGGGGCTCAGCAGTTAGAATTGCTAGCTAAGCATTGGATTAGATAGCCAAAGACAACTGGAGGCTTGTATAGTCAGCTTAAACACAGGTTAGGGTATTTCTGTCCTCTATCAGCACAAATCTTCTTTCCTTATTGGGAGAATGAGAATCGGCATGTAAGCACTATGATATTTCTGTATTTTGTGGAGGAGGAATTCAGCCCTTGTTTGGAGACAGAGAAGACCAGCAAATGAAGCAAGACATTATAAAAGCTTGGACAACAGCCAGACCTTTAGAGGCGGAATCGACAAAGCTCGAAGAAAAACCTCCCAGCGTGGTGACGAGAAAATGGCTGACTGTGTTGATCCAGATTCGCACCTGGATTAAGTCTGTACCATGCGCCTCTCTGTCTATAACCGCGTTAATCGTCAGTAAATGTAAGCTAAAAGATATTGTTTCTCATGTGATTCTTGTACCGCCGTAATCACGGTGGGAGGGATATCGACGTTTCTGGTATACAGTATTATGATATTGTTTAATTATTTAATATGCCACCATTTTAAAAGAACACATTTCCAAGAGAGCTAATGCCTCTTCAGGAAACAGTTCCTTGCCAAGTAAAACCTATATGTCTGCAGACAACCATACTGTAAGTGAATGTTGCTTAAAACTGGATGGAAGCAAGTAGAAGTTCACTGGGTGTCATATTTTTAAACCAATCTAAATCCTCATGAAGGCACCACTCAAAATAGACCTGGTGATTTTGAATGGCAAAGATCAGAGGTGCTCTCATCAACCTGGTCTGACAGACTTTATGCAGTTTACGATGAACTGTCTACAGCTGAAGAGTCTCCTAAAAAAACAACAAATAAACATATGCATGTGTGTCACATGTGCAAAGAACACATTGTATGTAATAAAAAATAAATGTAACCTTTTGCAAGGGAAAAGCCTTTCTTCAGCATTAAATCATACATTAACATTCAAAGACACCCGGGGCGGAATTAAAACACACAGACTGGAGGAATTGGGTGTGGGGATTTTAGGAAGAAAACACGTGGGCCTAGCCTTTGCAGCGGTGGATTTCTACACTCTTCACTACAACGTTTTTAACAAGTCGTCCATATTTGTTTTTTCTTGTTTGAGAATCACAAAACTACATTCTGCAAAACTACATTCCACTATATTACAAATGTTTTTCTCTTGTTCTGCTTGAAAACATGAGATAACATTTTTCTTGCCCATCACTACAAACTACGTGGAGTAAGTGGCATATAAAAAGTCTGCAAACAGTCGACTCCAACTTGGTCCCTGACCGCACTTACCACACCCTTCCTTAGCATTGTGGCGTGTCAGAAAGTACAGCATGCGTCCTGTCCATTTCTGGGATCAAGATAGCACACAAACACTTTACGGGCTGTCCTTTTCAATGCCAAAAGCAAAACGTCGACCACAGAGAAAAGAAATGCAGTTTATAGCATTCTATGCAATGCGTGCTCAGCGGTATACATCACAACACATATACACGAACATCGCAATGCCATCAGAAGGAAAGACCCACGGTCTCTGATTTACACACATACAAATTCCACCGGACAAACGTTTAACTGGGACACTGTGAAAGTAAACTTCAGGGCCAATACCAAGAGTGCCAGAGAGCTGGCTGAATTGTGGCTCTCTAATGAAAACGCCATTAACAGACACTTGGACTTGAATCCAGCATATGCAAGCTTAAAAAGTAGAACATCCAAATAATAAAAAAGACTTTAAGATTAACACCTTCCAAACCCTACTTTATTAATCCACCCCCATATACTGTATATTGCATTTGATTCCTGTATGTCTAATCATTTTCCTCTGATGATGACACCTGGTAGATTGTCGAGAGCCTAGGAATAAAAAACTATTTTAAAGATACAAGACTCAGTTTCTCCCTTTGTGGATCTCTAGCTACAAATATGCAAACCATGTCACAGACCTTCACTTCCATACATACAGTTTACAGTATACATACATTTGGGTGGACTATTCCTTTAAAGTTAAGAAGAGAAGCCAGATGAGCATCTTCTGGTGGATAACACTGGTTAGTGCTTTGTCTATTAGCTGATGAAATATAAACAATGGGTCAATAGTTAGCTTCATCTGCTTTTACTAAACCATAATTCACTACATTTAGGAAATTAAGAACATTTATGAGTGGCACTACAGCTTTGCTACTACAGTTGAGGCCTGGGCAAGTTCCTTCTGTATGAAGTTTGTGTCTTCTCTTTGTGTTCCTCAGAATATTCTTCCATAATTCAAAGACTTAACATAACTGAATGATGAAGGGTACCTCTGACTGAATCCATTGCATGTGCAGGTGTCTACACTGATGTATCATCCAGATTAATTTAGTTCAAGCCCCACTGTAAATTTGGAAAGTAACAAAGATTATCTCCCAGTGAATCTAGGAATCTGTCTTCCAGGAAGTACAATTTTTTTTTTTATCCTGTCACACTGCAAAATTAATGATGTTGTAAACTGAATGTTGGTTTGAAGTTCAGGGCAAGACTGTCAGTCACGTCACTGTCCTTTTCTTAGTGGCAGAATCTGCTGTTTCAATCTCTTTTTTTTTTTTATTAATTTTATTACAATCCATACAAAGCAATCAAGTTTTTACAAAGAGAAAAATTAAGAACAGATCGATCCCCACCCCTGAGAGAGAGAGAGCAAGCCAAACGGCGTTAAATTTAAGGCTTGTAAACATAGCTAAATTAATAAATTCTCTGTGCTTTATGCACTTATTTTAAAATATTACTGATTAGATCCTGCCATGTTTTGAAAAAAGTCTATACGGATCCTCTAACTGAGTATTTGATTTTTTCCAACTTCAAATAATATAACACATCGGTTTCCCACTGACTTAAAAGAGGAGAGTTTGGGTTCTTCCAGTTTATGAGAATAAGTCTACGTACCAAAAGTGTAGTGAATGCAATCACAATTTGTTTGTCTTCCTCCGCTTTAAACCCATCTGGAAGAACACCAAACACAGCTGTTAATGGGTTTGGAGGGATTGTGAGTCCAAGGCTATCTGAAAGGTAATTAAAAATGTTTGTCCAGAATAATGTTAATTTGGTGCAGGACCAGAACATGTGACCTAGTGAGGCTGGGACTTGGTTACAACGTTCGCAGGTTGGATCATGCCCTGGGAACATTTTGGAGAGTTTTAGTCGAGACAGATGTGCTTGATATATAATTTTGAGTTGTATAATTGTATGCTTTGCGCATATGGAGCTCACGTGAATTCTCTGCATTGCTACTTTCCACTCCTTTTCTGATATATTAATTGAAAGATCTTTTTCCCAGTGTCCTCTTGGATCTTTAAAAGGGAGGGATTGTAAAATGATTTTATATATTGTAGAGATGGAGTCTAAATCCTTGAGATTGAGCAATATTTTTTCCAGCATGGATGAGGGTGCAAGATGAGGAAAATCTGGAAGGTTCTGTTTAACAAAGTTTCTGATTTGAAGATAGTGAAAGAAATGTGTAGCTGGAATGTTAAATTTGGAATGTAATTGCTCATAGGATGCAAAGACGTTGTCTATATAAAGATCTCTAAGCAAGTTAATTCCAAATTTTTTCCAAATATTAAAAACTGCATATGTTTGTGAGGGTTGAAAGAGGTGGTTCTCTTGCAGGGGTGCCACATATAGAAGCTTCTCCGTCTTAAAATGCTTTCTACATTGGTTCCAGATTCTAAGTGAGTGGAGCACAATTGGGTTATTAGTGTATTGCCGATAACGTGTGTTTATTGGAGCATAGAGCAAGGAATACAAAAAAGTACTGCAGGATTTTACTTCTATTGCGGACCAAGCCTGTGTATGTTCTTCTATGTGTGTCCAGGTTCTTATCGCCTGTATATTTGCTGCCCAGAATAAAACTGGAAGTTAGGTAGAGCCATGCCGCCTTCTGCCTTTTGTCTTTGTAGGGTCGCTCTTTTGATGCATGGATGTTTTGAATTCCAAATAAATGAGGTTATTGTAGAATCTAATTGCCTAAAAAATGATTTATTAATGTATATTGGGATGTTTTGAAATAAAAAAAGGAGCTTAGGAAGAATATTCATCTTAACAGTGTTAATTCTTCCAGCTAGTGTGAGATGAAGGGTTGACCATCTATGCAAGTCTTGTTTAATTTTTTCCATGCAAACGGCGAAATTTTGTTGATATAGAGCTTTATGTTTACTTGTGATGTTTACCCCTAGGTATTTAAAGTGTTCTGCAATGATAAAAGGTAGGGTATCTAATCTAATATTATATGCTTGAGAATTCACTGGAAAGAGTACACTTTTTTTCAGATTAATTCTGAGACCAGAGATCTTTTGAAATTCTGTGAGTGCTGCTAAGACTGCAGGCACAGAATTTTCTGGGTGTGATATATACAGTACCATGTCATCTGCATATAATGAGATTTTCTGTTCCAGTCCTCCTCTGCTAATCCCCTTTATCTGATCAGTATTTCGACAATGTATTGCCAGTGGTTCAATGGCAATCGCAAACAGCAGCGGTGACAAGGGGCATCCTTGTCTAGTGCCACGTTCTAGTTTAAAGTAGTCTGAGCAAATGTTGTTGATGCAAACTGAAGCTTCTGGGTTAGTATACAGTAATTTAATCCATGCACAGATGTTTGGGCCAAACCCAAACTTCTCCAATATAGTAAAAAGGTATTTCCATTCAATCATGTCGAATGCTTTTTCTGCATCTAATGATAATAATATTTCTGGGATGTTTGATTTAGTTGGTGAGTATATTACATTAAACAGGCGTCGAAGATTGGAAGATAAGTGCCGGCCCCTAATAAATCCAGTTTGGTCTTGTGATATTACCGAGGGGAGCACTTTCTCCACCCTTCTGGCTAAGATTTTAGAGAGTATTTTAACGTCGTTATTCAGAAGTGAAATTGGTCTGTATGATGCACATTGTAATAAGTCCTTATTTTGTTTTGGAAAGACAGTGATTAGTGCTTGGCGAAAGGTTTGTGGAAGAGATTGGTTATCTCTGGCTTCTGTAAATGTTGCTAATAAGAGGGGGGCTAGCTGAGCGGAGAATTTCTTATAAAATTGTTTCAATCTCAATGAACTCAAAAGGCCTTGCAGTTGTGCATGGCTGGTGTGACCAAACAAGCAACTGCAAGCAGCGTGAGTAAGCAGCAACATGAAAATGAAAGCAGATGAGAATCATAAGGGAGGACACATGACTACCCAAAAAGAGAAGTCCGAAGTCGTGCCTGTCAACCAGGAGCTCCAAAGCATGCAAGCACTGGCACTGACAAACCACTTCCTATTGCAACAGCTGCTTAAACCATTTGATCTTTAAGTCAGCCACACTTTTGGTCTAAATGTATTTGTTCAAGATGTCTTCACTAAAACACAGCAATCAGAGGTAGAGAAACATTTCTGCCTCCATAGTGCTTGCTATGCCTTAACTTTCAATCCCAACTCTGGCCATTCTGAGGGTGAGGGCAGGGTGGGATCAGAAAAAAGCTGAGATATTTAGGCATAGAGCTGACCTGAAAGTGACTTCCATTTCCTGAAATAAGTGTTAATTTCAAATTCTTTTGTAGGGTGAAGCCCCTCTTACTTCACCTACACAATCTCGACTACCTTTTCAAAAGACAAACACAGTTACAGTCACTACAGATTTTCTTCTGCAATATTTTATGTGCATAGTTGTACATTTCTGCATTGGTCTATTCCTCAGATGGTTTGTTGTGTCCATTTTAATGAAATGCAAAGAGACCCCAAAAAACTTTCTGGAGTGCTAGTGGTTAAAATGTTCAAGTTGATATTTGTTGTAATGTCTACAAAGTACAATAAACTTCTTAATTGCATGTCTCCTCAAAATAGTGGCAATGATGCAATATCAATGAAAAGACAAACATAAGCAGCATGCAACAACAAGAAACATGTACTGTATATACTTGTGCATAAGTCTGGTCTTGAAACCCGAAAATCGATAATAAAATCAGACCCTGACTTATACGCTCGTTCAAAAATACAACTTTTTTTTTTTTTTTTTACATCTTCTTGCCTCCTCTAATCTCACACCAGTTTCTCAGAACAGTGCACTTACCAATTTCTTTTGCCACTTCAATGACTTTTAATTTAAAACCAGTTTCATATTTTCTTCTGATCGAACGCTCCATCATAGATAAGGGATGCTCTTATGATAAAGGTGTGAGATACAAAAAACACAAATCAGTGCAAACGTCACTTCGGAGGTGTTTGGGTGTTACCATTTGGTCACGTAGGCACAATACATAAAAAAAAGGCAGTGTGCTCTGTGGTTACTCTCTCAGGTGGGCATTAGCATATCAATCTCTTGGACCAATATCAGGAGTTTTCTGCATTCGACTTATACAACCGATGTTATAAAATCATATGGTAAAATCAAGCCCTGACTTTTCTACAGGAGAACTTAGACACGAGTATACAGTATATGGTATATGATTATATGCAATATCAGTATTTCTATAAGCAGATTTCTCTTCTGTTCATAGCAGACATACCACATGCACTTCAGAAGAGGTCATCCATGTGAAGCTAAGGAATTCAGTCCCATCCAGTACTTGGATAAGAGACTAAATTGCTCTCCACGGCCCCCTAATCATCCCTTTTCTCTAACTGCTTCACCACCTAATAGCTAATATGTGGTGAGTGCACTGGCTCAAAAATGGCTGCTGTGGATGCTACACATTAGAGGTGGTTGAAGTTGCTCCCCACTCACTGTGAAAAGCGCTTTGATTAATGAGAAAAGTTCTGTACAAATGTAAAGAATTATTATTATTATCACTTTGTACTCTGTTCACTGATTGATAAAGGCTAAAGATGAAGAGGAGAATCACATCTTTGCACAAGATGGGTACTCAAACAGCTTACTGATCTGAACAGACCAACATCCTTTCAGGTGAATTTTAGGTTTTAGGTTCCCAAATGCATTGGACCACCTATGTAAATGGAAGTTTAATGATGGTGTCAAATATTTGCTAATGAGTTCAGATTCTTATTCTACAATGCTGAAAACATCAAGAAAGGTTGATTTTAGCATGGTGTCTGTATGTATGTCTGTGTGTGTATGTGTGTGTCTATTGAAAAACTGAAAGTGATTTACACATCTTAAAATGACAATTTTCATTGGATAAGGATGCATCTTTTTGCATTCTACAAAGCTCCTAGTTGACTACATCCAAACAAAGATACAAAAATTTAGAACAAGTGGTTTCAGAGATATCTGCCCAAAACACTGAGACATATGTACAATGATAACTTCCAAAAAAAAATTAACCTACCGTTCTCAAGCAAGTTGTATCATGTTTGCCTTGTTACAAGCTCATACTGTAATGTTTTTTGGTCCAGTTTATTCCAGTACTTACCTCCATAGCCTTCATAAATTGTGTAACTTATGTCCAGCAACAATTGCCATTGATATTGTTCGATTTAACCAGAATTTTTGCATGCTGTTCCATTTAGTCTTGGGAGCAAACCTATTGATTTGCAAAATTTTGCTTGAGTAGGTTTTGAAATATATAATTTATTTAATATATGAGGGTAAATCAAAAAGTAAAGGCAATATGAAAATTACACAGTAACTGCAACGAATAGAAGCTGATGTAATACAACACATTCACAATGGCTTATGGGTAGTTTGAACATGCACATTTCAGCGCTCTGCTGCTAATGTCAAATGAACATGGATGCTCTGCTGTGGGATCACTCCATTGTTGAACAACATGGCGTAGTGAGATTTCTGTGGGTAAACCTGCTGAAATTCACTGAAGGATGTTGGCTCAGTAGAGAAGTGAAAACAGAATTACTCAACGAAAAGTTTATGAATGGATAGAAAGGTTTAAAGTTGGAAGAAGTGTAACTGATGAAGCTCGATCTTGCCGACTACCAACATTGTGCACACAAGCCTACATCGACATAGCAAAAGCCTTCATCAGAGAAGACCGACACATTATGTTGTCTGCTGTTGCATTTGGATATCTGCTATGAATCTGTACATGCCATAGTGCATGACAATCTGGGGTAGCATAAAGTTTGCACAAGTTGGATACTTAAACAGCTTACTGCTCTCAACAAGCCAATGTCTTTTGGTGAAGTTCAGCAGGTTCCTCTCCCTCTGCCCAAAGAAATCTCACTATGGGCTCATTCAACAATGGTGTAATCCTGCCGAGGATTGTCCATGTTCATTTGACTTTGGCATCAACTAGACTAACAACAGAGCGCTGAACTGTGCATGTTCAACCTACTCATAAACCATAGCAAACGTGTCATATTGCATCGTCTCTTTTCCATGGTGGTTACTGCATAATTTTCAAATTGCCTTTACTTTTATATTTACCCTTGTATATGTACTTATACACAAAACCCAGCTACAGGGGATGCACAAACCAGTTACGTCAGGAAGGGCATCCGGTGTAAAATTTTGCCAAATCAATATGCGGACAACAATACAAATTTCCATACCGGATCAGTCGAGCCCTGTGTTAACAATGACCGCCACCAGTACTGTTAGCCAACAGGATGCTGGCGGAAATTGGGCTACTGTTGGCTGAAGAAGAAGAAGAAGGAGAAGAAGAGGGGGGAAACGTGTCCGGAGGCAGGAGGAGAGGAGGAAGGTAAAGAAAGTGGAAATGAGGGTAGGAACTTTGAATGTTGGCAGTATGACTGGTAAGGGGAGAGAGTTAGCAGATATGATGGAGAGAAGGAAGGTTTATATATTGTGCGTTCAAGAGACTAAATGGAAGGGGAGTAAGGCCATGTGGATCGGAGGTGGATTCAAATTGTTCTATCAAGGTGTGGATGGGAGGAGAAATGGAGTAGGGGTTATTCTGAAGGAACAGTATGTCAAGAGTGCTTTGGAGGTGAAAAGAGTGTCAGGCAGAGTAATGATTATGAAGCTGGAAATTGGAGGTGTGATGATGAATGTTGTTAGTGCATATGCACCGCAAGTTGGGTGTGCAATGGGTGAGAAAGAAGATTTTTGGAGTGAATTGGATGAAGTGATGAACAGTGTACCCAAGGGACAGAAAGTGGTAATTGGAGAGGATTTCAATGGGCATGTTGGTGAAGGGAACAGTGGAGACAAGGAGGTGATGGGTAGGTATGGTGTCAAGGAGAGGAATGAAGAAGATCAGAGGATAGTGGATTTTGCCAAAAGGATGGACGTGGCTATGGTGAATACGTATTTTAAGAAGAGGGAGGAACATAGGGTTACGTACAAGAGTGGAGGAAGATGCACACAGGTGGATTACATCCTATGCAGAAGAGTTGATCTGAAGGAGATTGAAGACTGCAAAGTGTTGGCAGGGGAAAGTGTAGTTAAGCACCATAGGATGGTGGTCTGTAGGATGACATTGGAGATCAAGAAGAGGAAGAGAGTGAGGGCCGAACCAAGGATCAAATGGTGGAAATTGAAAAAGGAAGACTGCAAGGTTGAGTTTAGGGAGAAGGCGAGACAGGCACTGGGTGGCAGTGAAGAGTTACCAGACAGCTAGGAAACTACAGCAGATGTAGTAAGGGTGACAGCAAGAAAGGTGCTTGGCGTGACATCTGGAAAGAGGAAGGAAGAAAAGGGAACCTGGTGGTGGAATGAGGAAATACAAGAAAGTATACGGAGAGATGCAGAAAGTAGATAAGATTACAAGGAGATAAAGCACAAGGTAAAGAGAACGGTGGAGAAGGCTAAAGAAAAGGTGTATGATAAATTGTATGAAAGGCTGGACACTAAGGAGGGAGAAAAGAACCTGTAACGATTGGCTAGACAGAGGGACCGAGCTGGGAAAGATGTGCAGCAGATTAGGGTGATAAAGGATAAAGATGGAAACATACTCACAAGCGAGGACAGTGTGTTGAGCAGATGGAAAGAGAAATGGAAAGGCTGTTGGTCCAGATGACATACCTATGGAAGCATGGAGGTGTTTAGAAGAGATGGCAGTGGAGTTTTTAACCAGTTTGTTTAATGGAATCTTGGAAAGTGAGAGGATGCCTGAAGAGTTAAGAAGAAGTGTACTAGTGCCGATATTTAAGAATAAGGGGGATGTGCAGGACTGCAGTAACTACGGGGAATAAAATTGATGAGCCACAGCATGAAGTTATGGGAAAGAGTAGTGGAAGCTATGTTAAGAAGTGAGGGGATGATTAGTGGGCAGCAGTATGGTTTCATGCCGAGAAAGAGCACCACAGATGCAATGTTTGCTCTGAGGATGCTGATGGAGAAGTTTGGAGAAGGCCAGAAGGAGTTGCATTGCATCTTTGTGGACCTGGAGAAAGCATATGACAGGGTGCCTCGAGAGGAGCTGTGGTATTGTATGAGGAAGTGGCAGAGAAGTACGTAAGTGTTGTGCAGGATATGTACGAGGGAAGTGTGACAGTGGTGAGGTCTGCGGTAGGAGTGACAGATGCATTCAAGTTGGAGGTGGGATTACATCAGAGATCGGCTCTGAGCCCTTTCTTATTTGCAATAGTGATGGACAGGTTGACAGACGAGATTAGACAGGAGTTCCCGGACTATGATGTTTGCCGATGACATTGGAGAGATGGAGATATTCTCTACAGAGGAGAGGAATGAAGGTCAGTAGGAACAAGACAGAATACCTGTGTGTAAATGAGAGGGAGGTCAGTGGAATGGTGAGGATGCAGGGAGTAGAGCTGGCAAAGGTGGATGAGTTTAAATACTTGGGATCAACTGTACAGAGTAATGGGGATTGTGGAAGAGAGGTGAAAAAGAGAGTGCAGGCAGGGTGGAATGGGTGGAGAAGAATGTCAGGAGTGATTTGTGACTGACAGGTATCAGCAAGAATGAAAGTGAAGGTCTATAGGACGGTAGTGAGACCAACTATGTTATATGGGTTGGAGACAGTGGCACTGACAAGAAAGCAGGAGACAGAGCTGGAGGTAGCAGAGTTAAAGATGCTAAGCTTTGCGTTGGGTGTGGCGAGGCTGAATAGGATTAGAAATGAGTACATTAGAGGGTCAGCTCAAGTTGGACGGTTGGGAGACAGTCAGAGAGGCGAGATTGCGTTGGTTAGGACATGTGCAGAGGAGAGATGCTGGGTATATTGGGAGAAGGATGCTAAGGATAGAGCTGCTAGGGATGAGGAAAAGAGGAAGACCTAAACAAAGGTTTATGGATGTGGTGTGAGAGGACATGCAGGAGATGGATGTAACATAACAAGATGCAGAGGACAGAAAGATATGGAAGAAGATGATCCACTGTGGCAACCCCTAATGGGAGCAGCTGAAAGAAGAAGTTGTACTCACACAATCTCACAGAAAAATATAAGTTAAGATAGCCGAGAACTTGTTTACGCTACCAGAGCAAATGTGTAATGATGAAGAGAAAGTGATGAAAACACAAACCACGAACATATCTGTAAAGGTTGATCTGCACAAAGCCATTAAGCCACCTATCTGTTTGTCTGTTACTTCATTTGGTCCAATGTGTTTAGTTTAAAATGAAATATTATTAAGGTTGTTATATTGATTCAGTTTCCTAATCATTTTACTCTACATCAATCTGTAAACATAATATTTATGTATGGTAAAGTATTGCCTGCTATACCAGGTAATATAGAAAATGTATCTTGCTGTATCTCCAAATTAAGGCAAGAAATACTAGAATAACCAAAACTGCCACAATACAAATGGCACACCCTTTTCCAAACATTTATTACATTCTGCCAAATCTATTTTGCAGTGCTTCATGAGTCTAACTTATGGCATATCCTTTCTTACTTTAGCAACATTCTTAGTGAATTGTAGAATATTTTCAGGATTAAATGATATATCAGAGTTTAGGTACTCTAGTTCTTTATTTATATTCTGCTGTTTAATTTCCAAGATACATGTATTTAATTTTTTCATACAGGGATCCCACATTTTAAATGGTCAAGGTTTATGTACTGTCTGTCAAGACAGACAGCTAAGAAGATGTGAGAAGGACCAGGGTCCTCATGTATAAACAAAAATGTTGCGTATGCCCATTTCCATGCTCACATTGCGATGTATAAAGACTAAACTTGGTGTAAAGCCACGCACATTGTCATGCCAGCACAATTCATTGCGTATGTATGTTTTTGGCTCGGATTTGCAAACTTGGTGGCACCCAGTGTCAAAGCAGTGCTACTGTTCCTGTGTGGTTTCCCTTTATTGTTTAGATTCACATCCCTGACATGACTTTCTCAAATACACTGAAATTAACCGAATATTGTTTATTGGTTTAAGGCATCTGATTGTAATCGACCTGTAACAATATAATGGTCCATGGAATGCCCAAACTATTCCAAATACTATGGCTGCTTTAGCGTTGTTACTCTCAGTGCAACACTCAGAGTTTTTTAACCCATCTGAATGTGGAATCACAGCTGTACTGCAGCTGATCAGAAAGCTATATGGCAGGCTGCGTCGTGAGCAGATAGAATTATTAGGATGCAGCGTCTAGTACATGTTGCCTCAGCCATTGGCGCAGTCTATTTGAACTTCTCCCATTCGTCAAACACTTCAGAGCCTTTCGTTTGGGGACCTAGTGGTTCAAAAACAGTTTCCTCCCAAGAACTATAAACGCACTCAATCAGTCCATCAAGTGCTCCTTGTAGAACTGTTTGTACTTATAAGTACAATTACCTCACTGTAAACTTGCACTGCAGTTGTAATATTGCACAACCTGAGCTACTTATGCTTTCATACTGTATATTTTTCATTTTTTTATATAATTATTGTTGTTGTTATTTTATCATTTTATATATATTTTATGGAGGATTTGCATATTGATTGCATATCTCATTACAATACAATAACAATAAAGGAATTCAATTCAATAGAAGAGAGTGCGCATTTACAGATGATGATGACTGATTTCTAAGTTGATTTAGATTTCCAAGCACTATCTTTTTGGAGCTCTTGATATCATTTTTAAGATGAAATGCAGTAAAGTATGTATATTACATTATACAGATAAATATTTAACTGATTTAAATAATGTATACTGTTAATAATTAAACGTGTGGGCACGGTGGTTCAGCGGTAGCAATGAACTAGTGCCCTGTTCAGGGATTGTTCCTGCCTCGTGCTATATGTTTGCTGGGACTGGCGTGACCCTGGAAGGACAGATGGATGGAATAATTAAACACGTACTCCGAAGTTATTTCAATGTTTCTTAAAAGTTTTGAAGAATCTGCATTCTAAGCTTACAAGCTAATTGTGTGGCAATTGGTTACATGGAGAAAGAAAAGGAAGGACAAGAATTGTACGTTTGAAAGAGACAGTACTGCTGCAATAAATGATTTCATTGAAGGTCGTGCATGGCGCAGCAAGCATCTTGCGTGAGGCAGGAACAAACTCTGGAAGGGGCTCCAGCTCATCACTACCAATGCTCCACCATGCCCCCATGTTTAATAACATGCTTTAATTCCTATCATCATGAAAATGATATCAAGTATACATCTTACTATTCAAATTGTTCAGAGAGCTGTAATATCATGAATGTAATGTATTCTGTTTCCTGTTGGCGTAAGAGAAAGCCCGTTTAAGAAACACATAGTGATTCACACACAGAGTACATAGAAGAACACATAGAATATCAAGCATTTAACGTGCTACTTTACTTGGCAATAATGGATACAATGAGGCTATTAGAAATAAACTGGATACATTAGGATTAAAAGTCAAGACGGAGGTAAAAAGCTTAGGGGTAATTGTTGACTGTAATCTGAATTTTAAATCGCATATTAATCAGATCACTAGGACAGCATTTTTTCACTTAAGAAACATAAGTAAAGTTAGACCTCTTATATCACTGAAAGATGCTGAGAAATTAGTTCACGCGTTTGTTTTCAGTCGACTAGATTACTGTAACGCACTCCTCTCAGGACTACCCAAGAAAGACATAAATCGTTTGCAACTAGTGCAGAATGCAGCCGCTAGAATCCTAACTAGGAAAAGAAAATCCGAACACATTTCTCCAGTTCTGATGTCACTACACTGATTACCTGTGTCATTCAGGATTGACTTTAAAATTCTGCTTATGGTTTATAAAGCCTTAAATAATCTCGCCCCTTCTTATATATCGGAGTGTCTGACACCTTATATTCCAAATCGTAACCTCAGATCCTCAAATGAGTATCTCCTTAGAATTCCAAGAACAAAACTTAAAAGTGGTGAGGCGGCCTTCTGCTGCTATGCACCTAAAATCTGGAATAGCCTGCCAATAGGAATTCGCCAAGCTAATACAGTAGAGCACTTTAAAACACTGCTGAAAACATATTACTTTAACATGGCCTTTCTATAACTTCAATTTAACTTAATCCTGGTACTCTATATGTTCAATTTCCTCATAATAACTATTCAGGGTAGCTCTACAATCCGTACTGACCCCTACTCTCTTTTCTGTTTCTTTTTCCGGTTTCTTTGTGGTGGTGGCCTGCGCCACCTCCACCTACTCAAAGCTTCATGATGCTCCAACAATGATGGATGGACTAAAAGGCAGAATTCTACTTGACCATCATCATCAAGCCTTTCCGTGAGAACCCTAAATCCAAAGAGGACTGTTTCATTTATGTTAGGTAGCATGCCCAGAGGGGACTGGGCGGTCTCATGGTCTGGAATCCCTACAGATTTTATTTTTTTTTCTCCAGCCGTCTGGAGTTTTTATTTTGTTTTTTCTGTCCCCCCTGGCCATTGGACCTTACTCTTATTCGATGTTAATTAATGCTGATTTATTTTGTTTTCATATTGTGTTTTTTATTGTTCTATTCTTTATTATGTAAAGCACTTTGAGCTACTGTTTGTATGAATATGTGCTATATAAATAAATGTTGTTGTTGTTGTACTTTAGTTACGATGGGATTTGAGAAACTAGTAAACGATTTTAAGATGAAGTTTATGATGTTCTACTTTAATAACAAAATAAAGTATGTGATTAAAGTGGAAATTTCAAGATTAAAGCGGACATTTTGACCTCTTTTTTTTACCCCACTGTGTTCTCATTTTCTTTCTTTTCTCTGTACCTTAATACGCTTCCATATGACACTCAGGCGGTGGGCTACGACTCGCCTTTTTGATATGTGACCACTTATTTTTTATTTCGGGCACTGTACGACTTTCTGAACTTGAACTTTCAAGTTTCCCCGCCACTCTGTCACTCAATCAATTTCCTTTTGTTATTTATACCACTGCTTAAACCAACAAATAGTACGTTTTTCCTTGCCTCCACTTGGTGTTCGCTAAAACTCTTCTTGTTTCCCTGTGCTTTTGCCATTGTCTTTTCACAGAACGTTGAACTTAAGGGCTATTTATATTGAGTTGCATATTCAAACAGGCGTAATTCTGGGAGGAGACGGGGCAGGTCAGCAGGCGCATGCACGTGCGTTACTTTTCACGCTGACTGGGATTTACAGTATGTAGCGGAAGAACCTGGAAGTTGGTGTACGCACAGATTTATGCATCTGGATTTTTTGGTACGTATGCACATTTCTGTTTTTGTCTGTACGCCATGTTATAGTGTGAATTCTATGGACGGCGTTATACATGAGGCCCCAGAAGACTAAAAATACTGAAAGAAAATTTAGAAGCAGGCTAGGGTCAAGTACTGAGTAGTCAAAATGATAGCAAACCTAAATTGATTTGTTAACAAACTTTCAAAGTCAAAAATAACATGCAAGAATTCATTGCCAAATAAAGAAAACTCCCAAAACAACTCAGAGAACTACAACAAATCCTGAAATTTGGACAATGGAAGATGGTTGAAACCAACATTTATGTTATCGTTCAAGTGATGTCAGGGGTCGTGGCCTCTCCATTACCACGTGGTGGCAACATGCAGAGCAGCTACAAGCAAAGTAGCTCAAAATGGCAATGCCCATGATGGCATGCAAAAGACTAAATATATTTCTTCCACCTTTATAAACGTATAAGTGTCTATGTATCTTGTTGTGTGTCCGACTGGTTTCTTCCAAAATATGCTACACTGCAAACATTTTTAGTAATAAAATGCATTGCATTTGTCATTCCAATAGATGATGCATTGCAAACATTTGCACCGATTTTACAAATCCCATACTAAATAGCATATAACAGAGATATGTGCACTCTAATCATCAATGATGAGGTCTTTGTTGACTACTTACGTTTCAGTCTGTCTTATACAGACAGTATAGTCAGTACATACTGAAAATGACTCCAGATGATAAAAACAGCTGCAGAAATGAATTCCACGTACGCAAAAGTGATTTCAATTTCTGGCCCAGCTACTCCTCCTAAAGATGTGCTGGCTAAGCTGACTGGCCACTCTAAAGAGCGTGAGTGTGCCCTCTGAGGAGGTGATGCCATGTGGGGGTGTAGTTCTGGATCCTCTACTGGAATAATCAGTTTGGGAAAATGAATAACTCAATGTATATACAGTGAGGAACATAAGTATTTGAACACCCTGCGATTTTGCAAGTTCTCCCACTTAGAAATCATGGAGGGGTCTGAAATTCACATTGTAGGTGCATTCCCACTGTGAGAGACAGAATGTGTAAAAAAAAAATCAGGAAATCACATTGTATGATTTGTACAGATTCATTTGTATTGCACTGCTGCACATAAGTATTTGAACACCTGGCAATCAGCAAGAATTCTGGCTCTCAAAGACCTGTTGCTCTGCCTTTAAGAAGTCCACCTCTACTCCACTTAGTAATCTTAATTAGTAGCACCTGTCTGAGCTCTTTAAAGACACCTGTCCACCCCACAGTCAGTCAGACCCCAACTACTAGCATGGGCAAGACCACAGAGCTGTCAAAAGACACCAGAGACAAAATTGTGGACTCAACAAGGATGGAAAGGGCTACAGGGCAATTGCCAAAGAGCTTGGTGAAAACAGATCAACTGTTGGAGCAATTGTCAGAAAATGGAAGAGGCTAAAGACGACTGTCAGTCTCCCTCGGACTGGGGCTCGATGCAAGATCTCACCTCGTGGGGTATCACAGATGATAAGAAAGGTGAGGAATCAGTCCAGAACTACACGGGAGGAGCTGGTCAATGACATGAAGAGAGCTGGGACCACAATCTCAAAGGTCACTCTCGGTACAACACTATGCTGTCATGGTTACAAATCATGCATTGCACGGAAGGTTCCCCTGCTCAAGTCATCACATGTCCAGGCCCGTCTGAAGTTTGCCAATAACCATCTGGATGATCCAGAGGAGGCATGTGGTCAGATGAGACCAAAATAGAACTTTTTGGTCTAAACTTCACTTGCCGTGTTTGGAGGAAAAAGGAGGAGTTGCATCCCAAGAACACCATCCCTACTGTGAAGCATGGGGGTGGAAACATCATGCTTTGGGGCTGCTTTTCTGCGAAGGGGGCAGGACGACTGCACTGTATTAAGGAGAGGATGAATGGGGCCATGTATTGTGAGATTTTGAGCAACAACCTCCTTCCCTCTGAAGATGGGTCGTGGTTGGGTCTTCCAACAGGACAATGACCCGAAGCACACAGCCAGGATAACCAAGGAGTGGCTCCGTAAAAAGCATATCAAGGAGTGGCCTAGCCAGTCTCCAGACCTAAATCCAATCAAAAATCTTTGGAGGGAGCTGAAACTCCATGTTGCTCAGCGCCAGCCCCGGAATCTGACAGATCTAGAGGAGATATGTGTGGAGGAGTGGGCCAAAATCCCTGTTGCAGTGTGTGCAAACCTGGTCAAGAACTACAGGAAACGTTTGACCTCTGTAATTGCAAACAAAGGCTTCTGTACCAAATATTAACAGTGATTTTCTCAGGTATTCAAATACTTATGTGCAGCAGTGCAATACAAATAAATTCTGTACAAATCATACAATGTGATTTCCTGAATGTTTATTTTACATTCTGTCTCTCACAGTGGGAATGCACCTACAATGTGAATTTCAGACCCCTACATGACTTCTGAGTGGGAGAACGTTGGGTGTTCAAATACTTATGTTCCTCACTGTAAGTAAAAAAAACAAACAAATGAATACAAGAATGGAGACAGAGAGATGAATTGATAGACAAAGGGACATAACAGATGTAAAAGCTGCTGTTGAAACAGCCACTATAAAAAATACATAAAACAGATACTGTTTAAGATACATAGATAAATTTGAAGAGCATACAATGAGACATACTCATTGCTACAGTGGTGTGAAAAACTATTTGCCCCCTTCCTGATTTCTTATTCTTTTGCATGTTTGTCAGACAAAATGTTTCTGATCATCAAACACATTTAACCATTAGTCAAATATAAACACAAGTAAACACAAAATGCAGTTTTTAAATGATGGTTTTTATTATTTAGGGAGAAAAAAAAATCCAAACCTACATGGCCCTGTGTGAAAAAGTAATTGCCCCCTGAACCTAATAACTGGTTGGGCCACCCTTAGCAGCAATAACTGCAATCAAGCGTTTGCGATAACTTGCAATGAGTCTTTTACAGCGCTCTGGAGGAATTTTGGCCCACTCATCTTTGCAGAATTGTTGTAATTCAGCTTTATTTGAGGGTTTTCTAGCATGAACCGCCTTTTTAAGGTCATGCCATAGCATCTCAATTGGATTCAGGTCAGGACTTTGACTAGGCCACTCCAAAGTCTTCATTTTGTTTTTTTTCCAGCCATTCAGAGGTGGATTTGCTGGTGTGTTTTGGGTCATTGTCCTGTTGCAGCACCCAAGATCGCTTCAGCTTGAGTTGCCGAACATTCTCCTTCAGGATTTTTTGGTAGACAGTAGAATTCATGGTTCCATCTATCACAGCAAGCCTTCCAGGTCCTGAAGCAGCAAAACAACCCCAGACCATCACACTACCACCACCATATTTTACTGTTGGTATGATGTTCTTTTTATGAAATGCTGTGTTCCTTTTACGCCAGATGTAACAGGACATTTGCCTTCCAAAAGGTTCAACTTTGTCTCATCAGTCCACAAGGTAATTTTCCCCAAAAGTCTTGGCAATCATTGAGATGTTTCTTAGCAAAATTGAGACGAGCCCTAATGTTCTTTTTGCTTAACAGTGGTTTGCGTCTTGGAAATCTGCCATGCAGGCCGTTTTTGCCCAATCTCTTTCTTATGGTGGAGTCGTGAACACTGACCTTAATTGAGGCAAGTGAGGCCTGCAGTTCTTTAGACGTTGTCCTGGGGTCTTTTGCGACCTCTCGGATGAGTCGTCTCTGCGCTCTTGGGGTAATTTTGGTCGGCCGGCCACTCCTGGGAAGGTTCACCACTGTTCCATGTTTTTGCCATTTGTGGATAATGGCTCTCACTGTGGTTCGCTGGAGTCCCAAAGCTTTAGAAATGGCTTTATAACCTTTACCAGATTGATAGATCTCAATTACTTCTGTTCTCATTTGTTCCTGAATTTCTTTGGATCTTGGCATGATGTCTAGCTTTTGAAGTGCTTTTGGTCTACTTCTCTGTGTCAGGCAGCTCCTATTTAAGTGATTTCTTGATTGAAACAGGTGTGGCAGTAATCAGGCCTGGGGGTGGCTACGGAAATTGACCTCAGGTGTGATGCCCCCTTGTTAAAAAATAACCTAACTGTGGTGTAATTACTTTTTCACACAGGGCCATGTAGGTTTGGATTTTTTTTCTCCCTAAATAATAAAAACCATCATTTAAAAACTGCATTTTGTGTTTACTTGTGTTATATTTGACTAATGGTTACATGTGTTTAATGATCAGAAACATTTTGTGTGACAAACATGTAAAAATAAGAAATCAGGAAGGGGGCAAATAGTTTTTCACACCACTGTATGTCGTTAAAAAGCAGACTACAAAATCTTCTGTTTCTTCTTTAAAACAATATGAGCAGAAACAGTAACCTGCCTCAATTAGGTCCTTGAGTTACCCCCTCTTGTTATGGCTATTCTGTTTTAAAAAAGTAGTGACTACTGATTCATATATGGAAACGCAAAGATAAAGTAAAACTGATCAGTCAAAAGATGGAAATTGAGCTCCTGCAGCAATCTTAAATGTTTTTAAGATCCAGTACGTTTTTGTGTAGTAATAGTACCTGGTACATCCACCTATCCAATCATTTATTCCAAATCGGGGTTATGGAGAACTGCTTATCACAGCAACCTCACTAACCCTGGATCATCATCTTGTTAATCCTCAGAATGATGCCTGATGTCTGTCCTGCAAAAACTATAATAAAAGCTCCATACTTGATTGATATTGTAGCACCATCTAGTGGGCATCAATTGGTAAGACAGTTCCACAAAATCTGTTTCCATCTCTAGCTGTCATCACATAGTACAAATGTTTAAAGAATTTTTTGTGTATATAAAATATAGTTAAATTCTGACTTGCATGTGCTAATCAAAATGCAATATGTCAACACTTCCTGGTGCCAAGATTAGTGAGTAGATCTACTTTACCTTAAAACATCAGTCTCTCATCTTTAACAGTAACTTTACTTTGTACCTTCTAGCTTCTTGACCATTATGTGTGTAGGGTGTTCATGCCTGTCTCCTGTTAATTCTCTGTGATCCATGCCTATGTTGATGTTATTTTATTTATGAGCAGCAGAGATGTTAACTAACCTAAATGATTATTAATAGTTATTAGCTGCAGCCGGGTTCGGCATATAGAGTAACAAAGAACCAAAACATCAAAACAAAAATGAAAATCACAAGTTTACAAATGTATAAAATCCTAACTAAGAATTTACTTTTATGTCAAGTCTTTAAACTTTGGACATCTCACTTAGGAGGTTACCATCTTTTATAATGTATTACATGTCACATGAAACATGCCCAGTAATCAGGTAGCATCATAGAGACCAGAACCACAAAATGGTGGCCTCCTTAAAAACAAAAAGCCACAAATAGTAACATGTTCATGTCGCCAAAATAATGCCCAAGGGGAGCCAGTTGCACAGTTGAGGTGTTTTGGGCATCTGATATGTGAATGAGATTGCAGAGACTGGAGCCTACACCTTTATGGGAGAGCAGCAAAGAGAAAACCAAAGTTAAAAAAAGCACACATGACACCTCAACTATCAATTTCCAGAAAGCGCATGGGGGACACTGAAGTCAGCTCCGAAGTCAGCACGGCATCGGTCTATGAGGATGCCTTGCTGTAGCAGGCCGTGGAAGGCTTGTGAAGATAGAGGCTAAAATGGATCCAGCAAAACAAGGAAATCCTGCAGTCAGCAAAGAAAAAGGGAGGAAACATGGCAGTGCCCAGGTGTGTAAAACTGGCAGAGACCTGTGCGCACAGACTAAAGGCTGTCATGGCTGCCAAAGGTGTATCTGCTATATTCTGACTTGAAGGAGATGAATACTCATTTAATCAATTATTGTGTTTTGTATTTATAATTCATTTAAATCGTGAGATCTGTTTTTACTTTAAAAAGTATTTTTCTGTTGATCACTGTCAAAAAAATCTAAATTAAATCCACTGTGATTCAATTTTGCATAAAAATACAAGGGACTGAATAATTTTTTTCAGGTACTATACATTATACTTTCCTTTGGTCTTCTCACATTTTCTACTGCTCACAAAATAAAATTACAAAGGTCATATTCATCTGCAGTGTTGACTGGTGAAATTCGCCAAAATGTTTTTCATAGTGAATATGTAGTGTTTGCTGCACGTTTTCCTGGAAATTCACTTAAACGGCAACTTAGACAAACTTTTTTTTTTTTTTCCATAGTGCGCCACGATGCTTTGTGAGGCCAGCATGCCATCGTAGAGATGTACCCGTCATACTCGGAGCTTTTCACAGATGTGTATTGTAAGAGTACGTCACCTCACATTTTACTTTGCTGTCTGTTCTGCTTCATGCATGTGTGATTTTGCTACTTGATCACTACTCTAGATGGATTTACACCCGACATGCATTTACAAACAAAAATAAATAAAAATAAAAAAAAGAAGAGAAAAGACTTGGGAGTATTTTCATTTGAGGGATAAATTAGCTGACCATAATAAGAATATAATGAGTATTGAGGCCAGATAAATAACTCAGATCCCTATCAGCTCACTCAGTCATTGCTGCACCACATGGCTAATTTTGTATACCACTTGGATCAGCTATGAATCAAAACAAAAATTAACAAAAAGGCATATGCACATTTCTCCCCAATTCAGAAAATGCCTGAGGTCCTATGAAATAACAACAGCAAAATATTTATTACTATTTACAAAGCATTTCTGTCTTATTCATGGAAAAAAAAAGTGTGAAACATCTGCACAGAGATTGGAAACAAAAAAGATATTCCAGCTGTGGACCTGCAGCTTCAAACAATGGACTGAGTCATTCCCACACTGCAACTTCCTAGCGTGGCCAATGTGCGCCCTGTAAATTGGAACTCTGAGTGATATATATATATATATATATATATATATAGATATATATATAGATATATATAGATATATATAGATATATAAACACACATACACATACATACACACACACACACACACACACACACAGGGTACGGAAAGTATTCAGACCCCCTTCAATTTTTCACTCTTTGTTATATTGCAGCCATTTACTAAAATCATTTAAATTAAATTTTTTCCCTTATTAATGTACACACAGCACCCCATATTGACAGACAAAAAAAAGAATTTGAAATTGTTGCAGATTTATTAAAAAAGAAAAACTGAAATATCACATGGTCCTAAGTATTCAGACCCTTTGCTCAGTATTTAGTAGAAGCACCCTTTTGAGCTAATACAGCCATGAGTCTTCTTGGGAAAAATGCAACAAGTTTTTCACACCTGGATTTGGGGATCCTCTGCCATTCCTCCTTGCAGATCCTCTCCAGTTCTGTCAGGTTGGATGGTAAACGTT
>JANRMT010062821.1:13890627-13906222 GCA_026402145.1 Polypterus bichir lapradei | reverse complement strand
TCCTTGAAGGTTGATGTCCAACCCTCTGTAGTGATTCTACGGACTTGAGATTAATGGACAATCCACCTCACTTGGTATCACCTGCAGATTTAACCAGCTTGTTGTTTTCATTGGTTTCAAGATCATAAGCACACCATACCGTAATAATCTGTTTTTAATCTGGGGCTTCTTTCAGCTGTTTTTGTTCAAGAATTTTAGCAATCATTATTAATGGAAACAGGTTAAAACATTTGCAGTTGTCTTATGGTTTTAACATGTTTTTCTTTGTTTATGAGCGTCTCTCTTTGGGAATGTTCTGATTTTATGTTTCTGGTTACTATGCTCTACAGCTGGTTACTATGCCACATTCTGGATACACCACCTAACTGTCCACCAGGATTACATCAGAAATATCTTCTAGCTGGAGTTTTCATTCCTGACAGTATCTTGGGCAATTTGAGAATCGGCAAGTTAGCTAAACATGACAAACCCTGAAACACCTTGAATCCCTTGATATATGTTGTGCAATGTTTCAATGCCACAGGATATCTGGACATTTTTGTTCTTCAGCTGCATCCCTTCATGGCAGTACTGTATCCAAAAGAATATTTCTGTGGGGTAGTTCTCCAAGCCATCTAGTAGAACAGTTCTACAATGTTTCTTGGAGCATGATAGAAAGTTTTACTTAATATTGTGACTTTTCCATCACCAGATATCAATCAATGGCATGAGACAGAATGGGCTCTTTTGGACTATTTATAATGACCGTGCAACACAATAAAGTTGACGTTGGAAAGCTTACCTGTAGTTAGGTCCATGCCACAACACCTTCATAACACAAACGAATGCCCAACTCACTCTAAGGAAGGTCAGCCTAAAAGAAGTAGCTTCTCACAATTTTAATAGCATATACACATGTCTAAGGATTGAGAGTAGTGGAACTGAGATTAGCTAGCAGTGGCTTCTGCCACTGTGGATGTGGTTTAGATAATTCCCAGAAATAAATGATCATGCTTTTAATAGCATTAAATATTATCTTGACCTGTCGAAGGCAGTGTAAAATCCACAAGGGTACTATGGCTGACAACTAATCTAGTACTTCCATTACAACTCAGTGGTATGGGAAACATGCAGTCAAACTGATGCAAAGTGACAGTAATGGTCTTATTTTTTTTTTTTTTTTTTAAACACCAAGAGATGAAACTTAGTCAAAATCAAAAAAAAATCAATAAATCAAATTGTCAGAATCAAAATACAAAATTAAATTGTTGTTTTTATGATGTTAACAGCTTTGTTAAAATTCTTTCAGTATATAAATTTGTATTTGAACCTTGTGGAAGTTCAGCCCGACTGCAGACATACACCAGGACACACAGAAGTCCAAAGACACACTTTTATTCTACAGTTCTTTCTTGCACACAACACAAATGCCCAAAACAGTCACAACAATAACTCAGTCCTTTTACTTTCCTTTACTTTCTTTGTTTCCTCTGCTGTCTCCACTCCTCTCTCACAAGTTCTTTCCTCTGCCACCCGACTCCAGTTTTTTTAAATGGAGTGAAGCGGCCCCCTTTATAATGCACCTGGATGTGCTCCAGGTGCTCCCTGATGACCTTCTTGCAGCACTTCCTGGTGTGGCAGAAGTGCTGCAGTCCATGGCTCTAGGACCATCCAGGCACCCACTGGCGGTGGCCACAGGTCACCACAGGGTTCAGCTTTCCAGCTCTGTGGTTCCCACGCAATCCCGGAGGGCTGCCATCTTGTGTCCCGGGATAGGAACTGCCCCTCTCCCGGTCCCCTGCTTCTCCAGGACTCCCAGTGGGACAAGGTCCCCAGCCATCTAACACAACCTTTGTATTCTTCCTTTTAAAGTTTGAATCCAGTTGAATTCAATTGTATGTCTGTTTTGTTGATATATTTTATTTTGGGATGTTTTGATTTTTTCATTACAGTTTTTGTTTTTATGGCCATAAAATTTTGTGCTCCCACTGTCAAAACATGATTGTCAATTGCTAGGGGGGGGGGGGGGGTTGCCCCAGAAGTTATGACATATGATGTCCTCAGGGAAATAACTCAAAATCATAAGTGACAATATTGTGGAATAATCTGACAAAGGTGCAAATTGTTGGAGTGGCAAACCAGCAAATACCCCTCTTATTTAAGATTTCCCTCTATTATAAAAAAAATCTTGGAAGGAGACGAGACGCGAGTGTCTCAGAGACACTCTCACATCCAGCGAGAGGAGTCTTTGTGCCAAGTAACCAGAAGCCCCACAAGACAAGAGCTTATGCAAAGAGATTTGGAAAAGTCCTGCATGGTTATATCAGACATATTTCTTGGAGAGAGAAAGAAATGATATTCACTCACGGGCAGTTATACGTTGCGTTGTCATGATGTAATTCCAAACACGGAATCAAAATTCAATGCGATATTGATGAAAAGGTAAAACTGAAAAATGATCGAATATATGGACATTGGTGATATGACAGAATTGCGCTGCACAAAATGCAGATCACGCGGAACAGCAGCAGCATCAAGCCAGCAGCTGATCGAGCAAAGAGGAGGTAAAATAAAAAACCTGAATGTGTTTCCCCATTGTATCACCGTTTAAGAGGGGGTGTCGGAAGAGCAACCGCAGCTCCTTGGGGTGCATTCAGCCCCCCTCTTCACAACGCTATCAGCATAGATGCGATGTGGTTGGCACATAGCGCAGGCAGGGGAAGGGTTGAGCTAAGCGAGCAGGGGGCAAAGCCCCCTAGTTCTTCATTAAAAATAAACAAACAGTCAAACAAAAGCAAGTACTGCTTGCACTGTCATTAAATAAGCAGAGAGCTTACTCTCCTTTGCCTTTTTTGGTCAAAGACACAGTCCTTATTGGAGCATCCATTTATATACTGTAGACCCTAAGCCAAAAAGGAGTAGGGCTTAGATCACTTACCAGGGCTAGGGCTAGGTCTCCTCTCCTTTGGTGCTACAGAAAATGTAGGAGACATTTAGTGCCAACGCCCCCTACTGCCTGGCAGTGGTGTCGATTGGCTTACCTGAGCCTTCCTGGTGGTACCTACTTGCACATGCATGACACAAACAAACAATTACTAAAATCTTTTAATAGTGTTTTTTTTTCCTTTTGACTACTAGTATTTTAACTTTGCTGGTGTTGAATTTTGAACATGATCATTTAATCACATTTTGGATTTTGTGACACATTAGTTTATCCTTTCTGGTAACAGTCTCCGCTAGTATTTTGGATCAAACTTCTGATCCTGGACCTTCTGGTTGATTTTCTGGCCTGCTATCCTCCATCTGTACTGACTAAAAAGGTAGTCAGTAAAAAAAAAAAAAAAAAAAAAAAAAAAACACGCAATGACCAGGAGTAAAGCATGTTTTCACGTGACAATCAAAACCAGCAACAGCTTTCAGCTCTATAAATCTGGAGGGTCCTTCACAGTTCCTGCCAGTTCATTTCAAATGTGCTAAAGAATTAGTCAGTTCTTGTGTTTTTGCTGTGCTTATGCTTTTATGCCTACTGGGTTTTTGAACCTTTGCTCTCTTTTTTGACTTTATTTTTGGATAATTGTACTGGGGCTTTGTTTGCCTTGGATTGCCAAGCTGGCAACTTCTTTATTCCTTTTGTGCTCATCAGAGCACAGTCATTTTCTGTGTAAATAAATGTTTTAATTTTATTAAGATACTGTGTTTGCCCTCATTACTAGCTGGGGTATGATGGCAAATCCTCCACTAATGGCCATTTTTGGAAGCTTTTTGCGATTGTTGTGCTGTTGAGACTCCTAACTCACATTATGTCAGCTCTTCATAAGCTCCTGTATGCCTTCTGGAAGAGGTTTTTTAGTTGAGTGCAAGGAACCACTTCTTTCACCTAATTGATGAACTCTCTAAATTTTAGTTTGATTTCTTCTATTCTTAATCTTCTTTTGGTGAGAATGATGACCCCAGCCTCTTTCTGCTTCTCATTAATGGTTAATGTTGAAGTGTGTAACATTTGTTAAACAATATTTGGGAATTTCCATCCACTTTGACAAGGTTTGTCCCCATATTGAATACAAAAAGTTTCAGCTCCTGTATCACCTAATACCCACATCAACTATATAACATTTCTCAGTTTTTTTTTTTGGCTGCAAAATGTCTGATGTGCTGCAAATTTAACAACTCAGTAGCAACTCATGTCAGCTGCGGCAGGGTAGTGAACCATCAGGCTAAGTTTATAAGGGTGAAAACTCTCAGAGATACCTCACAAATTTTTATTTTTTTTTTTTTTAAAAACACAAAAACAAGTACAAAAGTTTTTGAAGGACTGCCTGTTATAAGGGTGAGCAACGTCGGTCCTGGAGAGCCACAGTGACTACAGGTGTTTGTTCCAAACTGAATTTTTTAATGAGAAGTCAATTAGTGCTAAAGAAGCACTTATTGCTCAAATAACATTTTTATTCTTTGTTTCAGTTGTGTCACTTGCTAAGATTCCCCACTGTCTTTGTTTTTAAATGACAAAGGAACCAGCAGTTCTCCATTTAATTTGTCTGCATTTTACACCTGCGCGTGTTCATCATGAACTATCTGGTTTAATAAAATATTTGGAAGGACACTGAAAATAAAAAAAAAAAAAAAAAAAAAAAAAAAAAGTTACGAACTGAAAATTACTCATCTGTTTTAGGCTTCTAATAATTTGCATGACATCCTTGGGGGGGGGGGGGATCCACAATATAAGAACATGACATGGCAAAATAAAAACACTAATAAGCCATAAAATTAAATAAAACCTGTTATTGGTAAGGACCGATTTCTAATTGAGCAACTGGACTGGAACAAAAACCTGCAGCCACCGTGGCCCTCCAGGGCCAGCATTGCTCACCACTGGTCTTTCAGATTATGTTCAAATCAAAGCTCAAGTTTACATTTATTATGAGCACCAAGGACAATGAAATTCTTACTTGTATGTCTGTCCAACCCCAGGTTCTCCCTGCATGGTGTTTGCAGGTTTTCCCCGTGTGTGTTGGCTTCCTCCTACAGCCCAAACACATGCTTTGCATCTATTGCTTGCTGAGTTAGGCTCCAGCGCCCCATGACCCTACTTAGGATTAAGTAGGCTTAGAAAATGGTATGGTTTGTTATGTCTGAACAACATACAGCACGTTACTGTTCATTGCCACCACAATCAGCAAATGTTACATTCCAAACATGGACCTTAACTTCAAACATATCTCTCTATCATAAAAAAAAAAAAAAAAATCTTGGAAAATCTTGGGAGGGAGACGAGACGTGATCTTCTTGGAAGACAATTTGACATCCTGTAAGAGACACTAACTTCACGCGAGACAAGGCAGTGAGACAGGACAGCTGCTGTACAGGCTTTTAAACGATTGAATCATTTAAAATGATTGATGCGCAGTGCAACAAGCAGAACACGCACCTCGGCAGCAGAAGCACAAGGCCAGCAGCTGATCCGTCCGCATCTCCTTAGCGAGCGTTCAGCTCCCCCCCCCCCTTCACAACGCGAGCGGGAGAGACATGAAGTGGCAGGAGCGTAGTGCACCTCCGGGGGGGGGGGGGGGATAAGCGAAGCGATCGAGACCAGATCATCTCAGAGACACACTTTGATGACACAAGAGACTAGACATTACAACCTTAGGAAGCAAAACCCGTGAGACTGACTTTTGCACGTCACACCCCACTTACAATTTAAAACAAGTTCAGACATCTAACCTAGCAGTTGTTAGAATGCTTTTAAACAGACAAACTTCATGTGCTCCCAGCTCTTAAAATGACGACAAGCAGAACACGCAGCTTTCCAGCAGGAGCAGCAAGCCAGCAGATGATCCTTCTGCATCTCCTTAGTGTGCGTTCAGCCCCCCCTTCACAACTTGAGTAGCGTTATACGAGAAAGAGATTTAACCACACCCAGGGCCGGAAATAAAGGACAAATATTGTTTTTACAAAAGTTTTAAAGTAACAGTGAAAATAATGCATATAAACAATTCCCATGAAAATAACACTCTTTAAATTGTATATCCGGTAAACCAAACCTGGGGGTCGGCAAGCAAAGCGAGCAGGGGGCAGAGCCCCCTAGTGATAAAAAATGAAATTTTGCCAAACTAATCAATCAAGTATGTCATCTATTCATTCTCGTCTGCACTCAGTGTTACAATACCAGTATGCAGACCCTCATTGCTTACTTTTCAAATCAGAATAGTACAGGTATTTGAATTTTTTTTCACTTGACAGCATCTATTCCACCATTTGTGATACATTGTAACGGCCGACCCCTTTACCCAGCCGGCAGCTACACCTCCAAGACCTGTGGCCTGGATAATTTACTGAAAAAACTATCAAGCCGTACTTCTAACCAATTAAACTTTTCCCCCACAATCAACGGTGTAAATATAAGTACACAAAAACAGGATGTAAAATTAAACAGATTAAATGTATTAAATAAAACAAGACATGCAAAAAACAGATATAAATAGAAATATCCCTCCACCCCAGTAACGAAACAGCACCAAATATAAATACAACAAAAACCCTCCCTTGCCCCTGTAACATAACACACAACACGAATAACAAAATGACTGATAAACTGAATGATTGTGAACTTGAGTCCGATTGTAAGACTGTCCTGAAAACGGATGACTGAACTAGAGGTAAATGCGTTGTATGATTTTCCCGGCGATTGGAGCAACCTCACTGTGATTCCTCGGCGTATGGTGGATAGTGAATCGACCCCGGGGTCTCAGTAGATGGAGGTTGAAAAACAGTCCGGCAAAATGAAAAGCAAACTGGTGAAAAGGCGCGATGTGAAAAAACAGCAAGCAAGTTGAAAAGTGGTTGAAACAAAATGGTCTTCTTTTTCCTTCCTTCCCCTTCCTCTCTCTCCCGATTACTTAAATAGTCTGTGACGGCTGTGATTGATTAATTAAGAACAGGTGTTTTCCAGGTTTGCGGCTGTGGTCTCCTTCCATCATCCGTCCTCCTTTACGGGGATGGCATTAACTAATACACATACAAACAGCAAATGGGACAATGAAACGAGACGCACTCAGAACTGACATTTAACACTAACTATGTGGCCCCGCTACATTCCCCCCACCCCCACCCCCCCACCTTGGACAAGGGAGGGCCGAAGTACGGCTTGAGATTGGCCACATGGATTGTGTCTAGCTTGGAGTCAGTGCCGCTACCCCTTCGAAACTGGAAATTAACAGGACCTGTTTGCGAGAGGATCTTGGCTGGACCTAACCATTTAGGCGCTAGCTGGGCGGAGAACCTTTTGCTGGCATCCGAGAGATGGTGAGCTCTAATCCAGACCAAATCACCCGGCTGAAAGTGCGCTTCCTTTCGCCGGGCATTATATAACTTGGCATGTCTGGATGTCGAACTCACCAACCTCTGTTGGATTCTCCGCCATAATTCCTCCATTTTAAATAAATTGTAGCTGGTGGTTTCTGGACTAGGGGCTCTGGGAAGGAGTCGATCAAGCGGACCCTTTAGCGGTCTGCCCAGCGCAACCAAAAAAGGCGTCTCACCTGTGGCTTCATGCACAGCAGTGTTCAGGGCAAACCGGAGCTCGGGGAGCCATTTATCCCAATCCTGATGGCGTTCACCCACATAGGAGGCGATCATGTTCAGGGTCCGGTTCACTCGCTCTGTCATGTTGGCCTGGGGATGGTAAGCTGTTGTCAGGTTTTTCTTCACTCCCCAGGCTGTATAAAAAGTTCATCTAATACAGAGCTCGTGAACGGCGGACCCCGTCTGAGACGATGTTCTTCGGCACCCCCCAGCGGGTGAAGATTTTGTTCTTCAAGGTGGAGCATATCTTGTTAGTTTTAGCATCCGTTAATGCAAACAGCTCCACCCACTTTGAAAAATAATCAATCACCACCACCATCAGGACGGTCTTCCTTGAGCTGGTAACAGGAAATGGCCCCATCAGGTCGACTCCCAAAATCTCCCCCAGTCCATCAGTGATTGTCGATTGTAAAAATCCTGCCGGTTTACCAGGTGGGTTTGAGTTGCTGGCAGGTTACGCACTTCTTCACGTGGTGGCAAACGTCTTTCCGGACAGACTGCCACCACGCAACCCCCAGGATCTTTATTAAAGTTTTTGTCCTTCCAAGGTGACCACCTAAAGGACTGTCATGATAGTAGTTTAGAAAGTCGGGGATGAGCTCATCCGGGACCACTAGTTGGTGTTGCAGACCCCCAAGGGAGGATGGAGTGGTCCTGTACAGAACCCCCTGGAGGTCCACGAAGTGTACCCGGTCAGTACGCTGCTGCTCCAGTCCCTCCCTGATGCTCTGGCAGAATGGACTGGAGGCTTGTGTTTGAGCCAGGTCTTCAAGGCTTCTTGGCAGAGGGAGGATCATCTTCTTTGCCTCTGCCAAACACACCATCCCCGGTGGCTCTGACACCCTGGACAGAGCATCAGGCACGATATTGCCACAGCCCTTCCGATAGGCCACCTTGAAAGTAAAGTTCTGGAGGCAGAGTACCCACCTGGTTAGACGGGAGGAGGTCTTTGGGTGATTAAATACCCAGGTCAGAGCGTGACGGTCAGTGTACACTTCAAAAATTCAACCCCCTCTAGAGAGTGTCGCCATTTTTCCACAGCCCACACGACAGCCAAACACTCTTTTTCAGCTGTCGAATAATTCAGCTCAGCGCCGTGCAAGGCTCGAGAGGCGTACGCGATGACATGTTCGGCCTGGTGGATTTTCTGAGTGAGCACGGCGCCAAGCCCCAGGTTGCTGGCATCTGTTTGTACCTGAAAAGTGAGCTATGGATCTGGCTGGGCCAGAATGGGCAGCTCTTGAAGGTGCCTTTAGTCGCTCGACCGCATCCTGGCACTCTGTTGTCCACTCCCACGGGACATCTTTTCTTAGGTTGTCCAAGGGAGACGCTATATCAGCCATCCTGGGAATTAACTTATGAAACCACCCCACTAACCCATGGAAAACGTAATGATTTCAAATCCGTGGGAATGGGGTACTCTCGGATGGCTAAGGTCTTCTCGGGGTCTACAGCGACCCCCTCAGATGAAAGAATGTGCCCAAGGAAGCGTATGTGGGGTTGAATGAAGGTACATTTCTTCATGTTCAGCGTAAGGTGCGCTTGATGGACACCATCTTCCAACGATTACAAGTCCTGGAGATGTTGTTAAATAGAAGGGGAGTAAACGATGACGTTGTCGATGTAAACAAAGCAGATCTTGCCTATCAGCCCCCTCAGGACTTGTTCCATGAGCCGCTGGAAGGTGGCCCCAGCATTTTTAAGCCCAAAAGGCATGACTTTGAACTGGAACAAGCCTTCAGGGGTGATGACTGCCGTCTTCTTATTCCCCTCGTCCATCGGCACCTGCCAATAGCCACTGCGGAGGTCTAGTGTGCTGAAAACAGCTCCATGCAGTGACTCCAGAATCTCATGAACCAGGGGCATGGGATATGCGTCCAGGCTCATCTTCCCGTTAACCCCCCTGTAGTCCACGCAGAAACGATAGGCGTCATCCGACTTCTTCACGAGGACCACAGGGGACACTCAGGAGGAGGAAGATGGTTCGATTATTCCCTCGGCGAGCATTCGATCAAGATGTTCTTTAAATTATGCCCTTTAGTGGAGAAACGCGGTAGGCTCGGTGCCTTATTGGAACTTCGTCCGAGGTGTGGATCACGTGGGTAACTCCACGGGCGACTCCCAATTTCTCAGTCCACACCTCGGCTCACTTCTTCGGGCTGTTCCTCCACCGGGGCTGCCGCCGAGGTGCTTGCGTCACTCCTCACTGCCGCGTAGAAGCCAATGAATTCTGAGCCCAGATCTTCTTTGGATTTATAAAATGAATTTGCATACCCCTTCCCCCGGCACCATGTATCCCCTGGGACTGAGATGGATGGTCATCCTCATGGTGGTTAAAGAATCCAGCCCAAGGAGTAAACGGGACTGACAGGTGCTGGTCATCCAGGACATATGTATCCATTTCCCAGGTGGTGGAGAGTACACTGTACCTCAAGGGGACTTTGCCCAGAGCCCGGTGTTCACTCCCATCTGCCAATACAAATCAGCCAGACGGGGCAGATGTTAAGTTGTCTGTCGGCTAATCTTCTTCCACATGCTTGAGCGGATTAAGGTGTGATGGCTCCCTGTATCCACCACCGCATCCACCTGCCACCCCCGCAGCTTCACTGGGACGATCAGAAGGGACGTACTCGCTTGCATGATGGCGAGATCGGCTTCCGACCGGCAAGGTTTGGCTCGCTGGGGTTTTAGGGGCTGGGTTTCTCGTGTACTGGCTTGTACCTTGTTCCAGTACGTTTGAGTTTCCCCAGTCCCGTTCCACTTGTGAGCCCACCCTCACCAGGTCTTCCACCGACCCCACAACCCCCCGAGACCCCCAGCTAACCGCGGGTTACAGGCATTAAGGATGCGGCAGACCACCTCTTCTTCAGACATAGCCGGCTGCCACTTCAAACACAAAGCCCGATATTCATAGGCGAAGTCCCGGATGGATTGCGAAGGCAGTTGCACCATGGATCGCAGCTTGTCCTCCAGTTCAGATTCATAGTCATCCGGAAGAAAAGCCGCGAGGAAAGATCGACGAAAGGATCCCCACTCTATAATGTTCTTCTTGGCCGTCAGCCACCAGCTCCGCACCGGCCCCGAGAGGGATGCCCCTATCACCCCCATAAGCTCTTCTGGGGTTAAAGGGTTAACAGCCAGATACGCCTCCCGTCCTCCACAAAGTTGAGGACATCATCGATGTTATATGGAGCCCCCAACTTGGGAAAGGAAAGGCGCACCCCAGGAACAGAGGGCCGATTGATGTATTCACTTCCCCCACGAGACCCGTACGGCGTTGAATGACAGGGTGTCTGACGTAACTTCTGGAGACTCCTTCGGACCTCCCCCTGAAGAGTTTCTTGCCAGTGTTGATCCCGCCTCTGGAGGCACAACACGATTTCCCGCCCCAGGAGTTGAACTTGCTCATTGAGGTATTCTTTTATCTCCTCCTGGGAGCTGCTGATGCGAGCCCGCAAGGCATCTTCGCGCCCGAGCGCACTTTCAGCAACCTCGCGGACTTTCTCATCCAGCCGGGTCAGTTGTTGCGCCAGATCTTCCCACGGAGGCGAGACATCCTCCAGGCATTCCTCCTCAGGTCCCTGGTGATCTTTGAGGTACAGTGACTGCAATGAATCCACCACCTCCCGCACCGCTGAACACGCCCTGACCGTGACGTGCCGCGCCCCGGCTACTCCATCATCACACCGTAGCGAAGCAATGGTGTCGTCCTGCTCGGCACGCACTAAAGACATGTTAATCGGGGAAACGTTTAAAGGCAGACAGCGATTGTATTAAGATTCCTTAGAGAGGGCACCACTTATGTAACGGCCGACCCCTTTACCCAGCCGGCAGCTACACCTCCAAGACCTGTGGCCTGGATAATTTACTGAGAAATAAACTATCAAGCCGTACTTCTAACCAATTAAACTTTTCCCCACAATCGACGGTGTAAATATAAGTACACAAAAACAGGATGTAAAATTAAACGGATTAAATGTATTAAATAAAACAAGACATGCAAAAAACAGAACACAGATATAAATAGAAATATCCCTCCACCCCAGCAACAAGACAGCACCAAATATAAATACAACAAAAACCCTCCCTTGCCCCTGTAACATAACACGAATAACAAAATGACTGATAAACTGAATGACTGTGAACTTGAGTCCGATTGTAAAACTGTCCTGAAAACGGATAACTGAACTAGAGGTAAATGCGTTGTTTGATTTTCCCGGCGATTGGAGCAACCTCACCGTGATTCCTCGGCGTATGGTGGATAGTGAATCGACCCTGGGGTCTCAGTAGATGGAGGTTGAAAAACAGTCCGGAAAAATGAAAAGCAAACTGGTGAAAAGGCGCGATGTGGGGGGGAAAAAAAACAGCCAGCAAGTTGAAAAGTGGTTGAAACAAAATGGTCTTCCTTCTCCTTCGTCCCCTCTTCTCTTTCTCCCGATTACTTAAATAGTCTGTGACGGCTGTGATTGATTAATTAAGAACAGGTGTTTTCCAGGTTTGCGGCTGTGGTCTCCTTCCATCATCCGTCCTCCTTTACGGGGACGGCATTAACTGATACACATACAAACAGCAAATGGGACAATGAAACGAGACGCACTCAGAACTGACATTTAACACTAACTATGTGGCTCCGCTACAACATCATTACTTGAAATTACTGCTCAGCTAATTTCCTGTTTCTAAGCAACAAAGAATCGTCCAAAAGGCCTGGAAGCAGAAGACTTCTTGATTATAGCCAAAGGTGATAAAGGACAAAACTGAAAAAAAAGAAAGTTACATAGCCCTTTCCCCTGTAGTCTCCATGATGATTTAATTTACCATAAAGTTCTTGTGGACAGCCTGGAGGTCTTATGCAAATGATTTAAAGGTGCACAGCCACTTTCTCTACTACTCGCACAGATGTCAACGTAGGAGAGAGCAGGAGCTGGCAACTCGCTCGCTATAGCAGTGATGATGCTCACTTCAACTGTACCAAAGCTTTCAATTGAAACTTTTTCAAATGGAAAATCTGACTTGTTCTATTTGAATTTTTATAAAGTGACAAGAAGAAATCTCTGTTTTCATCCCTTAGATTCATGCTTCAGTATTGAAGAGATGCTGAAATTTTATTGTCCACAGCAAGGAATATTAATGTATGGCAAGAAGCAGCTCTGTCAATGTACTACATCGCAGTGAACTCATTAACTGTAGTAGCCAGTTTTGTGCTTTGCTTGTCAATAGTTCTAACATTCGTAATGGACTAATGGAAGCTGCGGAAGAACTATGGAGTCAAAGATTGGCAAGTCTGACAATATATTATTGTGAGTGTGAAAGGTAAATGCTCTGACACAATGTAGAAAATTCAATAGTCACCTAATGAAGGAATACAGAGACACCATCTGAAGGTGTAACATGGCAGTCTCATTTATTGCACTCTCAGTTGTTTTGCATTTTATGGCAGCTGACCATTGTTGGCAGTCATCTGCTGCCATTTTCCCCTTGGTTATGTCACAGTTGGTAGCTCCTGACTACACTATGGACTCATCCAAAGAACTTGCTCTCATTCTGGGTTTGCAAATCTGTGAGGTAAGTTGTATTTTTAGTATTGTCATGTGGATCTGTTTGACATTATTACATTTGCCTTTTCAGTTTTTATACAGTTGTAAAGTGGATTACCATTTCTTACAGGCAGCTTCATTTAAAGTAACACTGCCAGTCTTACTGTTTTTTTGTTGTACAATGAGTTTTTTTGTGTAGTGTCACAGTTCCTTACTGTAGCATTTATTTGCACAAGGGATCTAAAGTTACAAAAAGTATCCAGACTCGGGGAGCAGTAAATTAGAATTTTGCTGACAAACAACCACTTTTATCGTTCAGGTTGAATTAGTTTTAGGAAGCACACTCCCACTTATAAATCCACTACATAATACTTTAATTATGAATATAGTGTAGTTTAATGCAAAAAATAACAAACTACTAAATCAGAGCATATACTGTAACTTCAAAAGAAAAATATCATTCAATATACAGTATATTATGAAATATAATCCCCCCACCCACTCAATTGGTTGAAGTGGGCCTGAAGTGTACCATAACAGTATCAGGTGCACACATACACCCACACTCAAATACTGCTTCAGTTGATATCTTTATATATTTTACTAACTAATACCTGTGGCTTCATTCGCAAAGATCTCTTTATGGGCACAATTTTATTTCAGTTTATGATTATGTACTAGGTGTGTGCTGTATCTGAAAATCACACTAAAGGATCAAATATGTCGAGCAAGGAACTACAATACGTTTCTTTATACAGCATTAGATGCAGCACTCCCCAGGTTTCAGAATGAATAGATAGTGAGGCGAACTCACTCTGGAGCACACCACATAAAGCTGGCCATAAGAAAAACAATCATCCCTCAAATCCACTCCCAACTCTTTTAGAGACTGACCTTGTGCTTTATTCATAGTCATTGCAAAATACACTTTAATTGGAAATTGCAGGCGTTTGAATTGAACAGGAAAGTCAGATGGTATAAGAGGAATGAATACATGGTATAAAGACAGTTTCTCCCTGACCAGAGCCAGTAAAGATACATGCTTCAATTACATTTTTGTGTAAAGTTTTTATTTGCAGTCTTGTGCCACTGCACAGTTTAGGAGTGTTTAAGTTTCTCAAAAGCAGAACTGGTGCTCCTATCTTCAAAAAAAGTTTGTGTGGAGGAATGCCTGGAGGATTGAGCATATGCAAGAGCTCCACTGGACAGTGTACAGCCTCTTCAACCTCTACTACTGAGTCAATTGAATCACATGTCATCTCGTGTATATTTAGTTTTGCTAAAAGACAGTTATTGATTTCTATAGCTTTGTCATTTTTAAGAGTTAACATAGCTTGTTCCTTTAGCCAAGATACAGGTTTAGAAAGGAAGTTTTCTATATCAGGATGTATCTTCTCCATTAATATCTCGGGATCTTTATTTTTCCTTGTTTCTCCTCTATTCTACCTTCTCCTAATTTTAATAATAGATCTGAAAAATCTTGTGCTGTCAATTCACCCATCAAATGCACTCTTATATTTTTTTAAAGTCTTCCATATTTTTATTATCGGCCACATGTAGGAAGATTTCAGACAGGCCTTGACGTCATCAGCACTTGTACCCCTTGGTACAAATGGTAGGGTTTGCCTGAAATCTCCAGCAAGCAGTACAGTAATTCTAATACTTCTGAAAATAAGTAATAGTAATAAAATAAAAAATCAAACTAACAAATACCATGACTACTTCAACCTAAATTTATAACTTTGAACAATCACAAAATAATTCAGATAAATCTATAGACAAATTCAGATTGTTGAACGCGTAAAACAGAAACAGAAAGAAAATACTGAAAATGAGAAAATCAGATATTTAAAAATCAAACAGACACAACCACATGTCTACAGAACAGGATGGTAGAATCAAACGACTTAAGATCGATTCAAATTATATGGAACGTCACAATGTCACAAAAAAATATTAGTTATTTAGAGTATTTTAAATAGTTCAATTCACACATAACTGGCAACGTCACATACTGTCACGGTAAAGGAACGTCAGACTTTATCTGGAAGATTGTCCAGACGTGTTGAATGCTGTCTGGTGCCGTGACGTTGTAGTGTGAATTAAATTTTCAGAACCAGTACGTCTCAGTTTCTTATGCGGTATTGAATTTCACAAATATTTTGGTGTTAAAGTTTTGCAAGAAAATTCAAAAATTGGTATGTGTCCTGATATTTTGATCACCCTGTATAAAAATACATTTTTTTTTTAAAATTTAAATAAAATTATATAAATCAAAATAAAAATAAATCTGTTCTTATCTCTCACCTAGACTCTAAAACAAACCACCATACCAAATTTCTAAATTCCTGGACTTGGGGTTTAGGAGATCTAGTGATGAATCAGTCAGTGGGTTTTCAGTTTTATATATAGAGATAAAGAACATTATGTATTTATTTAAAAAGCTTCTATCTATCTATCTATCTATCTATCTATCTATCTATCTATCTATCTATCTATCT
>JANRMT010062821.1:13864419-13889353 GCA_026402145.1 Polypterus bichir lapradei | reverse complement strand
GAAAGAAAGAAAGAAAGAAAGAAAGAAAGAAAGAAAGAAAGAAAGAATACAAACCCACACGCATTCCCCTCCCTCCATGTATTTCTACCTCCACTCAATATACAGTTCCTTCTGCATTGCTTCCCCTCTACAAGCACTCCTACACATGCACATAAAAATTAACTAACATATACTGAGTCTGTATTCCAGGCATTTAATACATTCAAAGACAGTGAAAAGTTGTCAATGATGGTGTAAAAGTTCCAAATAAGGTGAAATTAACAGTCCTGAGAACAAGCAAATTGTTTGATCCTACCAGTAGGTCATGGTGACATGGCAATCTTCTGATCGGGACTGACTTTACTGAAAGATGTAAATGTAGGTTTTACTCTTTTTGGTTGGACTGCTATATAGAACTGTAGCTCCTTGTCACTGGGTGATTTCACGTTACACCTTGGTACTCCAAAACCAGACACATTACTTCCTCCACCTTCCTCAAAGCATCACCCTTCAATTATAGGCATCTACCAGTCCAGGTTTACATCGAGGCCTCAAAGCACTCTGGGATCAAGACTTAAAGGATAAAAAACTCAGGAGACCCTAAGCATCCAAAAAAACAATCACCAAGATTTTTTCTCCACTCTCTGACAAAATGTAGATAAAAACCATCAAAACCTTTCTCGATTGTTACGTTGAAGTTCCACTGCATATTTTGAGGCATCTGCAGTTCATTCTTATTCATAGAGATTTCCCTGTACGTTCGGCATGTTCAGTCTTAAAAAGGCAGAACTTACTGTGACGATATACAGGTATATATATATATATATTTATTTATAAGAGCTGAGAGAGCAGGAACTGTGTCTGTCAAAAGCATTCACACGAATGAGAGGTGAGGGGACCGTGTGCATGGTTGAATATGGTTGAGAGGAGGGCGTGACTTGAGAAATCAAAAACGCCTTTATATAACAGAGATATATATATTAACAATAATGCAACTTTTCAAAGCCTCAGCAGTTTTTAGTTTGTGCTCTTTAACATATCGGAACATTAACAAATCACAATGATTACAGTGACAATTACATAACTAGCACCAACAAATCCACTACATGGTATACCATGTGCCGCAGTAAACCCCCAAAAGAAAAAGACAATTTGAAAGACTCACATGGCACTCAGATATGAGTTGGCACACCATTTTAGAGTTTGGGGGCTCTATAGCTACAGTAAATTCTCACTCTCACTCTCTTGTGTCCTGTTTTAATTTATCCTTTGAATTAAAAACGCCTGTATCTTGAAGCATTAACAAGTTTGGAAGGTAAGCTATGGTTTATAATTTTATATGTCAAAACTAGAATTATACAATTAATTCTAAACAGAAATGGAAACCAGTGTTGGTATTTAAGAATTAGCTATACCTTTGTAAATTCAATTATGAAGCAAATTTAGAATATTTTGTTGGCATAATAGCACGTTTCATGTTGTCTGGGTATAATTACATTAAAATTTTTTAAATTTATTTCTGTGATGCTAGGTAGTGACTAAACATTGTTCAGCATGCTGGGTCATCCTAACTCTAGTGACTATGTTAAGGGCATTATTTCCCTTCCATGTTTAAAAATAATAAAATATTTTCTTTCTACATCAGTTTTGGGGCAATGAAGTTTCATCATAGCACTGCAAGCATACACTCTACCTTTTTGTGGAAAAAATCATTAGCATTTTCAAAAACTTGGGCAAATGGAATGGAGCAGAATGTTCCAGTAGCTTGAATTTGCTGGAGGACTTCTAAATTGGCTGGAGCAGTTTAATGTATTTATTTATGACCCTTCTGGGGAGATGCGGTCTACCTTGGCAGCATCTGCATCTAAATAGGAACTGACCAGGAATGAGGTTGAGTCTAATGAATGGTGTGGTGACGTACATACATTTACACTGGACCAGTTTAAAGTCACCAACTGTCTTCTGTATATTTGAAGAAACCTGGACGCTTCAAAAAAGCCCACAGCGATATCTCTTGAGACGTGATCTTCTCAGAAGACACTTTGAACTCCCGCAAGACTACTTGCACGTCACGCCCTACTTACAAACAATTTCTCGGAGACACTTTAACATCCTGCGAGACAAGGAAGTGAGATAAAAGAACAGCTGCTGTACAGGCTTTTAAATGATGGTCACGCAGCGCAACATGCAGATCACACAGCACGTCACAAGCAGCAGCTGGCTTAAAGGACATAACTCATTCACTACAGCTTTGTTACTGGAAATATATCAAGAAATAAAAAATGAATGAAATGAAAAAAACAGTCTCTTTAAATTGTATACCCAGTTAACCAAACCCGGGGGTTGGCCAGCGAAGCCGCACAGACAATGAATGAATGGGCCAAAACTTCAGTCGAGGACCCGGCGGCTCTAGTAACAACAATGCACTACCTTGCACTCCAAATTAGCTTTGTATTTTGTCAGTATGTTTTTTAGGCTGTTTGGTTAGTTTGCATGTGAATAGTTTTCCCCACTTTTAATCATGCATGAGGTAGTCATGTGCTGTCATCTCCTGTCCATTCTCATGACATATGTGTGCTGTGTAGTTGCACATTTTTTAGAAATTTATTGAAGATTTTTTTTGCCCCTGTTTATGTACAAATCCCCCTTTAATTTTTTGGTCTTGTATGTGCTTTGAAATTATAATAATATATAAATTGATTGAAATTATCAGTGAGCTATAATAATAACAATCCTTTACATTTATGTGTCTGCTTTCTCACAACACAAAGTGCTTTTCAGATTGAACGGGGAGCCACTTAAACCTCCACTAATGTTTAGCATCCATCTGGATGATGTGACAGTATCTATCTATCTATCTATCTATCTATCTATCTATCTATCTATCTACAGCATCTGTCTGTCTGCTTTTCATGAGAGAACTACTTAACGGATTTAGATCTGGTTTTTTTCTACCATTTGCTTGAACATTCTGGTTGATTTTATGACTTCTCTCATTGCGCTAGGCATCAAAGATCACTTGTGGAAACGATTTATTTGCACAAATCCGAGAGAGAGGCTGTAGGCTGAGGGGAGGGTGGCGGGGCCCTCCTCACTCACGCGCCAGCCTCCATTCGAGTCGGTCTTCCTCTTGTCAAGTGTTAGAGCATATCTTGCCTCAGCTTAGCTAGTGATACCTGTTTGTTCAACAGACATTATCGTCTACAGATTGTTAAGGAGTAACATATGACATTTTTGAGAATGATCAGAGATACGTTGTGTTTCAGAGGGCAGCTGCTGTTTGCAAGAGATATCACAGCCATGTGCTTTTCTCCCCACGCTGGGTATGCTCTCCTGTCAGAGCTGAGCACAATCAGATACAGTGCCAACATTTGACGTTGGTGCATACCTACCTTCCACTTAGTCAGAAGTACCTTTTGTTTTATTATTTGATTTTTAAAGTTTGTCTTGTTTCACTACAGTATCAGAGGAACCGGGGGGACAGCTAGTATATATATAAAATTCTATATTCTATAGTATATGTGTAGATATGCTCACCACACACATTAGCTGTTAGGTGGTAAAGGGGTGAGAAATGGTTAACCAGTTAGAAGCAGGATAATTAGTGGCCCAGAATGACCAGGCCATTGAGGGCAATTTAGCCTGGATATCGGGATACACCCTGCTCTTTAGGAAGGATGCCCAGGGATCTTTCATGACCACAGAGAGTCAGGACCTTGGATTTATATCTCATCCATAGGATGGAACCAATTTTATAGCACAGAGTCCTTGTCACTACACCTGGGGCATTGGAATCTGTGTTCAGTCCACAGGGTAAACACTCCCTGCTGGGCTCACCAACACCAGCAGCAACCCAAGCTTTTCCTAAATGGTCTCCCATCAAAGTACTAGCCAGGCCCGAACATGCTTAGCTTTAGGTGGATCGCCTCTTCTGAAATGATGTGGTGTGGCTGCTGGAGCTGACAGATATCTATGGCAATGTCCACATGTCTAAATTTGTATTTAAAAATGGCATTTATAAATGAAAATGATCTCCAGCCATACTAGCATTTTCACATTGTTTACAAGATAATGTTAGAGTACACAATATTGAAGGAAAATGCGTATAATGTAGACTTTCGCCTGCACTGGGCATGTGCACATTGGTGGAAAAATCTTTGAAGAGATGGTAATGCTATCAGCCACAGGGTGTATCACAGAATTGTAGCAACCAGTAAATTAATTGCATTTTGCATGTGTATGCAGCTTTCATACTGTACAAAAAAAATTATATTCAGAAAGGTAAGCAACGCAACAAGTGCTATGGAAAGCAACTCTACTGTACCCACTACAGTATATTGGAATATAGTTTTCCTTCATGAAGGATGACATTCCAAGGAACGACATGTTGAACTGAGCACGATTCCTTTCAGGGAAGGGCTACACAATAAGCAGGAACAAATCATAGAGTAATTAGAGGCTAACGTTTTCAAAACGTTTCTTTTTATTTTTACCCATCCATGATGTAACGCCAAGCTGCTGTTTTCAGAAGTATATGGCTCTGGAGAGAGCTTTCAAAAATCACCATTTTCAGGGGTTAAAAAAGCTGGCATAGTGCTGGAGAAAGGTAAAAATATGAGACTAATGAGACATTTCTATTGCAATGAAAACATTTTAATAAGTATGTGAGTTTATCTGCTATTTTTATGGTATATTGTGCCACAGGTTTCCGTTTGATTGTTGCTAGGGGCTGCCACGTGAGTTCCAGTACATGTTTAAAAAGAAGACCTGAGAATGCTGCTGCCTTGATCTGAATCTGAGCTTTGTTTGCTTTCTCACTCCATTCCTTCTCATCTTATCTCACTATTACCTGATTGTTGCTAGCTGTTGATATTTATATTGGATTATTCTTTAACCCTGTGACTGTACTGAACTTAACCTAAAGACTGCAGTTCTTCTTCCTAAATCCAATTGATTTTGCTCTGGAGCTATAAAAGCAGGTAAGTTCAATACCACTTAATTAAGTCCTGGCACGAAGAGTGAAGTCTACAAAACAGTTTAATGGTACCAGTTAGAGTGCAATGTTGGTGTAATGACATTAACAGTCTCAGATATTATTAATTCTGAGCCATTCCAACAGGTCCAAATTTTCTGTATTCCATTGAAGATAGAAATGTACATATCTTTTGTTGATAAGGATCCAAAAGCAAAGGCTTGGTAGAGTTTATTTTTCATGTACTGCATATTTAAACGTGTCTGCCATGTATGTCATTGGCAATAGCTACACTGAAAATAATTCTAGAAATCCCATGGCTACAATGTCACTTTCTTTTGCAAAGTATTCAAAATAAAAGCTTGGATCCAGAGCACTAACAGTCACTATTATAAAAGATGATGTCACCAAATATGTCCATTTACTGTAAAATCACTTGACAGGTTGTTGTCTTTACAAACATGGTTGCAGCAATGAGATTGTGCACAAAATGATAGCATATATGTTAAACAACCATCTAAAAATGGCACCTCAATGAAGTCACCATCAGAAAGATACATAAAAGAAAAACAAAGCAGAAAACAAGTCTGATATGACTCTGTAAACATCAAACATAGAAATATTTGTTTAATTAGCTGACATTTTGGCTGTGAATACAAATGTTTATTAGCTTGTAGATGTCAGACTCATCTTGCTTGTGTTGTGCTTCATTTCATATGTTGCCCATTCTGGAGTCTACTTTGCACTACATGATATTAGAATTAAGGGATATGTCTGTATTTAAGTGGCTGTTTAATGAGAGCTTTGCTGTAAGGAAAAATGTCAAACAGGATTATTCCTTCATGTCTGCTTTTCTCTCTCATTTTAGTTTTTTCCTAAACATCAGAAGGTGAGAGTCTGCTCTTTAGTTGTGTGAAGGTATGTATCATTTTTATTACTGTTTAAATACATTAAACTGAATGTACATTGAGGAGTGGTTAGTGGTGCCTTCATCATAGATTCAGGTTTGGGTTCCACTCACTTTGTCTGCATTAAGTTTACCTATTCTCCTCATTTTTGTGTGTTGGTTTTCCCTAAATAAAATCTTTCCTCATGCAGATTTATGCAGATTGCAAATTTTCCTTTCTGTGTGAATGGACATGCAATTAACTGTGCCTCACCTTGTAAAAAGTAACTTTATGAGTATTATGTTTTAGGCAAAGCCTCATTTGTTACTGGGTTTAGTGAATGTGAGTGGCTGTGCTTCATAAACAAATCAATCTACATGCACACCCAAATTTTATTTAATACCACCCCTCCTACTTTCTTAACTACAGTGGCTGACAATGTACATAAACAACAGATCACAGTCACTGTTCTACGGAGATGATCTGGTCATTTTTCCAATATAAAACCCTCCAATAGTCAATAAAATATAATAAAGAGTGTGGCCTGGCAGTTGGGGACTGCTGAGTTAAAGAACTGATGGCTAACTGAACGATAACTTGTCACTGGATCTGTAGTGACTAACATTTTATTTTCTGGGTGTTTCTGACAAATTCACTTACATTTGATGTTTTTATAGTGTTTGAAAGCTTATTCCAACAACTATAGAAATAAAAATAGCATACAAATTGCATTTCTTGGTAAGAAACTTTACTGAATTTTGACATATTCCAGATGTAAAAATTCGAAAGCAGAAAAGTTTGACCTTTATTTTGAAGTTGCAGAAAATGGGCAAAAATTAATTTCAGTTTAAAGAGTTACTGACTTAAATACAATGCCAATGTTTAATAAACTACCATGTGATGCTGTGAAAATAGGACACATCCCTGATAGCGCAATAAAATTCAATGTACTCTACGCCCACATAAAAGCAGGGCTCACGTGTAATGCAAACAGAGTTGGGGATACAGATCAAGTAACCACTTGACTCCTCCAAAAATTCTATGAAATGGAATGCCTGCCCTTCAAGACACTTACAACATTTACATATTATTTGCTTTAGAAACACACAATTTACATTTAAAGTTATTAGGGGGTGCTGCCCCCTGCTCGCTTTGCTTGCCAACCCCCAGGCAAGCACTACGCACTAGCCACTTTGCGGCTCTGGTGCTCACATATGGGGAAGCAGATGTACAGTTTAAACAGATTGTTATTTTCATGGGAATTGTTACATATGCATAATAGACCTAATTATTTTATATTAAAAATAGTTACATAGTCATCATATCTTATAAAAAAAAATTATATTTCATGTTGCATTAGAGGTATTCATTTTGTTATATGTCTTCGTTCTGTTTGGCTTTGGAATACTTTTTAAACTTACACTTTTATTGTAAAATTTCAGTAAAAACAATATTTTGAATGAACTTTTCATCAATATCGCATTGAATTTTAATTCTGTTTTTGGACTTACAGCATGACAACGCAACGTATAACTTCACGTTAGCGAATATCGTTTCTTTCTCTGTAATAAATAAACAGACTTTTGCGAATATTTGTCCCTGTGATTTGTTTATTGTCATAGCAATAGCTATTCTAACGGGAAACTGTAAACGTTTTAATACAAATGGCGTATCAAGATCTCCTTTTGTGTCTAATGTTATCCGCGGAAGATGTACTACATTACCTTTCTTGTCGCTTGTTAAAATTTTACATGTCAGAATTGTTTGACCAATTTTGAAAACAACTAATCTTGTCCTATTGCATAGCCCATCACTCAAACATAAATTACACAATAACATTACGATACATCCTTCTTTCAACTGGACGGTGTTAACGGTTGTAGATATTCTATGGGATATTGTAAGCTGATGTTTTTATTTTCCACACCATCACCACCAACTGTTTCAGCACAGTCTATTGATATGCATTTAACCAATTTGTCGTGTAACTGATCGACAATTTTCGCGTTAATTCGTTTGACTTCATCGTTTCTCAGTGCTAGGATTGCCTGTGTACTTGTTTCTTCTGTTGATAACCTTTCGGGATGAAATTCTTCAATTAGATTTGGACATAATAAGTCTTCTTTTATTAGGAACTTAAAGTGAGGAAAACTTAAAAAATGGATAAGAGCTGAGAGAGCAGGAACTGTGTCTGACAAAAGCATTCACACGAATGAGAGGTGAGAGGACCATGGGCATGGGCCGTCAACTATTTTAAAAAATGCATAAGAGCTGAGAGAGCAAGAACTGTGTCTGACAAAAGCATTCACACAAATGAGAGGTGAGAGGACCATGGGCGTGGGCCGTCAACTATTTTAAAAAATGTATAAGAGCTGAGAGAGCAGGAACTGTGTCTGACAAAAGCATTCACACGAATGAGAGGTGAGAGAACCATGGGCATGGGCCATTAACCAGAAATGGTTGAGAGGAGTGCGGGACTTGAAAAAATCTCTTGGCAATAGTCTCATCTCATGGGACTTGAAAAAAATCTCTTGGCAATAGTCTTGTCTCACCTCAAAATTTTCTTTTATAATGGAGAGATTTGCTTAGTAGATGCTTTTATTGAGAACTCAACATAATTGAGTAACATCTGTCTGGGAACTGCTTGGTAGCAAGGCTACAAAATTGATTTCCACAAGTGAAAACCTCAAAGCAGAATATAAGCTAGTTTACCATTCCCAAATTTACAAAACCTCTCAGCTATCACTAAGGCAGAAATTCGCCAAACAAGAGAGTCCTGAAATGCTTAATGTATGTGTAATATGTAATGCAAGTATCAAAAATCTAGTTAAATTAGTAACTGTAATATGGTTATGATGTGATTTTATTGGGAAACTTGTTTAGGGCAAATTTTGCACAAGTAAGAAGTTTTTCTTCACACAGAGAACTATAGATGCATGGAATAATTTAACAAGCAGTTCAGTTGAGAGGACATTAGTCACTTTCAAAATTAGACTTAATGTTATTTTGGAGAAATTAAGTACATAGGTCTGGAAAGCTTTATTGGGCTGAATGGCCTGTTCGTATATAAATCTTTCTAATTATTCTACCTAGTTACTGGGGAATATAATTAGAATAGAGTACTGTGTTACTTTGCACTGCGCTATCTAAAACTCCGATGAATGAGTATGTGTATGTTAGATATTGTATTTTGTCCTATGATGGACTACCACCCTCTCAAGAGTTGGATCTAACCTTGTATCCCAGGCTTCTGGGAGAAACTGTGAACCCTTGTAGTGTGAACTAACTGATTTGGAAAACAGATGAATGACTAAAAAAATCAAAGGGACTCTTCCTATCTTTGAATACAGTGTTGGATTTTCTCAAAATGCAATATCCCTTAACATGAACCCATCTAATCATATTCTGTACTCTGCATATCCTGGAGGGGGTTTGTGGTGTCCTTAACAATTTATAAAGACTTGAACTAAAACAATTGATATCTTGTTTTGCAGAATATAACATAAAAAATGTAAAACCAAGTTTTGCACTGAAGGATAACTTGTCCTTTTCTGGTGAATGAAACCACAGGTTCATTATTCAATATATTTGAAAAGTGAAATATGTGTTTCCTGGATTTTTTTATTTAAAGCATTATCTGTAAATGTGATGTTCTGGTGCTTGGGTACTGCTTTTCACCCAGTGGTGCCTGGATGACCCTAGTGACGATATTTGCTAATGCCATTGTGATGTGTAGCACCAGAAAAGAGGAAGTGGAGAGGAAGTTGGAAGAACAGAGAAGGGCCTTGGAAGATAGAGCGTTGAGGATAAATAGGAAGAAGACAGGATATATGAGGTTTAATGATGATTAGGATTCAGACGTTAGCCTGATACATTTAAATACCTAGGATCAGTGGTAGCTGAATATGGAAAATTAGATGCAGAGACAACCTATAGTGTGCAGCATTGATGGAACAACTGGAAGAAGGGATCAGGAGTATTGTGTGATTGAAAAATTAAGGAGAAGGTTAAAGGTAAGGAGCAATGAGTAGAGCTGAGACATGGGCAGTAAAGGGAACACAGAAGGAAAAGTTAGATGCGGCAGAAATTAGACTGTTGAAATGGATGTGTGGAGCTACAAAAAAGGACAGAATAAGAAATGAGACAGAGGTACAATAAAAGTGGAAGATAAAACTACCAACGTGAAGGAAAGTAGTTTGATGTGGTATGGACAGGTGATGAGGAGAGACAATGAATTTTTGAGCAAAACAGTGATGGGAATGGAAGTACAGGGGAAGAGAAAGTGAGGGAGGTCAAAGCAGAGGTGGATGGACAAAGAAAAAGAAGTTCTGAAGTCTAAGTGGGGAGGAAGTACAGGACTGAGCTGAATGGAGAATGCTGTTCAAGCACATCAACCCCACATAGAAGTGGGAAAATATAAAGAGGGAGAAGAAGAAGAAGGTGGTGCCTGGACAAGCTTCACTCTGTTGTATCACAATAACAGTATTACAATAATTAAGGTAAAGAACACATAGATAATGCATTTGGCCTTGGTGTATGTACATAAAATCCCTAATCTGATTGTGTGCTGGTATTTCCACTTTCTCTGTCTTTGTGTTTTTTGACCCACAGGCCAAAACATGCTGTTGGGCTCATTTATTGCTTGGAATTGGTGTGTGTGCCCAATGATATACATTTAGCACTTAATGGTCTCCTGAATTAAAAAAATTGAGGTGGTATATTTATTAATTTAATAATTGTTGTTAGCTTTGCTCTCTGCTTCCACAGAAGTCTTTGAATGTTAAAATATGTAAAAATTGGTAGTTATGTTCTTACTCAGAAGTAGTACTTATCGCAAAATGAATGTGAAGAAGCCATTGAAATGTATTATTTTCTGTTAGCAGTAGTAGGTGTGTATATAATAAGAAGAGTAACATTTATAAAGGTATTTAATGTGTGAAATGAGTTGACCCTTTAATGGCGCATTGTGTCACTGCTACATGTCTAATTGAATTGCATTTTTTTTTCAGCAGTTGTACGCTAAACACAGAGGCAAAATGTGTACCACTAGAGGAATATCCATTGGCATTGATCTGGGCACTACTTATTCATGTGTCGGAGTGTTTCAGCATGGCAAAGTAGAGATCATTGCTAATGACCAGGGTAACAGAACTACCCCCAGCTATGTGGCCTTTACAGACACAGAAAGACTCATAGGAGATTCCGCTAAAAATCAAGTAGCCATGAACCCTAATAACACCATCTTTGATGCAAAGCGACTGATTGGAAGAAAATATGATGATGAAGTAGTTCAATCCGACATGAAGCTCTGGCCATTCAAGGTGGTCAATGATGGAGGGAAGCCCAGAGTCCAAGTGCTGTACAAAGGGGAGACAAAAATCTTTTATCCAGAAGAAATCTCTTCTATGGTCCTGTCCAAGATGAAAGAGATTGCAGAAGCATATCTAGGGCAGAAAGTCATAAATGCTGTTATCACAGTCCCTGCCTACTTCAACGATTCTCAACGTCAGGCCACTAAAGATGCGGGTGTAATCGCTGGGCTAAACGTGTTGAGGATTATCAATGAACCCACAGCCGCTGCTATCGCCTATGGATTAGACAAGGGCAGAAGAGGGGAGCGTAATGTCTTGATCTTTGACTTAGGTGGAGGCACCTTTGATGTATCAATCCTTACCATTGAAGATGGGATTTTTGAGGTGAAAGCCACAGCTGGAGACACTCATTTGGGAGGAGAGGACTTTGACAACCGTATGGTGAACCATTTCATTGAAGAATTCAAAAGGAAATACAAAAAGGATATTGGCCAGAACAAAAGAGCACTCCGGAGACTGAGAACATCATGTGAAAGAGCTAAGAGGACCCTCTCATCCAGCACTCAAGCCAGTATTGAAATAGACTCATTGTATGAAGGCTTTGACTTCTATACTTCCATAACCAGGGCACGCTTTGAGGAGATGAATTCTGACCTTTTCAGAGGCACATTGGAGCCAGTGGACAAAGCTCTAAGAGATGCCAAAATGGACAAGTCTCAGATTCACGACATTGTCCTGGTTGGTGGCTCAACTCGCATCCCAAAAATTCAAAAGCTGCTTCAAGACTTTTTCCATGGCAGAGAACTGAACAAAAGCATCAACCCTGACGAAGCTGTTGCATATGGAGCTTCTGTACAGGCAGCCATCCTGATAGGGGATACCTCTGAAAATGTGCAAGACCTGCTATTGTTAGATGTTGCTCCTCTCTCTTTGGGAATAGAGACCGCTGGAGGTGTCATGACTGCCCTTATCAAGCGCAATACAACTATCCCCACCAAACAAACACAGATCTTCACTACCTACTCTGACAACCAGCCAGGGGTTCTTATTCAAGTGTATGAAGGAGAACGGGCCATGACAAAAGACAATAATCTTTTAGGGAAGTTTCAGTTGACTGGCATTCCCCCAGCCCCACGAGGTGTTCCACAGATTGAGGTGACCTTTGATATCGATGCCAATGGTATTCTCAATGTGTTGGCAATGGACAAGAGTACAGGCAAGGAAAACAAGATCACCATTACCAATGACAAAGGTCGACTGAGCAAAGAGGAAATTGAGAAAATGGTGCAGGATGCTGAAAAGTACAAGGCAGATGATGAAGCCCAAAGGGACAAGATTGCAGCAAAAAACTCTTTGGAATCTTATGCCTTCAACATGAAGAGTATTGTGGAAGAAGAGAACATTGCAGGCAAGATTAGCAAAGATGACAAGAAAATGATTGTGGATAAATGCAACCAAACTATGTCTTGGCTTGAAAACAACCAAATAGCAGACAAGGAAGAATTTGATCATCGCTTGAAAGAGCTAGAGAAAATGTGTAGTCCCATCATCACTAAACTGTACCAGGGATCAATGCCAGGTGGTATGACTGGGGGTTATGGAACAAAGGTGGACTCAGGGTTTGCTTCACAGGGCCCCACCATTGAGGAAGTGGATTAGCAACGTCAACTGGAAGCATAAGCTGAACTGGACAATGTAGGGATGATTCCTAGCTTATTTAAGAAACTGACAAACCTTAATGATCTTTGCTCTTTTTTCTGGTCAATGTGTGTCTGGCATTCAGACTTATGTTTTAGCAGGGTATCTTTTTTGTTGCCTAATATTAAAGATAAAAAAAAGTAAGTTTACTATCATTTTAATTCATTTATTAATTTTCTTTACACTAGAGTATGTTAGCCCAAATATATTTATTGAAACAAATTTTTGCTTATCCAATCATAATCTCAAAAGGTATAGAACACTCTTTAAAGTGTAGGGTGCTTCCTCGTGTCTTGACTAAGTTGCCCAGCACAGGCTCATCATTCTGGCTCCCTAATCGTCTTCTGTCTATAACTGGCTAACTACCTCTCTCATCACTTCACCACCTAATAGCTAAAATGTGGTGAGTGTCCCGCCACAGAAATAGCTGCCATCACATCATCCAGGTGGACACTGCACATTGGTGGTGGTTGAAGTGGCTCTCCACTAACTATATAAATCACTTTGAGTATTAAGAAAAGTACTAGATAAAGGATATATCTTCTACATGCATTTTTTGATAAAATAGTAATAGTTACTCCCAGAAATACCAGGGTATAACAAGAAAAAGAAAGGGATTCTCATAACACTGTACTGTTGAATGATCTCTTGACCAGTCATTAGTCTTGTTTACTCTCTAGGTGCTAGTTTGTGTTTTATATACAGTAGTTACAAATATTCACGAGTGAGTGGGCAGATGTGAGTAACTAAATGAATACAAGTGAGTGGAGCCAATACTTGTGTAATGAGCCAAGAAGGCCTTTGTTGTTTTAGAGCTTTTAGGCCACAATGCTGTGCATTTATCTTTTGTCTTGTCATTACTAATGTGTTGGCAACTCAGCAGCAATTATTGCGTATGTCGATTTTTTTTTTTTTTACTTTGGCATGCCTGGTGCTCATGCTATCTCCCATTCAATATCAAAATATTTTGGTTAACAGCTTCTTTTATAGTGCGGTTGATTTCTTACTATTACTATCATACAGTCACAGCTCCTCAAGATGGCAGTAGTCTGAACTACTGTATTGCTCACAGTCAAATGTTTACCTTAGGTAGTTAGTAAGCCATGTAAATATGCATTGCCATATGAACAAAGCCAACCCTGCCTTGGTTGTTCAGCTGGAAAAGAAACAGCCGGTTTACCTTGTGTGCTGGCCAATGACACTGTTGCACCTTTTCTCACTCATTCATTATAATATGGAATGTCTGGCAGTTCGTTCCCACTAGGGGTTGCTAGTCATCCAAGGACGTTGCATTACTTGGAAAAGAACAAGTGTAGCACAAAGACTTCCATCCAGTGGCTCTACCACCATTTTTTTGCTGTGTCACTGAAATGTTTCAAGGCAACAAAACTGCTGTGCAGTTAATTTAGACTAGTGTTTACTTTGGACACCATATTTTAGAATTAAAGTTATTCAACTCATTCTGTGACAAAACATTAACACATGTAATGAATTATTTGATTAAACATTATCTATATAAAGTATTTCCAGTTTCAAATTTTATTGCTATAAAACAATAATCACAGAGGATTTAATTTGGCTCCTTTGAGACTGATGAATAGAAAAAGACTCTTTAATGTCGAATTGAAAATGGATCTCTAAAAAGAGCTCTACATTAGTTTTTCCCGAGGAGGTAAGTATTGAATGTGGTAAATAAATATCTGCATAGCTTGTTTGGAATACAAGAGGGAATCTAAGGACACTTAGGACATCTCAGCAGCCTTAATGGCATGTTTCATTGGAAGTAAGACTTGACAAGAAGTAAATTTTCAATTACATAGCTTCATTGTAATTCTAAAATAGTAGGGGCTCACTTTGCTTGCTAACCCCCGGGCGGCTGCTACGTGCTAGCCACTTCGTGGATCTGCTGCTCACATATGGGGAAGCAGATGTACAATTTGATTGTTATTTTCATGGGAATTGTTACATCTGTATAATAGAACAAATTATTTTACATTGCGTGAGTAATTAACCATAGTAAAAATAGTAAAATGTAATAAATTGAAAGAAAATTATGTTTCATGTTGCATTAAAGGTATTCATTGCGTTACACATTTTCGTTCTGTTTTGCTTTGAAATTAACATGCAAATACTTTTTAAACATACACTTTTAATGTGAAACTTCAGTAAAAACAATTTTTTGAATGAACTTTTTGTCAATATAGCATTGAATTTTGATTCCGTGTTTAGACTTACATCGTGACAACACAACGTATAACTGCCCGTTAGTGAATATTGTTTGTTTTTCTGTAATAAATAAACATACTTTTTTGAATGTTTGTTCCTGTGATTTGTTAATTTTCATAGCAAAAGCTATTGTAACGGGAAACTGTAAATGTTTTAATACATATCAAAATCTGCATTGGTGTCTAATGTTATCCACAGAAGATGTACTGCATTACCTTTCTTGTCGTCTGTTATTGCATAGCCCATCACTCAGACATAAATTACACAATAACATTGCGATATATCCTTCTTTCAATAGTAATTCGGCCGGTGGAAGACCGGACAATGTTAACGGTTGTAGATATTTTATGGGACATTGTAAGTTGATGTTTTCTTCTTCCAAATCATCACCACCAACTGTTTCAGCATAGTGTATTAATACACATTTAACCAATTTGCCATGTAAACAATTGACAATTTTCGTTTTTGATTTGTTTGACTTCATCGATTCTTGGTGCTAGGATATCCCGTGTACTCATTTCTTCTGTTGATAACCCTTTGGGATGAAATTCTTCAATAAGATTTGGACATAACAAGTCTTCTTTTATTGGAAACTTAAAGTGAGGAAAACATAAAAATTTATAAGAGCTGAGAGCGCAGGAACTGTGTCTGACAAAAGCATTCACATGAATGAGAAGTGAGAGGACCGTGGATGTGGTTGAAAATGGTCGAAAGGAGGGTGGGACTTGAAAAAATCTCTTGGCAACAGTCTTGTCTCAAGATTTACTTTTATAATAGACAAGTTAGCTTGTAGGAAACCATTATTTGCTTGGGCCCATACTCCAGTTTTCCTTTAAAAAACAGCATTTGCACAGTGAGTTAAACTTAGCAACAATAGAAAGAAATTAAATAAAGGGAATTATCAGTTGACAATGTTTTCCTTGTTAGGAAACAAAACATTTGAAGAAATCAAAGTGAAAACGACAGAAAAAAGTACAAATATTTAATAACACCAATAACCTACAGTATAAAGTGTTAGCACATTGATGGGAGCCGCTATAACATCCTCTTTTTTATATGACTGTCTCATTCCCTGTTTCACTCTCCTTCTTTCTCCTATTATGTTTCAGCCAGGGTTTCCCCCTTGGCTGGTGTTCAAAATCATCTTTTATGTCTTTTTGCACGCATGTAATTCATATGTTTGTGTAAATATTATGTATGTTAATTGTTTGCATTATTTTTGGTTTTTAATTAGTTTTGTGTATTATTTAATGTGTATGTGTCTATGCTTCTTCTGTATTCCTTGTATTTTATGGATGGTTCCTTAAGAGGTGGGGTCACCTGTGCATTTTCATCAAGGGACTGTACTGCACGCTATAAAGGCTGAGGTCTCTTGTTGTACATTGAATGCTGTTTGAGGTATTGGTGAGTTCTGCTTTTCATTGCAAATTGTTTAAGGTGTTCTTAGATTTTTTCACCTTTTGCTCTGTTTTAACCATTCTCTCAGAATTCTATGCGTAACGGTCATAACTGGAACCTACTTTTGTCCATATATACGGCGATAGCCTGCGGCTCGGTTGCAGTGTGAGGCGGAGTTGTGCCTGCCCATATAAGGCCTTCCGTCAGCAGCAATCCAATAGACATGCTGCCTCGAAATATTCACGGGTGAAGGACTGTGCTTATGCAAACGAAGATGAGATGGTCAGGCACAAACTCAGCGAAAGTTCAAGAGAAACTTTTAAGTGCCGGGTCTTAGCTAACATTAAATAAAGCCGTGGACTTCGCAAGATAGCACGACATAGCACAAGCACAGCTGAGAACCTTCGATGCATGTACTCCGAGCGGCTCACGTGAACTGACTTTGCAGGACTGGGAAAGGTAAACCCGTGCATGCAGTGTGTGATGTAACAATCCTCTGATGCTGAACAAGCCTTTTGTGCAAATATCAATAGGAAAGCAAGGTGTAAAGCTTATGTTTAAATTACATTCATAGACACGCTGCCGCTAAATATTCGCAGGCAAATCCACAACTTAATACCGGGAATGCCTATTAAACATCTTAGATTCACGAGTACCGATTTGGGTAGTGATCACTTTGATGAATAAAACCTGTTCAAAAAACGCATTGCACAATTGAGAAGGCAGCAAAAGACTATGAAGCGAGTGACGCATACAAGCATATTCATAAGTGCAGCTACTGCGGAAACAAAGCACGTGTAAACCTTAAGTTTAAATTAAGTTCATAGGCTGCCGCTGGCGTTTAACATGCTTACAACGAATACGATATTCGCGAGATACAAGTTTAATGAGAAGACACAGGGTATAAACAAGACTTTTGATCACTTTGTAGCAGAGTGAAAATTGCTGTAACGGAGTTAAAATTGCTGGTGAAGGACTGTGCTTATGCAAACGAATAGGAAAGCAGGGTGTAAAGCTTAACTTTAAATTAGGTTCATAGACACACTACCGCTGGCGTTTGTCATGCCTGAGACGAATACGATATTCGCAAGATAGATCGCACGAGATAGCACAAGCACAGCTGAGAAACTTCGATGCATGTACTCCGAACGGCTCACGTGAACTGACTTTGTTCTGGCTTTAACTACAGTACTGTGAAATAAACAGACATAAACTGGAAGCGTGAGTCTGTGACTTTTAATAATCTCAAGAGAGAAACATGGTGGCAGCGTAGGTGACGGAACTGTGCTGAAAGTCACGCCAGTTTGCTGTTAAAAGTTCAGGACGCGGAGACGCTCACACGAAAGGAAAATGGAGGGCCTGAGACCGCCGCTGACATTAAGCCTCGATGCTAAAGACCTGGCGAAGTCATGGAGAACATGGAAGGACGAGTTCAGATTATTCACAGAACTTGCAATGCCGGAGGCAGAGGAAAACACTAAGGTCAGATTTTTCCGTTTTCTTATTGGAGAGAGCGGCAGAGAATTGTGTCAGGCGCTGACCAGTGATGTAAGACCTGATGTTAACCATGAGCTTGATGATACGTAAATTTGATGAACATTACAACCCGAAAATAAACGAAACTGTAGAGAGGTTCAGATTTTTTTCAAGAAATCAGGCAAGGGGAGAAAATATAGACGACTACGTCACAGATCTGAGAGTGTTAGCAGGCACATGCAATTTCTGGGAGATTAAAAGTTCCCTTATACGTGACCGAATTGTGTGAGGAGCCAGTGATGCAAGTTTAGAGAGGTGCATACAAATATGCAGAGCCACAGAACTGTCGAAGGAGAACAGCAGAACAGTCATACAGGGTTCCCTATTCTATACTTCTCCCAGTGCGTCTCTCTAAACCCTCCATGCGGAAACATTATCATAAGGCTTAACAATCCTATTGTTACACCTTTTACGTGCACCAACCGTCCTCATTACGGAGTCATCCTTGCTGTACCGCTGGCTGCTTCTGTCCATTCACCTCCCCAGCTCTTTAAACAGTTTTCCTTCTCACTTTTCCGCTCCTTCACTGTCTTCTCCCTTTTCGTTCAAAATACGTGCCTCCTTGCCTTTAGCGATTTGGGTAGTGAACACTTCGATGAATGAAACCTGTTATCTTTACAACGGTTGACAAACACAGAATGTAACTTGAACACAACACATCCTCCAAATACGAACCTGATTGAAAGAAATAATGATAATCAAATCCTTGATGACAGCAACACTCATAACAGTCACAAAACAATTAAATTGACAATCAGGTTATGTTATTTTTAAAATGTTTCCTTTTCTTTTTCATAACTTCTGTAACACACTACTTCTCCACTGCGAAGCGCGGGTATTTTGCTAGTGTAACTATAAAGGACAGTTTAGGGCATACTCCATAGTTGCCTTGAGATGCTTCATTGGGACTTCATTAAAAGCTTCTCCTTGATTCATGACACTTCCTACTCCTTTTCTCTCATCTTACTTCTGCTAGCATGTCAGGCACCCTTTTTAATGGGTGTACCAACGGTTGGAGTCTGGTGAAGGTTAAACTTCCTCCTCTGGAGTTAGTACATTATTGCAAAAAGACACTAACTTCTCCTATCCTGCTTAAAATCTTCCCTGTAAAGCTGTCCTGATGATCACACTCATGATAACATTTTTCTTTTGGCCTGGCAATTGCACCACATGATGGAAAAAATTTGTGTATTTGAATCAGGAAAAATTCTCACTAAATATCAAATGAGAGAAGAAAAACGTACTTCTGTAATCACCTTAAAAATCTTCCTATTACAATAATGAAAAAAAAAATAAAACCAATAAAATTTTGATTCAGTGCTTGGAAATAAGGGAAAACCCCTGCCATTTATAGTTACCTAGATACATAAGCCAAGGCCATCTTAATGTTAACAGTGCACCATGGTGGCCATCACAGGCCCAGTATGAGTAGAGCATAAAGAGCACAAACTAGCAACTTGTTAAAAGCATCTTTTATTTCTTAAATTAAGACACTGTAGTAGCTAAACATAGAAGGCTATTCTCAAGTTGGAGACCGACAGACAAGTAACTTAAAAACCTAGAACACAGGCAGGAGATGGGCTTCAGACCTGAGAACTGAAGAGACAGCAGTAATTGTATTTTTCACTGTCACTTTTGTTGTACTGCTGGTCATTGGCTACAGGATATACAAGTGCAGGATAAGGTTACATTAACAGTATTTGAAAAGCTATTCAGTCTGAATATGGAAAATAATTCTAAAGGAAAACTTGCAACCATGGTAACAATCCAGGATCTTAGTTTGAAATTGGGCAACTTTGGGCAAACAGTTTAATGCTTAACTTTTTATGTAACAGTAAGTTATGAAGTGAAAACAGTTAATGGTATAGAAGATAGCTAAATGGTAATGAAGCGAAAATGTTTAAACTGAAATAAAAGTGAAAACAATCACAAGTGAAAATATTACAAAATTTCAATTTGCAATTAATATCTGAAAAAGAAAGCCGTTTTCTTACAAGTAATGAATCATTGTTTTCTTAAGACAACTTCAAATGAATGCATAGTCAGAAGGAGATTTGCTCTAACAGGGAGTGGAAACTAATTCAGAGTCAGCGCTTCTAATGCTATGAGATCTCACAAGTGTCTCCAGTATCAATTAAATGTTGTAATAGACGGCCGGCAGCTCAACCCGGCTGGGACGTCCATAGAATTGAAGGATGGGGGAAGGCAACTGCTTTTGGATAATAATTCCCCCAGATTCCCCCAGGACATTAGATGGCAGTTTTCCTGCAGTGTAGCGTTGCCCAGGGCACCATGGGACATGTGGTTTTATACCACAGCCCTGCTGGGTACCGTGGGTACCGCCAGGGGATGCTGTAGGAGAACCTGGGGTTAAGGACAGGAGCCCCAAAGTACTTCCGGACTGATTCTCCATCTGACTCTGGCTCGCTTGCTGGGTCTTCAGCAGCCCTTTATATAGTTCTTGACCTGGAAGTGCTTCTGTTCTTCTTCCCACGTGACTTGCCAGCACTTCCAGATCAAGAACTATATAAAGGGCTGCTGAAGACCCAGCAAGCGAGCCAGAGTCAGATGGAGATGGATAAAACTTGCTGGGAGGTGTGGAGGAGATAGAGAAAGTGAATTGTGATTAGTGTATTGTATTTACTTGTGTTATTGTGGCTGTGGTGCTTGAGGGCACTGTTAAAGAAGAAAAAGAAATTAAATATCTTCTTAATGCTTTTACCATGTGTCCTGAGCGTCTGTCTGTTGGGTTTAAAGAAGTCGAGACAACAGCAGACAGACACCTATTCAAACAAGCAGAATTATTTTATTTCTTTACACTTGGTGAGCCTTACAGAGACTAAGTGCAAAAAGCCCCCTCATAGGGTGGTGAGTTGCATTTTTATAACAGATCTTCAAAGAAGCGGTTAGAAAAAATAAGCTCAGTTTCATCTAAAGGTCACAGAACATTCTTACACAATTTGTTGATTACAACGGAAAGCAGAAATTCTAGTCTTTTCTTATATTTTTAATTAGGCTTATCAGAAAACTTGTCATACGTTTGGCATCTTAATTGGACGATAACCTGGACACTGCTGAGGCAAGCCGGGAAGTAGCCAAAAACTGCATTCCACACTGGCAGCCCTACTCTATGTAAGCACGCTTATGTATCTGTTATAATAATACCTAGCCATACAGAGAACATGTAGATTTTCATACAGAAGCTAGCAATAGATTTTAACTTCCATTCCACATTCCCCCTTTTTAAACTTAAAAGTTTAATAATAAGAGTTTAAGCTAAACGGTCCTGATCGAGGGAAGACTGGGAAGAGAATTGGGCCTGGGGAAGAAGATGCATGCGTTCTGTGTGGAGGAAATAAGCTTTAGTTATTGAGGCAGTGAAAAACTTCTAGATAATATAACGGATTAACGGAATAAGACAACAGCAAATCAAAAGAATAACAGTTAAAGCAACTAAAAGGGAAACAAAAATGGATTTGAACCATTGGCCCCAAGAGGCAAATGTAGATATAAACCATTCATCAAGAGGGGTATCGATGCCTGAGTTTTCAGCCAATTCTAGGGAGAGAGCGGTCAGACCAGCGAGGGCACGGGTGATGGAACCATCAGGGGCAGTATTATTCGGAATGTACATACAGCAAGCATCTCCAAACATAGCACAAACACCACCTTTTTCGACTAGAAGCATATCTAGTGCTAGGCGATTTTGCCAGGTCATAAGGGAGGTTTTATCTAATTGCTCATGTATTCCTTCAACAGCTTCTTTAGTAAAATTCAGGAAACGCTGTTGATTATAATATAAATAATTTATCCAATCCACATTTTTATTGATAGTGATTATGGGAAAAAGAGATTCAAAACCAGCAGCTACTTGATCTCTTACTTTAAATTTGTTAGGGACACCTCTAGGCACACCTATATTGTCAATATACACACCTGGACCATTTAATGAGAAATTTGCAAATGGTGCTAAGAATCTACAAACACGATGTAAACGGGGAGAGGATGGAGGTTGTTGGCCATGAAGGGGAAAGAGACGGAAAGGCATGATCAATTGTACAAGGGCACAGGTACCAATCCATTCAGGTGGGAGTATGTCCAGTAATTTAGATCTTCGGCACATCCACCAGACATCCGCACGGGCGGTGGCGTGGGAGGTGAACCAACTAAGGGAAATGTTATTGGGGAAAAAGGTAGATGCATTGATAGAGACATTGTAAGTGAAGGAGCACCAGGGGGAGGGAAGGGAGCCAAGGAAAACGGTATTCTTCTTAGGGGTGGCTCGAGTGAAACAAGTGTAATTGCCAATATAGGGACGGAACATAGGGGAAGTCATAGGTTGAATTGGGTGAAAAAGGGTATTCAAGGTATGACATTTGGGATTCGTTGGAGGGACAGCGGTAGTAAATAGGTAAAGCAAACAAGAAGGCCAGTGGGGTCTGAGGGATCAGTTAAGGGAAATGGGGTAGTGGCAAGGTGAGGGCGTGCAGTGGCACATGCATAACAGTTGGATTGGTTTATCTCTCGCGCAGAATAGAGGACCCACTGCAGCCATTGGTTCTGGTCACCGGATCCAGTTTCTATGGAGAATGTAGAGGAAAGGGTGGTGATATTTAGAGAAATAATGTGCGGGTAAGTCGTCAGGAGGAGGTGTAGCAGGGATATTTGAGCTAGGTGAGATAAAAGCGGGTTGTATCCCTGTTACCTGTATAATAAATTTTCCAAGGAGATCTGTGCTAGAAACATGGGCCCCTAATATATAGGTTCCTTTATCATGATATGAGGGGCCTTTTATAGTGGTAATCATAGGATTACAAGTTTCTACCTTACATTCATGAATTGGGGTAAACCTTGATTTAATTATAGAAAGCCTTGTTTTTAAATCATGTTCCTGGGCTTCCCACGGATTATAACCCCAGTCCTGGTCGCCAGTGTTTGCAAACACATCACTCCAGCTTTAACATTCAGATAGACTGGAGGAGGGATTTAAATCAGTTTTATACCTGGGTTGGGTCACACAAACATATTTTTCAGACAATCTCCATTTGTCTTGTCCACTGGACCCACAGGGAGCAATGGAACAAAAGTCAATCTGGAATGAGGCAGTTTTCCTTATTTGGAAAGTTAACGTGGGAAAGTCCCCATGTATTTGCTTCAGTTGGTGAGTCCGATGGTCACCACCTGTTTGTCCTTGTCCTAAAGTGAGATGGATAGAAAAGATTAGGACTAGCAAAGCTATGAATGCCATTTTTTTGCAATGCGACACGTGAATCCATGTGGGAAGTCCTTCGACTTTAACGGAGTGAGGTGTGGATAGCAGCACTTGGAATGGTCCCCTCCAGCGAGGTTGATGCCAGTGCTTCCTTCGGGTGTCTCTGACCAGTATCCAGGTTCCCAAGGGAATCTGTGACTCCGTTGGTGGAGGACTAGTTCGCCAAACCTGGCTAACCTGCTCATGGACCTCCTTCAGGGATGCTCGGAGACCTGTAAGACTGGAAATAAGATCATTGTCCACAGTGTGCAGATTGACATTGCCAATGACCATGCCGACCGGCATGGGTCGTCCAGTCAGAATTTTGAATGGCGACAGTCCCAACTGCTGGTGTGTCCTCCCTCTCAATCCCGTTAAGGCCAGGGGTAAAGCGTCAGGCTAGGTTAAATTTGTCTGCTCACAGATCTTAGCCAATTTAAATTTCAGGGTGCCATTGCACCTTTCTACTATACCTCCGCTTTGAGTGTGGTACTTGCAATTGTGATGTACGTTAATTTGGAGCCAGGTGGTTAGTTCATTGATTACTAAATTCACAAAATGGGTACCATTATCAGTCTGCAATTTTTGTGGTATTCCCCATCTTTTAATGATTTCTTTTATCAAGGCTTTTGCCACAGTTTTGGCGTCTGCATGTTTGGAAGGGAAAGCTTCCACCCATCAGGAGAACACATCGACGATTACCAAGCAGTATCAGTACCCTTTAGATGGTGTTAGTTCAATGAAGTCCATTTGAAGATGTTCGAATGGACCCATTGGGTTAGGTGTGACAGCGGGACTTACCAGGGTACCCTTTCCTACATTATATTTTTGACATAGCGCACTTCGCCTGCAGAATTGCTCTGCATCCGTAGAGAAGCCTACGGCTTCCCAATGTCTCTCGACATCTTGAATCATGGCATCATTTCCGGCGTGGTCCAGGCCATGTGCGATTTTTGCCATACCTGGAAAAGAAGCTTTTGGGAGGAAAGGTTTGTTATTTTGCTTGTGAGTCCAGACCCCATCAGAGAGGGATCCTTCTTTGGACCATTTTCTCTTTTCTCTGACCGTGGCTGCAATCTGTAAAGAGATTATTTGATTATCAGGGTCTTTGTCATCTTTCTGTTGAAATAAAAAGATTGGTGTGTTATTGTAGGCAGCCTGTTTAGCAAAGTGATCAGCCAGGTCGTTTCCTTTGCTGACAGGCTCTTGTTTCCCAGTGTGGGCCTGGCATTTAACTATTGCCAGTCTTGATGGTTTTATTATAGCTTCGAGGAGGGATTCGACTAATTTCTGATGTTGGATGGGCTTACCAGTACTGGTTTTGAATCCCCTTAATTTCCACAATGCTCCATGATCATGGCAGACTCCAAAAGCATACCTGGAATCTGTATAAATGGTATCTGCTTTCCCTTCTGACAGCTGACAGGCTTGGGCGAGAGCAATTAATTCAGCTGCCTGCGCGCTTAAACCAGACGAAATTCGGTTTGCCTCCAGCAGATGGTCACCTTTGACCACTGCATTGCTGGTTGAGGGTGTTCCATTTTCCAATCGCAAAGAACATCCATCTACGTAGAGTACTTCTCCTATTTCTAGTGGTGTTTCCTGCAGGTCTGGTCTGGGTTTTATGACCTTAACTAGCAGAATACCCGCGCTTCGCAGCGGAGAAGTAGTGTGT
>JANRMT010062821.1:13748715-13859419 GCA_026402145.1 Polypterus bichir lapradei | reverse complement strand
TTCATCTAATGAATACACTGAGTATGGCTTTACCAAAACAATCATTGATCGCGAATAAAGTATCCATTATTCATGAAGCTTCAATAGGTGATCTGTCTTTCTGCGTTAACCGCATGCGTTTTCATACGTCTCAAACTAAGGGGATGCGAGGTTAAAATAAATCGAGAAGCACGCGTACATACTTAGTGCATCCCCTCTCGGGAATCGAACCTCGGACGTGGGCGCTACAGGCGAATGCTTTACCATCGCGCCACTGCGTGTGGTTTATCTATTCGAGCGTAGCAGTGTAATTAGGTTTTTGTTCAGCACTCTTTGGAACTGTTACTTTTTGTCTGCGCACTGCGTCAGTTCACGTGAGCCGCTGAATATGGTTTTATATGTCAGTCGCTCGCTTCTAATTGTTTCGCTGCCTTCTTAATTATATAATGCATGTTTTCTAAAGCGCGTTTTGTAGCTCTTCCTGGCTTTCTACGTAATGCGTGATTACGTGAGAGGCGTGATGATGTCATACGGAACTCCGCCCCTCCAGCTCAACTCCATTACAGTAAATGGAGAAAAGCAACTTCCAGTTATGACCATTACGCGTACAATTTCGAAATGAAACCTGCCCAACTTTTGTAAGGAAGCTGTAAGGAATGAGCCTGCCAAATTTCAGCCTTCTACCTACACGGGAAGTTGGAGAATTAGTGATGAGTCAGTCAGTCAGTCAGTGAGTGAGTGAGTGAGTGAGTGAGTGAGTGAGTGAGTGAGTGAGGGCTTTGCCGTTTATTAGTATAGATTATTTCGTCATGATAGCTGTGTGGCTCCCCTTCTTCTTCAGTTGGAAGAAGAGTGGCTGGATTTAGAGTGGAGCATCTTTCAATTGTGACATTTGACAGAGTACAGAGTACGTTTTGATAGTGTATTGCCCTAGCAGTAGTGAGATGTGAAGTTTTGGCCTGTACTAAAATGGAGTGTACGGCGTGAGGCACCTTTATTGTTAGGGGGCTCATGAGCACTATATCTGTACAGGCTAGCACGGCTTCTGTTGTGGCTGCTACTGCTCTGAGACAGGTTGGAAGTCCCTTAGCCACTGGATCCAATTTTTTCGAAAAATAGGCTATTGGCCTTTGTTTTTCTCCATGGAGCTGTGTTAGTACTGCATTCATATATCCCCCCTTCTCATCTACGAACAAAGTGAATGGATGAGAATAGTCAGGAAGCCCTAATGCTGGCGCAGAGAGTAGTGCACTTTTTAAATCACACAGAGCCTTCTCAGCCTGCTCATTCCACTGTATGCGGCCAGAAAGAGGAAGGTCAGCAGTGTTAGCTAGATTTTGCAAAGGCTGTGCTCTTTCAGAAAAATTTAAAATCCATTGTCGACAGTAACCTAAAATGCCCAATACAGACATAACCTGTTGTTTTGTGACCGGTCTGGGCAGGTTTTGAATAGTGGTTATGCGGTCTTTTGACAGAGCTCTAGTACCACAAGTGATGTCATGCCCCAAATATTTGACAGTGGTTTGAACTAACTGCAGCTTGGCTTTGGAGACCTTGTGCCCATTTTCTGCAAAATACTTGAGCAATAATTCTGCATCTTGTGTGCATGCTTTCTCTGTTTCCCTACAGAGTAATAAATCGTCGACGTACTGTATTAATGCACTCTCACTGTCAGGCCAGAAACCTTCCAGGTTTTGAGCAAGCGCTTGGCCGTATACACAAGGAGCCTCTGTATAACCTTGTGGCATAATGGTCCATGTCCAACGGCGGTTTTGAAAAGTAAACGCAAACCAAAACTTGAGAATCAGGATGTACAGGAATAGAAAAGAAAGCATTTGCTAAGTCAATAACTGAGAAATAACGTGCAGATGGAGGGATTGTAGACAGAATAGTGGAAGGATTAGGCACGATCGGTGCTCTAGGAAAGATAGCAGAATTGACTTGTCTGAGGTCTTGGACAAAGCGCCAAGAGCCATCAGCTTTCTTTACTGGCAAGATAGGAGAGTTTACAGGAGAATATTTAATAGGAATTATAGCCCCCTTTTCAACGAGATCTTTATGTACAGCAGCAATTCTGAGTTCAGCCTCGGGAGAGAGAGGATATTGCGCACGGCGAGGACAGAAGGAGGATTTTGGAAAGATTACTAGAGGTTCACAATTTGCTATTCTGCCAAAATCATTTTTCCCTTGAGACCACAGTGTATCAGGAATCGAAGAGAGCCATGGAATGCTATCAGTTTGCAATGAACATAAAGAGAGAGACGGGTGATACAGGGAACGAACAACTGGCAGATCAATCTGAATTAATACTTTAGTAACTAAATGGTCTGAGGTGTCAAAAATACCTGGCGCAACGTACAGCCAATCAGTTCTATTTAGACATTTTTCAACCCAGTCCCCAATTTCAACCCAGTGAACGGTTTTAGATTTAGCTAGAGAGACATGGGGCACTGAACCACCGAGATAGAAAATACTTTGTGAACATGTGAGGTGAACTGAAGCAGCAGCTTTAGTAGATGAAAAAAAATACATGGAATGTATAACGTTTCAGGGCATGTGCCAGAGGAAAGAAAAGATTGTAACCAAGGAGTGTCTACATCAGTGGGGAAATATTGGGCAGTACAATGCAGGGTGTCCGGGACTTGTAAGTGGGGAAATAGGCATGAGGGGAAAGAATGAAGGGCTTTCAAGAGGAGGGTGTGCGGTGAGATGTCAAGGGTCCATGCAGCAAAAGAGGGCTTGGGGTGTGTAGTTTGGCATAGGAGCTTAGGAATGGAGCAGTAAAATCCTTGTTCAGTTAAAGAAATTGAGACTGACAACTTAGTCATAAGATCCCTTCCCAGCAAGTTCACAGGGGCACAAATGATTTAACAGGAAGCGATGAGTCAATGATGAGCTGTCAGTGCTGAGCTGCACTTGCAAAGGTTTAGAGACCAGCAAAATATGAGGCTGTCCTGAGGCAGTAAGCACCTGTACTGTATCTTTCGAGGCAGGGACCTCCAACAGTGACAAAGTCGAGCGCATGGCTCCTGTGTCCACAAGAAAGACAGTTTCTTTGCCGTTTACTATTAAAGTCAATAAAGGATCAGTATCAGCATGACGAGTAAGCAAAGGAAACTGGAAAAAGTGGCTGGGGGTCCCTGCTAATTCCTAGGACCAAGGAATGTTATTGGGCTCAGGGAGAGGGGGTGGCGGAGGGCGCTTGTGTGGGCAGTTGCGTCTGAAATGTCCAAGTTCACCGCAGCCATAACAGGCATATGATGCTGGCATCTGCTCCAAAGGGTTAGGCATCTGAGCGAAAGGATTATTAGGGTGTGATAATCGGAACCCACGTCCTCTCCTGCGCCCTCGCCCTCGACTTCCAAAGAAATTTCTGCGTCCTCTCCCCCTAGCCGGGTCAGTTCCACCAAAATAGTAATTTATTTGTGCAGCCAAAAGTTTGGTCTGTGTGTCTGACTCTTTTAATTTAGTCTGTCTCTCAGCATGCTCTGCATGACGTTTGACTTCCTCGAACGTAGCGCTTTCCCAGCCTATGCAGGACGTGCGAACTTTGCTTTGAATGTCACTTCTCAGTCCCGAGACAAAAGGAGGCACTGCAGCACGAGTTCTATCGTTTGCATTGTCTAGCCCAAAATGATTAGCCATCAGATTTTGCAACCACTGTCTTGTCTTTTTTCTGCTTAGCGGCTGAAATTAGTGACCAGTCTGTGCCCTTTTTATATTTTTCTGCCAGGGCTCCTTTCAAAGGCTCCCACTGGCCGAGGAAAGGACCTTCATTCCCGGGGCCTCGGGGAAGAGCTTAATTCCAACACCAAGGGGCACCGTTAAGATCACCGTGATTTACAGTTTCCCATGTGGTGCCCAGCTTTCGGCAGAGCACCTGTGTCCACTCTGCAGCATTTGGTTTATACATGTCATCCAGCTGCTGTAACTGCTCCACAAATTTCAGTCCACCGACCGCTTTGGGGTCGGGCAGTTCAGACACCACATCCTTTAATTCTTGAATGTCCCAATTTCGGTGAATCATTACGGTAGTGGGATTATTATTGCCTGGGGGTTGTGCGGGATCATGTCGGGGGTTGGGGACTTCAATGAGGGGGCAAGAGAATGTCAGACCGGAAGGTTTAGGGGAGCCAAAGGGGGAAGTAAAACCGCCCATAGGTTTAGAGCGGAGGGTCTGACTTCTCGTGCGCTGGGAGACAGATGACTCTTCTGGTTTCTGCCATTGCAACCCAGTAGCATCTTGTGAATGATCTGAATCATCTTCCTCAGGGTCAATATGTGAGGACGCGTCATAATGATATTGTTCATCGTAAACACTTGCTCCAGACAGTTCGCCTGTTAACAGGGGTGCAGTTGGAGGAGGGGGATGCAGGAGGTAGAATCGGGGGAGTTTGGTAAGGAGGGGGTGGACAGATTACGGGGTATAGGGGGTCTTTCTTTTTGGTCTTCTTTCTTTTACTTTCAGGCTTGGGCTCTGTCTCTACCTTCGTTTTCTGCAACACTAGCAATAACTTTTCCTTTTCTTTTCATGTTTTGACCTCAGCAGCCAACAGCTCGTTACGCTTCTGCGCCGCTTCCAAGGTCCTATCCTTTATCACCAATTCCCATCTATCAAACATGTCCATTTGATACGGACCTTTGTTACAACATCCTTGTGCATTTCTACATAATATTTTCCTTATTTCTTGTATTTCTGATATGTCCACAGTCCCGTCTATCGGCCATCTGCCACCACTCTGCTTATTTCATTTTTTACATGCTTTCTTAAAGTCTAATCCGGTTTTCTTTTATATTAATTTTCTAGGTGAACATCCTTTCGGACCCGAGTGAAAGCTCGTGTCCGAGACACTTTCCAAAAATAATCCTTCTAACAGAGACTTTTGATTTCCCAAAGGAGTCTCTTTGACTGGTTTACTATTTTGCTTTCCCATAATGAATGGCACTGGACCACAGTAGAACCATTCAGCCCCCGCGGTGTTCTGCTCCCAGTCCTGTCCCACTCCTGGTTTCGTGTCCGTTGTTTAGCAGAATCTTACAACAATATTCAACGTGGAGTCCGAAATACAAGGTGTGCTCAACACCAATTCCTTCATCAGACGCCTCCTATGTGCCAAACTGCTTGTGCATGTCTCCACCACAGAGCAACCTGTAGAAGCAGGATTATGACCAGACGTTAGGAACAGAAAACTCGTCCACCCACTCAGTGTTTTTCCCAGACACTCAATTCATATACTATTCTTTTCTTGCTCCCATTCCCCTATTTAATAGGAGTGTGCCACTCACCCCTTTCTATTCCACTTCAAAGGGAGTAACTTACTAATGTACATGTAGTATCTTACACTGTCCCCCAAGGGACCCAAGTATTATCCTCTATTTTCCAGTTTTACCATCCACTACGTTAGTGATACAGTATTTATTTTCCTTAACTCCCCGTAAACCGGTCAAATCCCTGAGCTACGTCATTCACTCAAGCAGACTCCCTCGGTCTACTCACCAAGAAGTTCATGACCTGCTAAGGAAATCCCAGTTGGTTCGACCCTCGTATTCTGTCAGAGGAGGCCAGGGACTTCTCACGCAGGATATGCCCGAGGCAGGCCAGTCCTAACTTTTGCCGGAGCTGGTCCTTACCGATCCAGCCGGAATCGGTTCTCTTACCGGTCCTCTGGACGATCCCGCCCGAGGGGTCACCTGCCCGTCTCTGCCGCATGTTCGGGCACCAGAAAACTGTGGACAATGTTGAGACAACAGCAGGCAGACACCTATTCAAACAAGCAGAATTCTTTTATTTCTTTACACTTGGTGAGTAGAGGGTCTTTGCCTTACAGAGACTAAGTGCAAAAAGCCCCCTCATAGGGTGGTGAGTTGCATTTTTATAACAGAGATCTTCAAAGAAGCGGTTAGAAAAAATAAGCTGTTTCATCTAAACGTCACAGAACATTCTTACATAATTTGTTGATTACAACGGATAGCAGAAATTCTAGTCTTTTCTTTTATTTTTAATTGGGCTTATCAGAAAACTTGTCATACATTTGGCATCTTAATTGGACGATAACCTAGACACTGCTGAGGCAAGCCGGGAAGTAGCCAAAAACTGCATTCCACACTGGCAGCCCTACTCTATGTAAGCACGCTTATTTATCTGTTACAATAATACCTAGCCACCCAGAGAACATGCAGATTTTCATACAGAAGCTAGCAATAGATTTTAACTTCCATTCCACACTACGTTTATATTTCACTGAACTAGCATCTTCTTTTGATTCAGATTGATTGTTTACTTTAGGGAATTTCTCCACATTCCAATTTGTGGCATTTTTATTTAGGGTCTGTAGCATGCTAATGCTTTGCCATTCAAATTAAAACTTTAAAGTCAATAGCTTTCTTTCCCAAGATTTTCTATATCAGTTTGCCTCATACAAGGAGAAAATTAAATTGCACAGGAAGATCTCTTAGAAGGTACAAGGTCACTGAATGATGAATTTGTATTTATGACAATTAAACAAGCTTATATTCCATATGAGTGTACAGTTAGGTGGGCTGGATGACCACTACCGTTGATAATATAACCCATTGGTGAAGTTCTTTAAGAATCTGATTATCTAGCTTCTGAAACCCAAAAGCATTTCTTAAAACCTCTGCTCTTTCTTCTATAAATGAGAGATTTCAGTTTTTATTTTTTTAATAAATTTGCTAACCTTTCTGAAAATATGTTTAGACCACATCATTATGGAATATGACGTGTAGATTCATAGGCAGAAACAGCAAATTTACCCAAAACTATATATACAACAGAAAGTGTACATTAATTGAATGGCTCTGAATACTTTATGAAACCAATTTACATATATGTAACATGAATTTATAGAGTACATGCTAAAAGGACCTTTATGACATACCTGTCTAATGTGATAATTGCCGCTTTGACTTTTGAGGACTGCAATGACAGTATCAACCTCGGGGGAGTGTTTCTTGGTTTGTATGTATTTCTCACAAGAACAAGTAGTATGCCCAAAGTGTGCATTTCACAAGAACACTTGCAAAGGTATACTGCTCCAAGAATCTACTTTGAAGGATCCTGAACAAAACATATTCCTAAATATGCACTTTTAGTGAATATGGCATAGCTTCTCTCCAGCACACACAGATAACAAAACTAACAAAGGAAAATGTGCATGGGAAATTCCCACTAACTTCACTGAATTACATTTGTTAAAAGCAATCGGTGGCTCTCTTTCTTTCATTTAACATACACTGTTAAATGAAAAATATTGAGGTAGGTGAAACTATATGCCTTCAGCAGCATTAGCCTACTGAAGTGATCATTGGTGGAGTTACAGTAGGCTTGAAGAGACTTCAAGAATGGCAGGTCAAATTGATTAGTTCACCAGACTAGGCAGTGAATGCATTTACATACTTTAGTAACTCTGTTATTCACAGAAACCTGGTTTACATAATGCCATGTAAGCCCATATTCCAGTTAGAGAATCAGGGTCTCTGAGGAAATTTGATTAACAGACATAAATTTATCCATGTGTAACCTGATTATTTGGTATGTAAACCCCTAACCAGTTAAGGATTTTCTAGTCTGTGCACATCTGTTGCACTCTGTTTACCTGCTTAGATTCACACACTCTTTCAGCAACCACAAGTAGGATCGTCTACAAAATAAATTTCCTGAGGCAAATGTTTGGGCAATCATATTAGTCCTTATCCTGTTTGAAATAATCTTAGTATTTCAGAAATTGATAAATATCTGGAGCAGTGTGTGTGTTAACATGTTAAAAGTAACACATGTTACATAGTCCAATTACTTTTTAAAGTAATGATTAATGCAATGCAAGACAACAATGTGATCAGGTGACACAGAGACCAGTATTTATACTGTGAAAGATCAATGGCTCAGCTCGGTCGAGGATGTAAAAACAAGATGTATGGTATTCACTACACTACACATCAAGGTCTAAGAACATTTATAGAACTCAAGAAAATGATCACAGGCTTCATGTTTGTTTTTGGATTCACGGTGGCCGATGATGACATTTTACTCTTTTTTTGCACAGTTTAATGATGTAAAAGAACGTCTGAGAAAAATGAGGACTCTAGAAGCATACTTGCACATTGTCCCAAAAGCCACAAAACCGAGTCCAAAACAGAACTGAGGGAATAGGTAAAAGGTGGAGGCTTTTAAAGGGGAAGACAGGAAGCGAGGTCAAAAGGGTCGGACTCATGAAGGTCTTCAGCCATAGGTTCGAGCCCAGACGTGACATCACAGGGGCCGGAGTTGGCAAGGTCCCGGAAGTGACGTCAAGAGGGCCAGGTGGAATCTCCCGTGAATGGTCTACAGGAAAGGGAGAAAAAGAGTCCGTGCACTCTGCCACATCCCAGTATGACTTGGAACTGCCCTTACTCAAGCCCTTTAGCTGCCTCCCATGCGCACATGTGTGACAAGGCCCCCCCCCCAGCCCAGACCCGACGGGTTGGGTGACCCTAACCAACAGGTCGTGAACCCGAGAAAGGGCATCAGCATTGGCGTGAAGAGTGCCCCAACAATGAACAAGCGAAAACTTGTACGGCTGGAGGTCAAGAAACCCCCTGGTAACCCACGGATTCGACTCCTTGTGCAGGGCCATCCACTGTAAAGGTGCATGGTCCATGACAAGGGTAAATTCCCGGCCCAACAGGTAGTACTTCAGCTGAGTAATCGCCCATTTAATTGCCAAAGCTTCTCTCTTCATCGCCGCATACCTGGTCTCCCAGTCCAACAGTTTCCAGCTCAGGAACATGATGGGATGTTCCACATCCCTGACACTTTGTCTCAGCACGGCCCCCAGGCCTGTGTCCAAAGCATCTGTCTGGAGGATGAAAGGTAAAGAAAAGTTAGGTGCTTTCAAAATAGGTGCAGACGTAAGGGCCTGCTTTAAGTCACTAGCGCCTGCGCCTGTCTTTTCAGTCCATACCAAAATGTTTGGGGTTTTCTTCTTTGTCAAATCAGTCAAGGGCACCGCTCTCTCCGAGAACCGGGGCACAAACTGGTGGTAGTACCCCGCTAACCTGAGAAAGGCTTGGACCTGCCGCTTGGTTCGCGGATGGGGCCATTTCAAAATGGCATCTACTTTGGAGCACTGTGGCTTCACAGTACCCTGACCCACCAGGTAGCCTAAATACTTGACTTTGCTCAATCCAAAGAAACATTTCTTGGAATTAATCCGAAGTCCACCCTCACCCAGTGTCCGCAATACCGCTTTTACTTGCTGTAGGTGTTCCATCCATGTGCTGGAATAGATGACCACGTCATCCAGGTAGGTAGCACTGTATGAGTTATGAGGCCTGAGCATTTTGCCCACCAGAACCTGGAAGGTTGCTGGAGCCCCGTGTAACCCAAATAGAAGGACACAATACAGCCAGTGTCTGCTAGGGTTGCTAAACGCGGTCTTAACCTTTGCGGAGTCCATTAAAGGAACCTGCCAGTACCCCTTTGTCATGTCCAGTGTGGTCAAATATTGAGCCTGTCCAAGCCTCTCAAGGAGGTTGTCCACTCGTGGCATTGGATAAGCATTGAATTGGGAGACTTGATTAAGCCAACAGAAGTTATTGCAAAACTTCCAACTCCTGTCAGGCTTAGCGACCAATACAATGGGACTGGACCAGGGACTATGACTTTCCTCAATTACACCAAGTTCCAGCATGTGTTTGATCTCAAGCTCCACTTCAGCCCTTTTTCATTCGGGAAGACGATACTGACATTCTTGGACTAGAACCCCGGGTTCTGTCACAATGTTGTGCTCAACCAGAGAGGTCCTTCCGGGATTTTCACTCACTACCTCCAGGACAGACAGGATAACTGTTTCCAGCTCCCGTCGTTGTCTGGGACTTAAATCTGCACCGAAGTTACGGCTAGCTGTGTGAGCAAAGAGTGAGCGGGGCTGACCGGAGGAGGGATCGGGATTCCTGTCCTTCCACGGTTTTAGCAGGTTTACATGATAAACCCGCTCCCTCGGCCGATGATTGAATTGACTCACCAAATAGTCGACAAGTCCTTTCCTCAAATTTAACTTCGTAGGGACCTTGCCAATGGGCAAGCAACTTAGAGTGGGAGGTAGGTACTAGGACCATGACCCGATCTCCCGGGCGGAACTCCCAGAGAGACGTGCCACGGTCATAATATCAGACCTGTGCTGCTTGAGTCTCTTCCATGTGACACTTAAGGAGGGGCAGAATTTTACCAAATCTATTGCGTAATGTGCGATATATTCCAATATATTTGTAGAGGAAAGAGCCTCTTCTTCCCATCCTTCTTTTAAAATATTTAATATGCCCCGGGGTTGTCGCCCATACAATAATTCAAAAGGGGAGAACCCCATGGAGGCTTGTGGGACTTCCCGATAGGCAAAGAGGACGAGGGGGAGGAGCTGATCCCAGTTCCTTCCATCCTCGCTGACCACCTTACGAAGCATTTATTTAAGAGTTTGATTGAACCTCTCTACCAAACCGTTGGTTTGAGGATGATATACCGCGGTCTTTAAATGCTTTAAGTAACTTGGCAGCCTCCTTGAAAGTCTCTAAGGTAAAAGGCATCCCTTGATCCGTCAGGATTTCTTTAAGGATGGCAATGCGCGCAAAGACCACTACTAATTCCCGTGTGATGGCTTTAGAAGTGGCTGAGCGCAAAGGAACAGCTTCAGGGTATTTGGTAGCATAATCCACGAGGACTAAAATATACTTGTGTCCTCAGGCTGAGGGTTCTAGGGGTCCTACTAAATCGACCCCAATTCTGTGAAAGGGAACATCAATTAGGGGAATAAGGACGAGAGGAGCACAGTCCTTCCTAGGAATCTGTTGCAATTGACACTCCGGGCAGGAAGTGCAAAAGCACTGAACCTCCCCATTGATTCCTGGCCAATAAAAGCGGAGCTTGATCCACTCCAGGGTTTTCTCAGTGCCCAAATGGCCACCTAGGAGGTGGGTGTGTGCTAACTCACAGACCTGCTGCCGGAAGGTCCGCTGGATTAGCAATAGCCGTCTCTCCTGCCCGTCATGCTCAGCTATGCGATAGAGAGGTCATTTTCCAACACAAAGTGAGGACCCTGTGGCATCGACTGGTGAATGCGCTGGCCGTTGACCAGGGCCACTGCATTTTTGGCAGTCTTAAGGGAGTCGTCATTCCACTGTTCCCTTTTCAAAGAAGCCGGCGTTTCTCTAAATTGAAAGTGCAAAAGGCTGAGAGGATCCGGTCCGACCAGAAGGGGCATGGTTTCCTCCCATTCTGTTTCGGTGCTCGTGGATGACGTATCGGGAAGCGACGGTCTGGGAGTTGCCACGTCACATAAGGAGGCTGCTTCCTCTCTCTTTGCCGGCTGATTACACAGCGTGGGACTGAGACGGCTCATCCTCGTCTATAACTAGGCCTAAGTTAAACCCAGGAGTGGTATGTGTCTCACCGCTTTTAATTTCAGACCAGTCCTGCCTCAGTATCACTGGATGTGGTGGATTTGGGAGGACTGCCATGGTTAATTTTTGTACCGATCCTCCGCAACTGATGACACAGATGACGGACCTGTACCAGCGGATTTCTCCGTGGACACAGGTTATACTGGTCTTACTTTTCAACCACTGTCGTGGCAGCACAAACCGGTGGGCAACAATGGTAATGTCGCTGCCGGAATTTAATAAAGCTGTGGTCTTATACCCGTTTACAATCACCACACCACACCAAGTGAGAATTGCCCTCACTTTTCAGCTCATCTCGGTGACATTATCGATGGTGTTGGGTTAACAGCTCCCGGACAGATGATGGGAGCATGCAACCAACCCGCATCTTCACACCACTCCCCAAAAAACACCTGATTTGGGTTTCTTTCTTTTGAAAACAGACGGATGGATCTTAGACACTGTCTATTTCATTAATCACCCTAGAAGCCTTCACTATATGCTTACTCCGGCTAATGAAAATTCCATGTTCAGTTATATGTTATGGGCGACACGGTGGCGCAGTGGTAGCGCTGCTGCCACGCAGTTAGGAGACCCGGGTTCGCTTCCTGGGTCCTCCCTGCGTGGGTTTCCTCCCACAGTTCAAAGACATGCAGGTTAGGCGCATTGGCGATTCTAAATTGTCCCTAGTGTGTGCACCCTGCAGTGGGCTGGCGCCCTGCCCAGGGTTTGTTTCCTGCCTTGCGCCCTGTTTTGGCTGGGATTGGCTCCAGCAGACCCCCGTGACCCTGTAGTTAGGATGTAGCGGGTTGGATAATGGATGGATGGTTATATATTATAGTGATACATCTGCACTAAATGACCATTTTATCTGATACTTGAAATCATTACACATTTCCTGTTAATCATTTACCTTTATTTGCGTAATCCTTTCAAGAGAGGCTTGGGAAAAGGAAAGTAAGAGATATACACAGGAGGAACTCAAACAGAACACGGCAAGCCCTAGGCTGACTCCAACTGCCAAGCATAGTGTCTGTAAGTTGGGATTACTTGTTCTTTTTCTCTTTTAACTCTTGTAATACTGTGAAGATCTGATTTAGACAAGTTCGTGACAGTTCTGTGAAATGTAATAATCCTATATAAAAAAAGTTAAGTAATAATGAGACTTTCATATCAGAGTTAATGTAGTAAGTGTTAATGAACAAGGAAGATTGTTTTACTCATGTGTAGAAATGTGTTTGTAATTTGTGGATGGAAAATATGCTGTTCTTGTATTATCATGTAAATAACAATTTGGATAACATTTCCAAAAATTATTTTATAGTCCAGTGAAATCTTTATAAGCTGTAGTTTGGAAAACCTTATAGCTGAGATACTGTATAGGGTGTATCTAGTGCTTATGACTTGGCTGAACACATTTTTGGACTAGAATGAACTTGAATCCTGGCTCAGGTATTTATTGTATGGAGTATATCCATGCAAAATGTGTCTGTAGGGACTTTCCTCCATAAACTATGGTCTGCCTCCCTTGGCCCAATGTTTAACTGGTTATTTTAAATGAATGAGTGAGTGAGTGAGTCAGGAGGGAGTGAGGCAAGCCACATATGAGCATGCTCTATGATGGACTGACATCCTGTTTGTCACCAATGTGCCTGCAAGTTTCGAAAATAATAATATGTATATAATATGTATATAATAATAAGAGTTACAAAATTCAGATGATTTGTGACATGATCCTAACCCCAGATGCAACCACAGCAAAACAAGCCCCATTATAAAAAAGGCTGGATGAAACAATCCTGGCCAACTATATGGAAACTTTGCAAAGCATCCATCTTTGCATCCATCCATCCATTATACAACCCACTATATCCTAAGTACAGGGTCATGGGGGTCTGCTGGAGCCAATCCCAGCCAAAACATGGTGCAAGGCAGGAAACAAACCCCAGGCAGGGTGCCAGCACACACACACACATACAGTTGTGCTTGAAAGTTTGTGAACCCTTTAGAATTTTCTATGTTTATGCATAAATATGACCTAAAACATCATCAGATTTTCACTCAAGTCCTAAAAGTAGATAAAGAGAAACCAGTTAAACAAAAGAGACAAAAATATTATACTTGGTCATTTATTTATTGAGGAAAATGATCGAATATTACATATTTGTGAGTGGCAAAAGTATGTGAACCTCTAGGATTAGCAGTTAGTTTGAAGGGGAAATTAGAGTCAGGTGTTTTCAATCAATGGGATGACAATCAGGTGTGAGTGGGCACCCTGTGTTATTTAAAGAACAGGGATCTATCAAAATCTGTTCTTCACAACACGTTTGTGGAAGTGTATCATGGCATGAACAAAGGAGATTTCTGAGGACCTCAGAAAAAGAGTTGTTGATGCTCATCAGGCTGGAAAAGGTTACAAAACCATCTTTAAAGAGCTTGGACTCCAACAATCCACAGTCAGACAGATTGTGTACAAATGGAGGAAATTCAAGACCATCGTTACCCTCCCCAGGAGTGGTGGACCAACGAAGATCACTCCAAGAGCAAGGCATGTAATAGTCGGCGAGGTCACAAAGGACCCCAGGGTAACTTCTAAGCAACTGAAGGCCTCTCTCATATTGGCTAATGTTCATGTTCATGAGTCCACCATCAGGAGAACACTGAACAACAATGGTGTGCATGGCAGGGTTGCAAGGAGAAAGCCACTGCTCTCCTAAAAAAACATTCATCTTGACTCATCTGCAGTTTGCTAAAGATCGCGTGGACAAACCAGAAGGCTATTGGAAGAATGTTTTGTGGACGAATGAGACCAAAATATAACTTTTTGGTTTAAATGAAAAGTGTTATGTTTGGAGAAAGGAAAACACTGCATTCCAGCATAAGAACCTTACCCCATCTGTGAAATATGGTGGTGGTAGTATCATGGTTTGGGCCTGTTTTGCTGCATCTGGGCCAGGAAGGCTTGCCTTCATTGATGGAACAATGAATTCTGAATTATATCAGAGAATTCTAAAGGAAAGTGTCAGGACATCTGTCCATGAACTGAATCTCAAGAGAAGGTGGGTCATGCAGCAAGACAATGACCCTAAGCACACAAGTCATTCTACCAAAAAATGGTTAAAGAAGAATAAAGTTAATGTTTTGGAATGGCAAAGTCAAAGTCCTGACCTTAATCCAATCGAAATGTTGTGGAAGGACCTGAAGCGAGCAGTTAATGTGAGGAAACCCACCAACGTCCCAGAGTTGAAGCTGTTCTGTACGGAGGAATAGGCTAAAATTCCTCCAAGCCGGTGTGCAGGAATGATCAAAAGTTTCCGGAAACGTTTAGTTGCAGTTATTGCTGCAAAGGGGGGGTCACACCAGATACTGAAAGCAAAGGTTCACATACTTTTGCACTCACAAATATGTAATAGTCGATCATTTTCCTCAATAAATAAATGACCAAGTATAATATTTTTGTCTCATTTATTTAACTGGTTTATCTTTATCTACAGTACTTTTAGGACTTGAGTGAAAATCTGATGATGTTTTAGGTCATATTTATGCAGAAATATAGAAAATTCTAAAGGGTTCACAAACTTTCAAGCTTAACTGTACACACACCAAGCACAATTTAGAATCACCAATCCACCTAACCTGCATTTACTTTGGACTGTGGGAGGAAACCCACGCACACATGGGGAGAACATGCAAACTCCACGCAGGGAGGACCCAGGAAGCGAACCCAGGTCTCTTAAATGCTAGGCAGCAGTGCTACCACTGTGCTACCATGCTGCCCCTCCAAAATTCCATTTCATTCAAAAACATTCTTTTAAGCGATGACTGGCCAGTTTCTGCCCTTAGTTGCAGTTTATGTGTTTTTAGCATAACTTCCTTGGGAAAAATAGAACTTTGGTAAGAGTAATGAAAAGGAGCAACACTAAATATGTTTATTATTCTGAAGCCAAATGTAACTTCTACAGTTTGGACTCACTTTGGTTACAAGCCAAATGGATGAAGGTGAGCGAAAAAACTTGAATGAGGTAATTTGTCAGAACTTTCAAAAAAGCTGTCATTAAATTCTCAAATACAATCATTCCAGTACTTTTGCTTACTTGATGCCTTTTGCCTCTTTGTTGTTGATATCACTGTCCACATCTGACATTTGTGATTATAATTAAACAGTCACTTTTTACATTTGTTATGTGTTCTTTATAGGATACTATTTGCAATGAAGTATTTGTCTAAATATAATTTGGCCCGGTTTGTTTAAATGAAAAAAATCAAACACAATGTTACTTTATAGACCCAGTCACCCTCTCAGACAACACCAGTTTAGCTATCTATCAATGTTTTTTTTTTTTGGTTAGTTATTCAAATAAGATAAAACGGCCTATGAGCACACCAATAATTATAAAAGAAAAGATAGCAATAATCCTCAGAGTCAAATACTTCTTAATACAACTATTAACTTAATTTACTTAAAGAAACTTCTGGTTTAATAAAATACCTTTAATATCTAAAATAAAAAACAAGCCACAAATAAGTTAGGCCAAAATTGATAAATAAAAGTGGTATGTGACAGATAGGGGGCACCACCAAGCCTCAAAACCTGGAAACAACCAACACAAATACAGTCATGGGTTCAAAAGGGACATTTTTATTATAAAAATACTTCACAAAGATTTGTCCAATAGTTGTAGAAGAACAATTTCAAACAAAATCTTCCTTTTCTTCTTCCTCTGTCCACCTCCTTCCAGGGAGTGTTGCCTTACCTTCCACCAGACTCTGACTCAGCTGCAAATGATGGCTTCCTTTTATGTTGGATGTGGTAGTACTTCTGATGCAGGGCATAGCCCAATAGAAGCACTTCCGGGTCAAGCAGAAGCCTCAAAAAACAGGGATCATGAATCTGACTCCCAGCATTACAACTCACATTATGTCCTGCAGATGTCCACAAGATTAAGAATTCCTGGGATGCTGCCATCTAGTAGATGGGGGATAAACATATTCTGAACTAGGAGCCTTTCCCACTGCTCCTTTGTTTTGTTCTCCTGTCTGGGAAGGGGTCACATACAATTCCTGGACAGAAGGCCAGTCCATCGCTGTCCTTTTTCTGGCTTCTTTTTTTGGCAAATGTCCCCCTTTACCCCGGCCGGGGTGCCGGAAAATCCTGCCTAACACTTACAGGTGTTTGCCAGAATGCAGAAAGCACAAAATCTTGTGACTGCTAAGATTTTAGTTAATTTTGCTGTTGTTTTTGGAATTTTTTAATTTTTAGTTTTGTGCCTCAGTTTTGTCTTGTGGACATTGCCATTTTTGTATGTCTTGATGCTTCATGTCACGGTGATACTATTACATTATACTTGGTAACATCATCATGGACACAGTAGAAAACATGGCAGCACCTAGAATCCTGTATCTGTTTTGGACCAAAGATCATCCAAATTTTTGAAGATCATTTAAAAATACAATTCAGTAATTTACTGGCACTCTTTGGTTTTACTTAATTTTTGAAAGCTATCTTTTGTTTAATTTTTGAAAGCATTAAAACTGAAGAGTTTTGAAACCTTCTTTTGTTTGTTTATGTCCTTCCAGACATTTCTGCCTTATTAAACAATACTGCTGGTTCTGCCCTCACTCACCTTTTATACCAGCGTTTCTCAGCTTTTAAGTATTTGCGACCCGAGTTTTCATAAGAGTTTTAATCGCGCCCCCCTAACATTTTTTTGAAAGGAGCCCACTAATACCAATTTGTTCTTTTTTAATTAATGATATATCATAGATGCATATTTTATTATACCTACTTAACTTTTATCGACATCTAACTCTATATTTATTTTTCTAGTATCAGAATGTAGTTTAAGTTAATTTGTTTTGGTTTCAATAGATGTATTTTTCATATTTTTGATTCTTATTTTCTTTTCTCACATCTTCGCGTCCCCGTTTTTGTTACTTCGCGCTCCCCTAGGGGGGCCCACCCCACAGTTTGAGAACCACTGTTTTATGCCACACCGAGCAGCTACACCACTTGTGGGACACTCCCCGAGATCCTTTAAAAATGCAAAATCTAGGAAGTTCAAAATGCACTGATACAACACATTAGTGCACTGACTGCACCACGAAACAACATGAGATCCTGGTTGGCAACTCCCCAGGCAGACACACGATCTAGCCCCATCCCCTGAAAATGACCATCTATTTGCTGCAGCCAGGTGTTACATGGGCATTTCCTTGGCCTGGTCTAGCCACTTGGATCATCAACAACGAGGATCCTGTGAGCCAGATCATCCTCTGGGAATTGCACAACATGGCCGTAGTGCTGTAACTGACACTGCCCCACAATACAGGTAATGTACCTCATTTGGGATTCTGTGAGCAACCACTCGTTTGAAGTAAAGTCAAACCAGTGGTACCCAATGATTCTCAGAAGAGACACAGTACCAAAGGAGTCCAGTCGTTGTCTCAGGTCACTGGATTGCATCCATGTCTTGCAACCATGTTGACAGAAAGCACCAGGACTCTAAAGACTTGCACCAAGATATTGCAAGTACCACACACCACTTTCCAGCAGCTTCATGATCCCCCATGCTCTCCCAATCTGTCTATTGACTTCATAGGAAGAGTTACCATGAATGATTCTGCCTAGGTAAGTAAATCTTTCGATAAGGTTGACATTCTCTCTGCAGACAGACACACTGCTGATGGCTGTACCCAAGAGGTTATTAAAGGCCGGGATCTTGGTTTTTATCCAGGACACTCGCAAACCCAGACACTCATACTCCTTACTCAGTCTCTCGAGAGCCCCGATCAGAGCCTTCATTGACTCAGAGAAGATCACAGCATTGTTGCCAAAGTCAAATCAGTGAATCTTTCCTCACCAACAGATGCCCCACAGCCGTTGGACCCCATAACCCTACAAGCATTGAACAGAAAAGGAGCAAGAACACACCCAGATGAACCCCAGAATCAACTGGGAAAAATGCAGAAGTTCTGCCTCCACTCTGCACAGCAGTTACAGTATCACTGTACAGGCTGGCCATGATATCCAGCAACAAAGTCTCAGGATGTCCCACAGAGCAGCTTGATCAACTAAGTCAAACACTTTGCGAAAATTGACAAAGGCTGTAACGAAAATATGCCTATACTTGCTTTTGCAGCTCCATGAGAATCCTCAGTGCCAGGATGCAGTTGATGGTAGACTTCTTAGGTGTAAAACCAGACTGCTCTACTCTCTGGTAGGTGAGCAAGTGATCACGGATCCTAATGAAGTTTACCCTAGCAAGGACCTTACCCAGCACCGAGAGCAGTGTTATCCCCCTGTAGTTGTTGCAATCCAGAAGATCACCCTTCCCTTTCCAGATACGTACGACAAGTCTCGTTTTCCAGTCAGTTGGGATGATGCCTATCTACTAAATGTAAGCAAAAATTGCCTGCAATGCAAGGAGGATAACTTTACCATCAACCTGGAGAATTTCACCCTGGATACCACCGATCCCTGCAGCATGCCCTACTACAGCTGATTCACCACCTGTGCAATCTGAGTGAGACTGGGCGGTTCACAACTAATTGGAGGATCTGCCTCAAGAACCGTGGACCCAGAGATATCCAACGTCCTAGCTAGAGGATCAGCTTTAAACAGCTCCTCAAAGTAGCTAGCCCATTGGGTCACAATTGCAGCATCATCTGTAAGGATTGGTCCATCACCTGCCCTGACTCCGACTCTCTGAAGAAACATGTTCGGATGTGCGTAATGCTTCAGTTCCTCTGTAAGCAGGATGTGGGTCGCTAGACCATAGATGATGTGTCACTTGCTCACAGATTCCTCTAACAAACACCTCCTTATCTTCCCTCAGAGCCCTCCCAGCTGTCCTTCTCAGTTCCCAGTACAGACCGGAGTTGCCATCAAGCTGTGCGCTGCGACTCCTCTCAATAATATCCAGGGTGCCCTGTGAGATGAAACACCTCCTTCTGGGAACACTGGTAACACCAACACAACCCTCAACAATCTTCAGGGTTTTGTCACGGAAGGTTTCCCACATCACATTAGGATCAACAGTTGCACCCATGTCTGTAAGTTCCTCACACAAACCGTATGTAAACTTGTCAGAAACAGCCTGATCTTGGTGTCTGACCAGGTCCAGTCTCATTCTCCTAGTAGGTGGTAGCCTACCGGACCTAAGCTGGATCTTCAGAGTAGCAACAACAACGAGTCTGTAGTCACAATTCACAAACTAGGCACTTCTATAGACCCTGCAGTTTTGTAAGAACCTCCACCATCTGCCCACGAGGATGTGATCGATGATCTTCACTGCATCACCTGTATTGGAGTGCCAAGTCCAGCGATGTGGCTCAGAGCACTGGAACCAGCAATCTGTAGCCCCTGACCTTTTGCAAAGTCAAGGAACATGAAGCCACGTTCACCATGGTCACCTGACCCATGGGGACTGACACAGTTCTCATAGCCAGCCGTGTCAATGCCAGTGGTCACATTTAAATCACTCATGACCAGAAGAGTGTCACCTCGCGGATACCCATCAACCACTGAGCAAAGTTGCAAATAAAATGTCTGCCTCACCGAGACATCACTCACTGCAGTCGAGGCATACACTGAGACAACAGACAAGGCACCCAGGAAGTGCTTTAATCTTAGTCTCATAATACGCTTGCTGAAAGGAGTGACATCGGGATTAAGTGTCCAAATTTCAAAACACTACAACAAAAAACGTAAGTGCATTTAAAAAAGCTAAAAATACAATGCCAGGGCACACAAAAGAGTGCTGTTATTCAAAATTCTCATTTCTTTTCATCACATGATTTTTGTATATTAATTATTGACAAGCAACATAACTAGGAGCAGTGGGGAAAAGCATCTGAGAGATGTGGTCAAAGCTAAGAAAAATAACGCAAGCCAAAAATTTAGTGATGAACTGAATAAGTGTTTCAAAATGGTTGCACACTTAGGTGCTGTTATGGTTTATTACGTATTTAGTACATTTTTTTTAGAATTTCTCTTTTCATGTTTGGGTATTTAGAATGTCAAGAGACTCATCTTATTTAATTATTTTAGACACATAAATGTTGGAATTAAGTATACAGGTTGGTCTGCCTTACAGGTTTAAGTATACAGGTCAGTCCACGAGTATATGGTCCAGGACCCTTTGTGGATGAGCAAAAACCATGGGTGCTCATTAGTTATGTATATAAAAGCATAAAGACAATTGCAGATGAATGTACCAAGCAAACACAAGGGCTGATACAGCGGGACTGAGGGTTGGCTGGGCTTGGCATATGCCATGCCTCAGCAGCACCAGCCTGTGCATATTGTTTCTTGTGCATATTTAGTGAGTAGCGCTATATGCAGGAATTTTAAATACTATTTTCTGAGAATATTCTGGATTTCTTTTAAATAATTTTGAACTGTGGTGGGTCAGAACTGAGGATACCAAGCCTGCAGTTAAGCTCTGAATGTATTTAATTACATTGGTATATTGGTTCTACTGCAATACATTTGTTTTTGTTTATGGCCACTGCCATTTTGGTTATCCCATTGTCCCAGGAGTTAGGGTGTTTGTGGTCTTTGAAGTCAACTTTATAAACTAGCATCGCAAATCTATTAACATCCAAGATCGCAGATAAACAAAACAGAGTTTTTGAGTGATTTAGTGTGTTTCTGGCTTCAAAACATTAGTAATTCCCTGTTTGACTTAGCATTTTGTTTTTGACAGCAGTTTATTTTTAATTCATGGTCAACGGTTGGCCTTGGTGCCTTGGTGTTTAGACTTACAGTTGATCTTCTGGTCCATCCTTATTCCAAGTTTCTCAGTTTATTCACTCTGGCAGTACGGGTACACATAATGACAACTGAAAGGAGCAGGGTTATATGGGAAAATGAGCAAAACTTGCTACAAGATCACTGTACTGACTTTGCAAAATAGACTGGTAAAAGATCACTTTGACCACAAGTGGGCTAAAGTAATGAAACAAGTTGGATCACAAATGCTGTGGAATGGAAGATGTTAAGGTTGTAAAAAATGAGGTTTCAAGATGGTGAGTGAAAAGCATGAAGGATGCCACCAAGTGTGATATTGGATAGGAAAGACAATTTCTATTCCCTTACCTCTAATGGAATAATAAGAGGACTAGCAATCCTGGAAAAGGTTAAAATTGATGTGTGTGAAGAAGACAGGATAAAACACGCAACATTTGTAATTTACGTATTGAAAGCAAAAGTGCTGGCCCAAAAACTGAATTCTGTAACACTATGGTAGCAGAGAAAGAGCTCTAAATTCACAAGTGCAGACCTGTAACACAATAACAAAAGCTGATCCTCATTAGAAAAGTATTCACTAAGCCAGACTCAGCAGTTCCAAGAACAAATATTCAAGGCCTTGAGCCATCTAAGCTGGAAATTACAGAAGCAGCTCTGATGCTACAGTAGTTGGTGTTAAAAAAATCAAGTATTGTGACATAGCTTGTATGCAGAATTCCAATCCACATGTTAATTAATTAAAAAAAAACCAGAAACCGAAAAGCCTAAGAGAAGAGGCTGTTATGGTGATATCCTCATTGCTAGGCAGGGTGAAACGTTAGGAACAGTGGACTAGGTAGACTAAAACTACCATATGGTGGAGTTTTAACAGTTGCCTTCACTAAAATGGTGGTAAGTAAAAGACAACAGCATGGGTATAGTTAAATCTCTGTGGTTGTGACTTCAGATATATTTTCTGTGGAAGATGGTAATCAAAAATCTGATTGCAAAAAGTTTCATTTCAAGCTCCTGCTTTGGTGGGTAAAAGTGATGAGTGAACTCCACGGAATTCACTTTACTGTAAGTTTGGTGAAATCGCAGAAATGTTCATGAACTTCCCTGAGATTAAATGCATTGACATCAGTGGGGAAAGAATAACTGAACTAGTTTTGAGTGGATTTTAATGGGGCAATGGTTTTTTAATTGTCCTTGAGGGCTGGAGAAGCATCTACCAACTATGCTGGACTGATCACTATAGCTGAAAATATGACCTGACCTTAGAGGCAACCTGAGCTTAGAGTGTTAACCACTGCGCTACCAGACTTCTACAACAAAAGACACAGACAGAACAATAACTAGAAACAAAATAGGTGACCATGTGTAGGCTCTTTATAAGAAAAGGGGACCAATGCAGCATCAAGTCATAGCAAACCTAAAACCCTGTGAAATAATAATGTAAGAATTATTACTATTTACAATGCATTTCTATTTTTATGTTGTGAGAAGTCAAGCAAAATGACACCTTTTATTGGCTAACTAAAACGATTACAATATGCAAGCTTTCAAGGCAACTCAGGCCCCTTCTTCAGGCAGGAGGAAAGCTTGCATATTGTAATCTTTTTAGTTAGCCAATAAAAGGTGTCATTTTGCTTGACTTCTCACTACAATTCATAGTGTCTTGACACAGTACAACATTCTAGTACTACTATGTTTTTGTTGGAAGAAAAAAATGCACAGCATTTGCACGGATAGATCAGATGCAGCTGGCACATCATTTTTGTTTTCAGTTATTTCACAGACTCTCATCTGTTTTCTGACTCTGGGAGTGGCAGAGAGGAGCTCCTTTAAGCTTTGCTTTAACTAGGTGTTGCGCTGCATTGGCTAATTGCATATGGATTTGGCCCACACAGTGGAGTGCGGCCACTGGAATTTGAAAATGTGCACTGCTCCATACTGACACTTCCCTATTTGAACTTTTTAGTCCCAGCAGATAATGTATACATACCAGTGTGTATCAGCACACTCAGAGAACTTTTGATGCAAGAGATCAGCCTTATATACTCAGTGGGCTGTGGCTGCCATCATCTGATGTGCACTACATAGTGAGGAGTATAATGTGCTTAATCCAGTACAATGAATCTATACAGAAAACAAAATTCCATAATATTCTCATTATGGTCAGCTAATGTACTCTAAAAATGAAAATACTGCAAGTTTTTTTTTTTTAATGCATGAGGGGTGCAAATCCAGCTGATCAGGTCAGGACACCACATGTGCTTGGAGCAGATCAATGTAAAATGTGTGATGTGGAGTACACTTACAGTACACAGGCATTAAAAGTCTGCACATGTCCGCTACAACTCTGTGAAGTCATGCCGGACCCGCAAAGCATCATGTGGCACTGAAAACAAAAATGTTCTTCTAAGCTGGCCTCATGGTGAATTTCTAGGAAAATATTCAATGAACAAGGTCACCAGTGAACACAGCATATTTGATGTGAAAAATGCTTTGGTGAATTTCACTAGTAAACACTAGTGGGGACCAACAGAGAAATGTTCTTCTATATAGCGTCCCAGGACAAAGAAGCACAGGTTGGACTTGAAATAATGACTTTATCTTTTCACATCAAATATCAACTGTGGTATTTATTTATGGCTTCTTATAATTTGTTTTTTTTTATTCTATTTGTTTCTTATTTATAGTAGGTAATAAGTCAACTGTTAACAGCACTGGGATTATCTTAACAATGGAAATACACAAGGACTCAATGAAGCATACCACACCTGACCAGTGGAATGCAGATGTTTTGTCTTATTCTTACAATATGGACTACAGGAAAATTGGAAAATGTGTAATAATTAACAACGAGAATTTTCTAGGTAAGCTGCTCTTTTATTGTTGTTACATTCAGCCTCATTATTAAAACTAATGCTTTATATTGGCATTTGCTCATTTGGAGACATATCTTCGTAACTGGATGGTGGTCTGTCAAGTTTCAAAATCCAACTATGCATTTTCTTAATCCATCTAAACAAAACAGAATCATAAAATGGTGGAGCCTAGCACATGAGCACTATATCTAAGGCAGGAACTAACACTGGACAGGATGATAGCCCAGCCTAAAACACGGCTAGGCACATGTTGACACCAAGCCCAGGCGATTTACACACTAATATACATCTGTGGACTGTGGGTGGCCAATATGGGCTGCCATCTTCCCATATCTCATCAATGTGTGCTTTAAGATAAATTTTGATTCTACCCTGGCTTATGGGTTATTACGTTTGCAAGCTGTGAACAGAAGAGGGAACTGTACTAGTGCCTCTCAGCCCTTCTTTCTGGCTCTGTGTTCTCGAGATTTAAATTTGGCACTGGGTTTTGTTGGCTTAGGGTTGACTATTGACACAAAGGGATTCCCTTTGTGTTTCTTTTGTTATTCTCTTTTTTTTATATTTTTAAAATCACATTTTAAAATGCCATTCTGGGGAACTTGTTGCTCTGCCCAGAATATATAGGCTGTTATGTAAAGGCCTGTATTTATGTGTATTTTATGTTTTTGAATGATTTTTTTTTTATGTTTTTCTCTTATGTTCAGAATTCTGTATTGTTGCTGTTAATTGTGCTACCATTCCTTGTGTTTTGTGGATGGAGCCCCAGAGGCAGGGCTACCCTGACACCAATTCTTCTAAACCTTCATTTTGGCTATTTCAGGCCAGAGCCGCTGTGAAAGAATGAGTCTTAACACACAAAAAAGGTTTGGGGCAGCCACCCTTATATTGTCCCTGGCAGCAAATGGGTATTTAAATGAACGTAGCACTGCTCTCTTTGAGTTCCAAGACTGAACTGATTTAGTTTTTGAAAAGATGGCAGCTTTATAAGCTGAAACCGAAAGTGATGTCGTCTGTGTGCCGGAACTGGAAGTGATGTCTGTCTGGGCGCCTGAACCGCAAGTGACATCAGTCTGGGTGCCAGAACTACAGGTGACGTCGTTGATGATGAATCAGGCAGATTTTCCCGTATTTGGCCTGCAGAGATAACAGAGGTAGGTTTAGTGCACCCCGCCACCCCCAGGCCTGGAGGGTAATTACCTTCACTTGGTCCACTCATCTCCCTCGTAATCGCATGTGTGTGACACCGCGTAAGTTAAAATCAGAAGAGCATTGTAGTATGAAGGAGTGGACTTTTCTGACTTTTCTGATTGTTTCTGCTCTGTTTTTGATTTTTGGCTTTTGGATTATGAATTGGGATTTGTTTGTCTTACATTGCCTTTTTAGGCAGATCCTTTCTTTGCTATTATGAACGTTTTTGTTTCTTCTGTATTTGTAAATGCAACCTCAATTTAAAAAGATTACAGTTTGGGATTATTTTACAAGTTAAAGTTTTCATGATTTTATCCCCCTTGTAAGACATTTTTCTATATTTTGAGACTTCCAGCCTACTTGAGCTTTCACAGCCAGTTGCCCATTTTGAAGCTTGTTCAGGCATAAATTTCTGGGTCAAGCTAGTCTGAGGTGGGCCTGTTCTGGGTGGGCCTGTGAAGGTTATGGTCTGCCATTTGTGGAGCATTTTAGAGGCCTCACCCTATCTGCCATGTTTGGGGCTCCATATCTTAACATGGGCAGATGACGGTTCTCTAGCTGCTACCTCATTGGGTCCCTTCCCCCTGACCATCTACATAAAGGCCAATAACTAAATACTTTAAAAAGTACATGCATACAAAATAATTAATACAGAAAACAATATTCAAAACATAACACATTAGGAGTCCATAAACATAATATGTCATGTCATTTTCTAACCTGGAAGGGCCAGACCAGGGCCGTTCGGGGGCACTGGACATTATTCCAGCTAACAAAGGGTGCAAAGCAGGAACAAACCCTGGACAGGGTGCAAGTCCATTGCAGGGCAAGCATACACTTATACCCACACACACACACATGCACACACAAACACACAAACACACACACACTAGGGCCAATTTAGCGTTGCCAACTCTTCATACCTGCATGTCTTTCAACAGTGAGTGGAAACTGGAGCATTAGGAGGTAACTCACACAGACACGGGGAGAACTTGCAAGCTACGCAGAGGGAGGACTTGGGACGTGAGCCCTAGTCTCTTTGCCTCAAGACAGCAGTTCTACCAGTTTTCCATCCATTAACATAATATTCAAAAACAAACAAACAGCAAAAATAAAATTTAAACTTGAACTAGGGCAACATCTCTGGCTGAAACATAACATATTTCCTTGGGATCCACATACGATGAACACAAAAAAATCATATTCCATAACATAAATCACAGTCTTTCCTAAATAAAATAAGGACTTATTACAATGTGCATCATACAGACCAATTTCACTTCTGAATAATGATGTTAAGATACTCTCCAAAGTCTTAGCTAGAAGGATAGAGAAAGTGCTGCCTTCGGTAATATCACAAGATCAAACCGGCCAAATGGCTTGGGTCAAGTTTTTCACATGCAGGGGTGATGGAGCAGAAGTGCCGATAGGTCTTTGCATCAAGTGCATTAGAAAAGCAGATGGAATCTACCATCACATTAACAAAGAGACATTTGAATTGCTGTATATTGTAAAAATTAAATCACATGTATCTGCTGCCAGATAATTTACATAAATGACAAATCACCCATTGTTACTTTCATTTTATAGTCTACAGAAAAATAGACTGTCAAGGCTACCTGGAGCTTTGAGAAGAAGTGCAAGGTGTTGAGCACTTATTGCATTTTGTTTTATTTCTTCACATGGAGAATTATAGATGTGGAATAAATTGCCAAAACATATTGTAGATGACCATACTCTTCAAGTCAAAATATCTTTATATATTATAATATTACAAAAGCTAGACAAATAGGGGCTGACAAACTTTTCTGAGCTTAATGGCTGTCTTCTAAACTTCTGTTATGTTCGTGTCTCAGCTATCACTGCTAATATTTCCAGTATTTCTGGATTTTATTATTCTCTCTAGAGTTGACAGGCTAAAGGAAACATTTTCATAATTTGTGACTGCTGTTTCATTTTTTGTGGGCCATTCATACCAGGAAACCTAAATATTGTACAGTTTGTATTTCTTCATTACAATATTTCTTTTTTGGTTGATCGAGGCCATTTAAAACATTCAGCTTTCACCTTTACTACACTGTTCCAAAATTTACTTTTTTTTCTCTTCATCATATGTATTGTCATGAATTGCCAGAGCCCTTGACGCCTCTTCCTTGGAAAAACCGGGGGAATAAGTGTGGACAGAACATTCCTGCCCCCGAACACTAGATGACAGCACCCCTGGGTGGCAGCGGTGCCTTGGACTCCTGCAGGGCTTCATGGGAGATGGAGCTTAATACAGCCCTGTTGGGATCCGGGGACACCACCAGGGGGCGCTGCAGCTGTTCCTGAGACCATGTGGGTGGTTCTTCCGCCACACCTGGAAGTGCTGCCAGAAGTAGGGTAAAGAACACTTGAAGCACTTCCGGGTGCTTTATATAAGGGGTCAGCAGACATTACTCAGTGAGTCGGGAGGCGGGAGATGAAGCTTGATGAGGAGGAGTGGAGGAGAATCTTTATTATTTACTAAGAATGATAAGAAAAACATCAATGTGGCTAGCATCCAAGCAAAATAATAATGACCACACAAACAAAATGGTGGCTCACATGAAACCAGATTCACAGAATGATAGCAGCTATGAAAGGCTATCACACAAAAAGAATGATGTCTCAATATTAAAAATAAATTGAAAAAAAAACCCAAAAATGTAACATTATTGACTCTTGGTGGTAGTTTAATGGAGTAGGAAATGTTTTATCAACACAGTTTAGGGTTCTTAGTACTGACAGAACTTTATACCTAAGCATTGTTGCCGAACATTCCTTTTTGCCCAGTCTACTCTTTATCAAGTGGGCACTTCCAACAAGGTAAGGTAAGCACCACATCACAATGTATGGCTTTATAAACATGTGACTCTGCAAACGGTGACTTTTGTTTTCTATAATGGCTGACAGAGTATCCAGACATTTTTGTTGTGAATTGAAACTGGATTTTTGTAACTTGAATGTGTGACTAAAAATGTACAGGAACTGCATGACTTACGAATTCTACATGGACCAAAATGTGTCTAGTGCCTTGTTTACACATGCCTTGAAAATTTAAGCTGTTCTGGTGATACAAAAATATGGTCTTACCAGGCAATGGATAAGTGTACCGAAAACAGAGGCCACTGAGTGCCTAAGATTACTGAGAGTGCTTCCATCTATTTTAAACCAGCTTCATTGTTTTCTAATTCATTCTTTCTCATAATATTTTTGGTGTACAGGTTGAATAGAAAAATTATAGCATACAGTCTGTATTATCATGGTATTACCCTCAACTTACTCAAGTTCGTTACTTCAGACCCTAACCACAAAGATACCATATGAATAACATATACACAGCCTGTTACTCCCTAGCATTTTAACCACTTAAGTGCCATATGAACGACCCATGCATAGCCTGTCACTCCCTAGCATTTCAAGAGACTTACTTATCATTGGCACAAACAAGGTATGACGTTTTAGATATAGAATATCTATATACAAAGGCTCAGCATCCTTGGCTATAGGCCATTTATCAACCAATGACGTTTTACTTTATGTACTGTTCACTCTATCACATGGAGCTCCCCCCTCAGTCTGATAAACCCCACAGATCAGAATGTATGGCAAACCTCCGACTGCTCCAAGTGCTCTTAATATTTACTTTGTTACTTCAATCACTCAAGATATAAATACAAATTATAGAAATTTAAAAGTAATGTATTTATTAAAGAATAATAATACCAGTAGAAGAAAGTGTAAAAGAAAATATAGATAGCTAAGTCTGGATATACATTCACTGGTCACTTTATTAGGTACACCTTGCTAGTACTGGTTTGGCACCCCCTTTTGCCTTCAGAACTGCTGTAATTCTTCATGGCACAGATTCAACAAGGTGCTGGAAACATTCCTCTGGGATTTTGGTCCATATTGACATGACAGCATCACACAGTTGCTGTAGATTTGTCAGCCGCACACCCATGATGTGAATCTCCCATTCCATCACATTCCAGTGGTGCTCTATTGGATTGAGATCTGTTGACTGTGGAGGTCATTTGAGTAAAGTGAAGTTATTGTCATGTTCAAGAAACCAGTCTGACATTATTTGAGCTTTGTGATATGGTGCATTATCCTGGCGGAAGTAGCCATTAGAATATGGATACTCTGCAGTCATAAAGGCAGTGGTTCTCAAACTGTGGGGTGGGCCCCCCTAGGGGGGCGCGAATTAACAAAAAAGGGGGCACGAAGATGTGAAAAAAAGAAAACAAGAATCGAAAATATGAAAAATACATCTATTGAAACCAAAACAAATTAACTTAAACTACATTCTGATGCTAGAAAAATAAATATAGAGTTAGATAAATGTCGATAAAAGTTAAGCAGGTATAATAAAATATGCATCTATGATATATCATTAATTAAAAAAGAACAAGTTGGTATAGTGGGCTCCTTTCAAAAAAGCATTAGGGGGGTGAGATTAAAACTGTTATGAGAACTCGGGTCACAAATACGTAAAGGTTGAGAAACGCTGCATAAAGGGATGGACATGGTCAGCAACAATACTCAGGTAGGCTGTGGCATTGTGCTCAATTGGTACTAAAGGGCCCAAAGTGGTGCCAAGAAAATATCCCCCACACCATTACATCACCACTACAGTGAACTGTTAATACAAGAAGATCGGCTTGCATTTTTTGCGCAGACCAGGAAACATTTTTTCAGTCTTCTGTTTTCCTATTTTGGTGAGCGATTTGTAGCCTCAGTTACCTATTCTTAGCTGACAGAAATGGCACCCAGTGTTGTATCCTGCTTCTGTAGCCCATCCGCTTCAAGGTTAAACATGTTGTACAATAAAATACAACACAATTTATTTTTGTGTAGCCCAAAATCACACAGTTGCTTCAATGGGCTTTAACAGGCCCTGCCTTTTGACAGTCCCCCAGCCTTGACTCTCTAAGAAGACAAGAAAAAACTCCCCAAAAAAACCCTTGTAGGGAAAAAATGGAACAAACCTTGGGAAAGGCAGTTCAAAGAGAGACCCCTTTCCAGGTAGGTTAGGCATGCAGTGGGTGTCAAAAAAAGGGGGTAAATACAATTCAATACACAGAACAGAAATCATCAATACAATGTAATAGTGCAATAGAAATATTATAAATACAGAGCAGAATCCAACAGTAAATGATATCACATAATATGATTTGGATTTGTTCAGAGTCATGGAGACCTTGGCCATCAAGCTGCCTCCCCCTATTGGCCATTCCACAGCTGACTCAGTGCTGGACCAGCCAATCTGATGAAAGAACCCCTTTACCTGATGATTCCTGCGATCCTCCTTGTGCATTCAGAGACACACTTCTGCATACCTTGGTTGTAACGAGTGGTTATTTGAGTTACTATTGCCTTTCTATCAGCTTGAACCAGTCTGGCCATTCTCCTCTGACCTCTGGCATCAACAAGGCATTTTCGCTCAGAGAACTGTCGCCCACTGAATATTTTCCCTTTTTAGGTCAATTCTTTGTAAACCCTAGAGATGGCTGAGCATGAAAATCCCAGTGGATAAGCGGTTTCTGAAATACTTAGACCAACTCATCTATCACAAACAACCATGCCACGTTCAGTTATTTAAATAATCTTTCATCTCCATTCTGATGCTCAGTTTGAACTTCAGCAGGTTGTCTTCACAATATCTACGTGCCTAAATGCACTGAGTTGTTGCCATGTGATTGACTGATTAGATATTTGTGTTAATGTGCAGTTCAACAGGTGTACCTAATAAAGTGGCTGTTTAATGTACATAGTCTGTAGAAAAGCTTACAAAGAATGTCAAGAATTGGAATGTTCTAGGGCTGCTCTTGACTTAGCAATAGATGTTATTCATGAGATGCTTCCGCTGACAACCAGGTGAAAACAGTCGTACGTCCCTTCATCTCCCTTCCTGACATCACTATCACCTTCCTGATGTCCTTTCTGTCGTCGGTCTTTTTAGTCCTTTGCACAAGCTATATTTGTATTAAAATTACATGTGGGTTTTTGGAACATGTCTTATTATACACATTTGATTGGCTGACTGTCAATGATGGATGTCTTTGCTCAAACTCCTTGATATTTTTATATTTATATATGTCCATTTCCCAAGGCATAAAATAATCAACATGGCCTTAGGCATCATCCTGATCTTCTGCTTTGTGTACACACATTTTTTAAGGTGATACAATTCAGGAAAAATTTACAATGCAAATGTCCTGTATTTAAATTCATCTCGTTTGTCTTGAGCAAAATGTAATGCAAATATAGACATCTATAATTTAGAAAATTGCAGATCTGGCACACCAGGACACAGTCTTAGTTGAATCACGTGCTAGGTTTGGACTTTTCTGACAGTTGTCTTTTATTTTCAACAAGGACATCACAAGGAACATGAAACAAGCTTCATGTTCAAAATAATACAATTTATTAGTGTAGTATGTATGTGAAATCAAAGAATCTGTTTTTCTGGACTATGGAAACCAAATCTAATTGGCATTTTTAACTGCTCAGTTATGCATTTGACCTTTCAAAGCTTTTTAAAGACATTTTACATTTATATTTGTACAACTGATTCAGCTTGGTTACTTCAGTGCAGAACTTCATTGGTCAAATGAAACATTTTGACCTCTTTTGTAATACTGAACAAATGTAAATTTCACAACAATATATCCACCTATCTAGGCATCCTAACCATACAAAATAAAAGGTACTCATAAATCCTTAATTGCCAGGTTGTTAGATTTTCAGTTTACTGACTTGTGTTATAGTGTAGCGGGTCTCCTTTTTTACTGCTTGCTTATATAACTTGTGATAAACCAGCCCGGACACAGACAGGCAGACACCGGTAGTCCAAAACACACACGTTTATTTACAAATAAATAAAGTCCTGCACAGCACACAGTGCCCCTGCAACAAACACCCTTTTCCTCTGGGCCTTTCACTGGTCCTTCTAGGGCCGCCTTTACTCCTCTCTCCCGAGCTTCATCTGCTTCCTCCCGACTCTGGCTCCTCGATTGTAGGAAGGCAGTCCCCTTTTGTCTCCACCCGGATGTGCTCCAGGTGCCCCTTGATGAACCTCCGCCGGCACTTCCTGGTGTGGCAGAAGTGCTGCATGAGCACCCAGAAGCACTCCGGGTGACCCTGGAATTCCTTCCGCCAGCACTTCCTGGTGTGGCGGAAATGCTGGCTTCCAGGACTGTAGAATCCACTAGGTGAATCTTACAGTCTTGTAGGGTGTGCAGTAGTGATAATACATTATTCATGTTTTCCTCTTTCAAGGCACATTACAAAGGTCTATTTTATTTAGATAGCTGTCAGTATGCACAACAGCATTCATGAGACACCACACAAATAACCATCTTTTTTGATGCAAGAAATTTAAAAGATGAGCACTCTTCCAAAAATTAATCAAAAGATCCAAAAGTGTATTTGAGGTGTTATACTTAATATATCATCTCTGAAAATGCCAACAAGGAACGTTAAATATTTTACTATTGTGCACTTTTTATTTTTAGTGCTAGAAAGCAAACATCGTTTTGCATTACTGAGGTAAAGAAACAGGTTTAACTGAAAATACAAAAACACAGTTCATACAGATAATAAATATTTTTTTAATGGAAAGCAAACATAAAACATGAGGCATTCAGACCTCCATAACCCCTCTTCTATGCTTGTGGAAGTCCTAGCATGAGAAGGTGGACAAAACTGTGGAATGATAAAAACAGAAAATTAAACTTAAAAAAGTGGAGGAGTGTGCATATAAAATAATGTAAAAGAAATTAATTGTATCACTAAATATGATACAATGAAAATTTTTAAATATCAATATTTAAATTATGTTCAATATCAATGCAATTAGAGGTTTATATGACAAGTACTTGCCTTACGTACATGAAACGATTTTGTTAACCAGCAAGTTAACATGAAGCAAATGACCCATACAATTTGCTTTTATGGGGTTGCTTGGCCTCCATCTAAGCTGCTTAGCTTTCCATGTTTTTAAAATGACATTCTTTTTCTACTCTCCAGTAAATGCTGGCATTTTGAGCTGTTTTGTTCTTTCTTTATCTAAATGCATCTTGCACATTTACTATTCTCTGTTCCATATATGGCCATTGTTCTGCCTACATACTTTTCAGCATTTTTACATTGAAAGTTCACAACAGTTGCACAGTAATTTGCACATTCTTTGAGATTGTCTAGAAACAGTAAAGAATTTCATCTTTTGCAATCAATCAGCCATTGTGGCGTCTTTTGTACTTTACCTGAAGGCACACTAAAGATAACACCTTGCTGGAGTCACTTTCTTTTCTTTTCTGATATTGAAAGACTTTGAAGGTATTCCACTTACAGCTTTCTTCTATAGTCTCACAGCCTCTCATGGGTTCTGGTATTCAGTCTGGTCTGGGCATTGAATTCCATGTATATCTTCTTCTGAAATACCTTGTGAACGATATTTGCTTCATTTTGTCTTTTTACTGACTTTTAAAAAGAAATGTCTATTCAGACCCAGTTTTTCTTGATCCTAATTTTGTTGATAACTAGGGGGCTTCGCCCCTTGCTCGCTTTGCTCGCCAGCCTCCCCAGCCTGCACTATGTGCCAGCCACTTTGCGTCTCTACCGCTCGCATATGTGGATTTCACTTTCACCAAACAACAAATCTTTTAATTCTCGTGGATACACCTCTTCATTGGGAAGAAACACTACTTTTCCCTGATGGCAACACGAATTAGAAGATCTACAAGTCTCCGATTTAAAGTTTAAATCCGAACAATATATTTGATCTCTTTTTGCTGTTCCATTATTTCACAGAGTAATCATTTCCATTTTCTTTGCGCTAATGCAATCTTTACTATCATTTTTTTGAGACTTCAAATTTTAGTACTTTCATAATTTCTAACCTGCTCTGCATGTGTATCACACCAGCATTTTTGAAATCTTTACGATGTTCTACTTTGTCATATACTCTTTATCTTTTATTTCCGGCCCTGGGCATGGTTAAATCTCTTGGCACAAAGTCTCGTCTCGCAGGACATCACGTCTTGTCCCAGGATTTGTTATTATAATAGAGAGATATTGCTTTTCTGTAAATGTGTAGTACTCACTTTTTCCTAAAATTTTCCAACTAGATTTACTTCCTTCTATTCCAATCCTGTTATTACTAAGTACGGAGCAGCTGAATGAACTAGAATTACTGAGAAAACAGATACATTGCAAAAGGAAATTCAGTCTTGTGACTACCACTAACAGTATATAAAAACTCCTAACTGAAGATGACCTTAAAACAAGCCTCTGTTAATGTACCGCCAAGAGGTGGAAATTGACAGGCCACATGGGCACATGTTGATGGGTCAGGAGAAGAAAGAGTCAGTCAGGGATGAACTTAGTCAAAACCAATAGTTCAAACCTAACTTTCATCCAACCCAATTTGAAAACTTAAGTCATAATCGGTAATACAGTCATTAATTATTTGCCGTAACTCTGTAGAAAATAAACACATTAAGCACTAGAGATTATATGCACAAATTTGGAACATGAGGACTCTGTGTTCCTGGCTTTTAAGCCACTGGGCCAAAGTTTGACTTCTGAGAGACATCACCTGATAACCCAAGAATGTGTGTCTATCCAAGAGTGTGTAATGCCCTAGGTGCTCACAGCCATGGGCCTCTTCCATCTCTAGGACAACAATAGTCATAACCGAGGATCAGCTTTAAACAATAACAAGTTTAAAGGTGCAAAGTTCAAAATGCAAAAGTGTATTTTATTCACGGCAACAGTCAGTATCCAAAGAGTGTAGTGCATTCAAAGTCTTCAATAAATAGTGCATAGTGGGATAAAAAGGGATAGAGGGATAAAACCAGTAAACAAGTTTAATAAACATTTAAAGCCAAGAATAAAAAACAGAACATGAGCATTTCTCTCTCCCTCTCTCTGTCTCTGTGTATCTTCCCTGCTTGGTGTACAGGTCTGTTCAGCAGGAAGAGACTCCAACATACCTGGGGCCTCATGTATAAATGGTGCGTACGCACAGAAATGTTGTGTAAGAACTTTTCCACGTTCAAATCGTGATGTATAAAACCTACACTTGGCGTAAAGCCATACACTTTTCCACGGTACCTCATACCTTGTCGTACGCGAGTTCTCCGCTCGGTTTTGCAGACTGGCGGCACCCAGCGTCAAAGCAGTGCTACTGTTCCTGTGTGGTTACTCTTTTATTTTCCTGACGCGGCTTTATAAATACACTTAAACTAACTGCATATTGTTTATTAGTGTAATGCATCTGATTGTAATTAACTTGTAAAAATATAATGGTCCAGGGAATAGCCAAAGTATTCTAAATACCATAACTGCTTTAGCGTTGTTACTCTAACTGCACCTTCTTCTTCTTCTTCTTTCAGCTGCTCCTGTTAGGAGTTGCCACAGCAGATCATCTTTTTCCATATTACTCTCACTGCACCACTCAGAGTATTAATATCACTGTATCTGAGTGGAGAATTACAGCAGCAGCTGATCGGAAAGAGAATTATCGGTATACAGTATCAAGCACACGCTGTCTCAGCCACGGCAAAATGTTTCAAAGCCTTTCCTGTACGGACCTTGCGGTTCAGAAACAGTTTTATCCCAAGGACTTTAAACGCACTTAATCAATTGCTCCTTGTAGAACTGTCTGTACTTATAAGTACAATCACCCCACTGTAAACTTGCACTACAGTTATAATATTACACAACCTGAGCCACTTTATAAAGCGCGTATTTACATATGATGATGATATCATTTTTAAGATGAAATGCAGCAAAATATGTGTATTATATTATACAGATAAAACTTTAACTTCATTTAAATAATCTACAGGTATATTCTTCACTGGGACTGGCGTGAAGGATAGAATAATTAAACATGTACTACGAAGATATTTCAATGTTCCTTAAATGTTTTGAAAAATCGGCGCTCTAAGCATACAGATGGCTTAACGTCTATTACAGAGCTGATTGTGTGGCGATCGGTTACTTGGAGAATAAAAAGCAAGGACTGCAGGGGCGGCCACACCAATATACCTGTATATTGAATATAAAACAGAAAGAGAAAATAACGACACAGCTAAAAACGCAGCGTCAAATTTCGACAAAATTTAAACGCTGCAACGGACGTCTGTAACGGACATGGCCATCCACCGTGCATAAGATACCATATTGACATTGGCGGGCGAAGAGGCCACCAATTCTTTCTCTGCCGAGGGCCGCCACAAGCCTAGAGCTGCCCCTGAGTACTGCTGCAATAAATAATTTCATCGAAGGTCGCGCACAATCACTGCACCATGAAACCCATGTTTAATAACGTGCTTTAACTCCTATCATCATGAAAATGATATCACGTATACATCTCAGTATTTTAGTTATTCAGAGAGTTGTAATATCACGAATGTAATGGATTCTGTGTCCAGTCGGAGGAAGAGAGCCGGTTTAAGAAGCAAGTAGTGATTCACACACATAGAGCACATACAAGATCACATACAAAACAAAGTATTTAACGTGCTACTTTAATTATGATGTGATTTGAGAAACTGGTTAACTAAACGATTTTAAGATGAAGTTTATGATGTTCTACTTTAATGACAAAATAAACTACATGATTAAAGTGGAAATTTCGAGACTGAAGTTGACATTTCGTGCTTTTTCCCACTGTGTGCCTTTTTTTTCTCTGTACCCTAATAAGCTTTCATATGACACTCAGACATTGGGCTATGACTCGCCTTTTCACGGCGACTTTGATATCTGACAAGTTCTTTTTTATTTCCGGCACTGTGCAACTTTGTGAATGTGAGCTTTCAAGTTTCTCCAACATGCTATGTCACTCGATCAGCTTCCTTTTGTTGATTATACCACGGTTTAAATAAACAAATAGTATATTTTTCCTTTGCCTCCACTTGGTATTCGCTGAAATTCTCCCCCATGCTTTTCCCATTGTCTTTTCACAAAGAAGCGTGGGAGGAGCTGGGGCGGGACCAAAGGCGCATGCATGAGCGTTACTTTTCACACTGACCGGGATTTATGGAGCGGAAGAATGCGGAAGTTGGAGTACGCACAGATTCCTGCATCTGGATTTTTCTGTGCGTAAGCACATTTCGGCTTTTGTGCTTACGTCACGTTATAGTGCAAATTTCTACGCACGGCGTTATACATGAGGCCCCTGGTCCTCATTCTGTGTCCAGTCCCAGCTACGTCAGTGGGTACCCACTGGGATCTATTGAGCCCAGCTTCCTTTTCTTGCCACCTCCTTTATCTCTGCAGGACACTTGGTGTCCACAATCGCCACTCCACTTTTTGCACTACAGGGTGTGGTAATATCTCTAGTTGGGTTACCAAATAGAAAAGAAAACTAATGCACTTTTAGGGGGTCAAAAGATTAATAAGAAAGGAAAAATGGCACTTTTTTTTTTCTTTGAACTTGTGTATATGAGGTGACACATCTGCTAGAGTTTTAGTATGGCTTCGACGGGGCTGTGCAGCGATGTGCTGGCAACATGGAGCCTTACTCAGTGTCCATGCCAAATGCTAGCAGTTCATAGCTAAATCCTTCACTGCAGAGAGATGAATTGGAGCGCTTAGTTTATAGGTTAGAAATATTGTGGATCCTGATTTAAAAAAAAGTGGGGAGCTCGAACTTGCACATGATGGCCATGGGTGCTTGCAGGCATCTGTGAAACTGCAATGAAATTAACAGAGGCCCTGCACAGAGGGGACATGTAACACAGCATGTTGATTATTTGATTACTTGATTAGTGCTTGTGTCAATCACGACTGGCTGGGAGGGATGTCATTCAACAGGGTGTTCAGCCACTGCATCAAGTATAAAAGGCACTTTCTGCCTGTAGGGTTGTCTTTTTTGGCTTCTTGGCTTCTAGGTGACTGTGAGGAGCAGTTTATTACAGAGCATTTCGTGATTCAATTATGTAAAGCGGCTTTGCATATTTACTTTGTATTATTGGCACCTCCTGGTTATAGTTCTGGATAGGTGGATTCTACATATTTTTGGGACTGTGCTATTGTGCAATAGCTTCCTGCCAGCATTTTCATCTAGGAAAACTACAATCTCTTCTTGTATATACTGTGGTAACCAGGGGCACTGCATCTCCCCAAACTCCCAACACCCAGGCTTGGGCACAATTTTGCCACAAACAAAAGGGTTTTTATTGTGTGAAACTCTTACAGCTGTAATCGTTTCCCACAGCACAATAGTCAATTCTCCACAATGAGCACTCCATATCATCTCTATCTTCCTCCTCCGTTCCTCTCTCATTAAGCTTCATCCATCTCCTCCCCTTTCTGGCTCCCAGATTGGAGCAGAGCTGCTTCTTTAATCCCACACCTGGGAGAGCTCCTGGTGACATGGAACTCTGCCTAGATAGCATTTCTGGGTAAGGCTGAAGTCCCACAGAATAGGGATATCCAATCCCCGCAGCTCCCCCTGGGTGATCCCATGGAACCCAACAGGGCTGCCCCCTGGGACTACAACACATGCCCTGCAGATATCCATGCAGGAATCCCAGCTTGGGCTTGCTGCAATCTTGTGTGTTTTGGGGAAGGAACCAGCATGAGTAAGCTGCCTTTCTCTGCCCTTCTATTATAATGGCCTCCTGGCTGGGTAAGGATTTCTCTTCAACCAGGGTGCCCGCCCATATGGGCCATCTGTCACAATACATTTACATTGGTTTTGTTTGTTTTCTTTTTGGGGTATCAGGATTTTCATTGTAATTACTGTAAATAATCATTATTTTTATTTTTTATTACTTTCACGTGTCATTGCTGTTGGACTATATATCAAAGCCCACATGACATTGTTCTTGTTTTCTTTTTGCTCACACCATTTTTGTTTAGAATCCAACATTTTTGTTTGTGTCTCTTCATCTTATTTTTCTCCTTAAACTACAAGGATGTGCTTTGTGTAGTTTGGTGCCCACAACTGCACTAAATGGAGTGTCAGATTTTTGGTATCATAGGTGGGATTGATCAGGAGGTGAACGGGTGAATGACAAGAAAGTATTTTTGTTTAAAACACAACATTTTTGCCTGTGTCTCTTTATCTTACTTCTCTTCTACTGGTCCTGTTCATTCCCAAACTACAAGTATGCCAATTGTATAGTTTGGTGCCCACAGTCCCACTACACAAGGTATCACACAGGGTTGATCCAACCCTGGAGCTCCATTCACTTCACCTCACTGCAGGGCATCCCTGGCTGCTTCACCTCCTTTCACTGGCACTGAATACTCATGATTCTACTCTCTTCTTTCTCTTAAGTTTTCTTCTTCCTTTTCCCACACATCACTGACCTACTCAGACCCTTTATATAACTTCTATGAGTGTAGGTTCTGCGCTCACTGAATCACACTATTTCAAAACAAAATTCTGCACCTGTTCTGATCTGCCATGGACTTCAGACATGCTATAATACAGGGTGATCAAAAAGCCAGTACCCTTAAAAAATAAATGACATGACAAATCCAAAACAAATTAATTTGTATAAAGCCAAAACAATCAATCATAATAAAAGTAAATAAAATGTTATAATGCCCATATTCAAAAATGTAGAAAATAGACCTTAATGTTAATAAGACACATTTTGAGATTTCGAAAAAATGATCAGAATCACTGGTTTGCTTTGTCTAGCCAGCCATATGAAAATGAAAATATCTGAAGTAGTAAGCTCCTGTATGTAATATAAAACAGGGAACACGACAATATCACTATTCAAAACAATGGAGAAAAACAGAATTTAAAACAAAGTAAAAATACACTTGCCTGGCTTGAATCTGGCAGTATACACATTTCTAATTTCTTTGGTTCTTTTTTGTTGTCCTTTCATTGTCTGTATTTATGAACTCTGACCTGAAAATCTTTTTTCCTATTCTAAATTGCAAATTCTTTACACATCACTGTTTTTTCTTTCTTGGTTTCATCAAGAAACTTTTAAACATTAACAGCCATGGCTTTATTCTTGGTTAGCTGGTTTTCAATATTGGTTTTGCTTCAATTTCTAATATATGGGGCTCCTGAACAAATTAAACTATTCTTCCTTTAAAATTATGTTTCTGGAAGTCATAAAATGTTTCAATAATCCTTACTACTATTTTATTTAATTATTTTTCATAATAGTGTACAAAATAAAACTATTTTTTTCTAAAATGAGCTTTGTTACAAATGTTTCATTTGGCCAGCATTTATAAGGGACAGTTTAGAGTTCTGTAAAAAGTAAAATGTTGCTTATTAAAGTCACATGGTATATTTCAATAAATAACTAATGTCTCATTTTGAAAACCTTCATAGAATTAGGTAAACGAAAGGGCACACAGGAGGATGTCAATATTTTGGAACATACCTTTGGAGCGCTGGGATTCTCTGTAGAAGTTGCCAAAGATTTATCAGCTGCTGAAATGCTGCAACTTTTAAGAAAAGGTAATATCTACATTAGGTGGAAATTATTATGTTTTACCTTAAAACATGCTTTGTTCGGTTATATAAGACTGTGTTTTCTTTCAAGTATATCAAATAGGGAAAAAATGATAAAAAAAAACACAAAAATAATACTGTAAATACAGGCAAAACCATATACATGTTCCTAAGGCACATAACAGAGTTAACAAAGCATAACATAATAATGAGTAATCCTCAAACTTACCGATACTGGGGTAAGTGCTTATTCCTGCTCCATCAGGTTCAAGACAGGAACCAATTGTGATACAGGGTGCCAGTCCATGACAGTGTCTGCTCACACAAATGCAGGGCCACTGGAGATTGAGCAGTTTATCTGCCAAGCATGTATGATGGTATTTGTAGAAAACATGAATACCAGGTGGAAAAGCAATGCAGATGTGGGGTAAATATGATTTGAACTCAAGGTTGTGGATCTGTTAAGTAAACTAAACATGAAGTTTAAACATTTTGACATATGGACTCATTACAACAATTACTAGAGCTGGTTCTGATACCCAAAACCATTTTGCTTTTACATAAGTTATATTTTAATAATTTTAAAATATTCACACAGTCCCCTTAGAAACTCATGAAATAAAAAAAGCCATTTTGGATACCTCTTAATCTCTTTTTATCTTCTCCTTGTGTCTGTGCCGGTTGTTCAATTGAAATATTTCAATGGTACATTGCAAATAAAAAGTATTCACCCCTTGGAAGTCTTCACATTTTATTGTTATACAATGTTGAAACACAGGGGATTTAATTTAGCTTTTTTGACACTGATTAACAGAAAAAGACTCTTTAATGTCAAAGTGAAAACAAATCTCTGCTAAGTAGTCTAAATTAATTATAAATACAAGATACAAAATAATTAATTTCATAAGTATTAATTCGCTTCAAGTCATTATTTAGCAGATGCACCTTTGGCAACCATGAGGCTGTGTTGATAGGTTTCTATCAGATCTATACATCTGGACATTGTAACTTTTCCCTATTCCTCTTTGCAAAACTCCTCAAGCTCTGTCATGTTGCATGCGGATTGTGAATGAACAGCCTTTTTCAAGTCCAGCCATACACTTTCAAATGGATTGAGATCTAGACTCTGAGTTGACCACTTCAGAAATTTCACATTGCCTTGTTCTTTAAGCCATTCCTGTGTACCTTTGGCTTTATGCTTAGGGTGGGTTGCTGTCTTGCTGGAAAATAAAATGCATGCTTTTTTACAGACTGCATCAGGATTCATCCCATATTTCTCTGTTTTTTGCTGCATTCATTTTATCCTCCACTCTCACATACCTTCCAGGGCCTCCTTCGGAGACGCATCCTCGCAGCATGATGCTGCCAAAACTATGCTTTGTGGTGGAGATAGTGTGTTTTTAAAAATTGTGCAGTGTTCAAACATTTAGGCTGATGGCAAAAAAGCTCAATTTTGGTCTCATCAAACTATACAATCTTCTTCCAGGTGACTTCAGAGTCTCATGTCCCTTCAGTGCATTTTTTTAAAAGCTGCAACTGGAGAAGTCCCCAAGAAACAGCTGTTGTATGCACAGTCACTCCAACCTGACCCTCTGTAGTTTGTAACTCCTTTAGACTTATCATATGTCTCTTGATGGCCTCTCACAAGTTTTCTTGTGGACTTTCAGCTCTAGGCAGATTTACACCTAAGTCATACTCTTTTAATTTCTTAATGATTGATTTAACTGAACCCCAAGGGATATCCTGTGACTTGGACATTTATTTCTTTCCGTCTCCTGACTTGTGGTTTTCAATCTCTTTTTCATTGAGTTGCTTAGAGTGTTTTTTGCATTCATTGTGTAGGTCAGGCCACAATACTGACACATCATGTGATGGATCTTCCAGATAAGGTGTGTTTATGCTAAAATCATCTGAAATCCTCTTGGCTACAGTCAGTTGATCTCCACTGAATTAATCATGTGACAATTGGCTTCCTTAGTTGTATCACGTTAAAGAGGCTGAATACTTATTTATAATTCATTTTGATCAGTTTTCACTTTTTCTGTTGATCAATGTCAAAAAAACAAATTAAATCCACTGTGATTGAATGCTATATAACAATAAAATATGAAACTTCCAAGGGGTGAATACTTTTTATAGGTACTGCATATAATTGTCAAATTTTTACTGTTGCATTCTGAAATATAGGAAGCTAGCTACCTTGTCAAGGCATGACTTTCAAAGCTGTGCTGTCTGAAGAACAGTGAACTTATCAATTTTGTGATCTTCTTATGCTGTGTTTCATCTGAAATGGGAAGTCGGAATTTCTGAGTTACAGGGTAGCAGGGTGCTCCCTGGATGTTGGCAGAAGATGTCAGTGTGGAAGTGGGTATGCTGTGGTCCTGGCAGGTTTAGACCATTAGGAGAATCAAACAACAGTCTATTCCTGGGTCACTAACTCTTGATTGCCCAGCAAGGATCCTCAGTTATATTACTGTTCATTCCTTCAAACCACTGCATGTAAATGGGGTTATTGCTGAAGACAGCAGTTTCTGAAATCAATGAAGGGTTACATGGTCCTGAATTAATTAAGAGGGGTTAAAAATAAATTAACGGATAGATTTGTTCAAATTATTGCTTACATTTAGTCACTTTCTTATTATACTAGATAGCCGACGCCCTAAGAATAGGAACGGAAAACGGTGCATTGCCTTTGTCAACCGTTTTTGTCAAGAAATAACCCACTGATAGGAACAGGCAGTTGCCGGATCCCGGAATAGAGATAACGTTGTACAAAAACCTGTCGACAGAGAAGATACTGTCTTTCGTTTTATAACAAAGGCTTAGGAAACAACCGTCGCAGTATAACTAAAATAGCAAGGTGTATGGGAGGCCGCAAACAGTGTGGGGAAGGGTTTGGAAGAGGACGAATAGGAATCAAGAAATGCCGTGTTGGCTGCGTGTGGGCAGGACCGGTTTTGAAGTGGAAGCAGGACAAACTAGAAGAGAAATATACATAAGAGATATACATATAGTCGTGTGAAAAGTAACTGTGCCTGCTGTCACCTGAAATCATAAGTATGTTCTCTTTGTCCCAGTTTCTAGGGAGGACCACAGTGAAATGGCATGCTTCATCTGCATCCTGCTTAGCCATGGTGATGAAGGATATATCCATGGAACAGATCATGAGGTGGAAATAAAGCCGTTACTGAACCTGTTTACAGGAGAAATGTGTCCAAGCCTACTTGGGAAACCTAAGTTATTCTTCATACAGGTAGAGAATTTTCTCTTTATAATACTGCAGTAGCTTACTATTGTAGGTTGTGGGATGGATCTTTGTTTCACTTTCCAGCCACGATGCTGGAACTATGAAGAGGTCTATACAATGTATGAATAAAGTTCATAAATTGGCAAAAGTCTACATTAAACAACTTCACTTTCTCTGTTTGTGGTTCAGATGTAGTGATAGAATATTTTTTAAACAATAACCCCAACATGCTTGCGCTAATAAACCAAATAATACAATTTGTTCATAACATAAGGATAATAGAAGATGGATATATTCATCTATATATAGATACATATATACTGTATATGTACATAGATAAATAAACAAAGGGCAGTAACAAACAACACTTTTTCTCTTATAGAAAACGGCACATAACTTATGAATTCTGATCTTCAAATTAATGTGGTTATGATGGATAAGTTCTTTAGCTAGTGATTTAGTTTCTGCCATCAGCACTGTGAAGACTATTTTTCAACAAATAACCCCAAAATGCTTAATGCAATAAATCAAATTACAGTTTATTCATAACATAAGGATAATAGAAAATGGATATATAGATATATATAGATATATCTATATAGATAGATATGTAGTATCTATAGATAGATATATAGATGAAGGACAATAACAAATACAAACACAAAACATAGATTTATGCAAAGTTTATCTCTCCTATAGAAGAAGTCAGATAATTTATGAATTCTGATCTTTCAGTCAGTGAGGTCAAGATGGATAACTTCTTTAGCTAGTTATTAAGTTTATAGCATCTGCACCATGAAGGTGACAATTTGCTCACAGTTAGCCTTTTCTGGTTTATACCCATGACGGTCCTCTGCATGTGTGAGAGAGAAGCTGTTCTGAACTGTCTTTTTGAATTTAGGAAGAGAAACTCATCACAGCTAAAAACATATCTTTCACAAAGGTTATGACTTTTCAGTTATAGTAATACCAATAAACAAAATATATTATGGCTTTATCCTTACAACTAAGTTGCAATTAATAGTTCTTAGAATCAAAGTAGGTGTACTTATGGTTTGGCTCCTGTTGACTCCAGGTGTAGGTGATGCTTTATTCTAATCTTTCTGAGTCGGCTTTCTCCAGCACTGTGATGATGCAGGTTCGCTCCACGCTCCCATTCAGCTTCTGGGAGTCATCAAATCCGACACCGTCGGCAATATCATCGATGAGCTGTACAGTGAGGCACAATGAAGCAAGGGGATAGTGCAAAAGTGCCAATTGCTTTTATTTAAAAACCAGCAAACAAAAACAAGGTGCTCATACAAATAGTGCAGTTTATCACTAAAAGTCTTCATTAAATAAATAATCCATTAAAACATGTGAAAGGGTGGAGGTTAAAATTCAATAGAAAAAAACCTTTTAAATAACAAGGTTAAAACAATAGCATGAAGCAGTCTCTTTAAACAAAAAAAAAAAACCTAAAAAACCTTTTAAAACAAAGTCTAGGGAATGATGAAAAGAGGATCTAGCAGCTGCTTCTTGAGCCAATAACTTGTGTACCAGAGCAAAGCAAGATGGTCAGTCTGTCCTATACTGTAGACATTGGAAGGTGCTCTTCAGTGGTCCCTAATCCCAAAATGACACTGAAGTGGCCAAAGATTATAAAAGAAAGGGTGCCCTTATTATAAATAATAAACGCGTGGGATTGGGTGATCAGAAAGAGTAGTGGAAAAGTATAAAATGAACACACAATGAAAATAAAAACCATAATGTCTGTTTGGTCTTTCCTATAGAAGTTAGCTTCCTGCCTATTTGGTATGGTGGCTGCTCAACTTTCCACATTTTTAACTATCAAAAACACTTCTCCTTCTCATCACTTGTGCCCTTTCACCTTGACCCGCTGGCCTCTGCTCCCATTTGTTATTCCTCCTGACTCTATGCCCCTGTATGGATGACCTGAAAGAGTTTTTAGGCTTCATCAAAATATCACTTCTTAGGCCAGGTTTATCTATACTAATAAACGGCAAAGCCCTCACTCACTCACTCACTCACTGACTGACTGACTGACTGACTGACTGACTGACTGACTGACTCATCACTAATTCTCCAACTTCCCGTGTAGGTAGAAGGCTGAAATTTGGCAGGCTTATTCCTTACAGCTTCCTTACAAAAGTTGGGCAGGTTTCATTTCGAAATTCTACGCGTAATGGTCATAACTGGAAGCTGTTTTTCTCCATTTACTGTAATGGAGATGAGCTTGAAACCCGTGGGGGCGGAGTTTCGTGTGACATCATCACGCCTCCTACGTAATCACGCAGTACGTAGAAAACCAGGAAGAGGCCCAAAAAGCGCTTTAGAAAACATGCATTATATAATTGAGAAGGCAGCGAAACAATAAGAAGCGAGCGAGTGATATATACAACCATATTCATGAGTTCTGCTACTTCGGAAACAAAGCACAGTGTAACACTACACTTTAAATTAAGTTCATAGACAGGCTGCTGCTGGCGTTTGTAATTTAGTGCCTGCCCATATAAGGCCGTCCGTCAGCGGCAATCCAATAGAAACACTCCCACTAAATATTCACGGGTGAAGGACTGTGCTTATGCAGAGGAAGATGAGATGGTCAGGGTGGTGTTTGGCACAAACTCAGCGAAACTGCGAGAGAAAGTTTTAAGTACCGGGACTTCGGTAGCATTAGATACAGCCATGGACATAGCACGACATGGCAACAGCACAGCTGGGAACCTTCGATGCAAGAACACCGAGCGGCTCACGTGAACTGACGCAGTGCACAGACAAAAAGCAAGAGTTCCGAAGAGCGCTGAACAAAAACCGAATTACACAATTGAAAAGGCAGCAAAAAAATATGAAGCGTCTGATACATACAAGATAAGTATGTAATAAGTGCAGCTACTGCAGAAACAAAGCACACGGTGGAAAAAGTGAATGTCCCGCTAAAGGAAGACAGTGTTAAAAAAAAAAAAAAACGTGCATGCAGTGTGTCAGGTCTCAGATAAAGAAGAAGACGAGCTGTTTATTGATGCAGTAAGAAACGTGTATATATATACTCCGATCTACATACTCGAATAATGAATACTTTATTCGCAATCAATGATTGTTTTGGTAAAGCCATACTCAGTGTATTCATTAGATGAACGGTAAAAAGGTAAGAGCGAGGGGAGGGTCACTTATTGAGGCATACAGGCAAAACCACATTAGCACGCGGGCTCGATGTACGAAAAAATATATCTTTTCAAGTTCTATTTAGTCCATATGTGTCAAACTCAAGGGCCACGGGCCACATCCGGCCCGGCGTGTAATTATATCCGGCCCGCGAGATCATTTTATATATGTATTATTGTTATTAATGGCCCGGGTATATGAAGCGCTGGTAACACAATAAACTACAGATCCCATAATGCAGCGCTTCAGAAGCCTTACCGAACACTTACCGCGTTAATCAAGTCTAGCTTGCAAGTTATTGCGAAGCTAGCCCACACGATGCTTAAGAGAAAAGTTGATTCTGAAAATAGAGCCTTTAAAAACCGATGGGAGGCTGAGTATATGTTTACTGACATTGCCGTTAAATCCGTCTGTCTCATTTGTGGAGCTAATGTGGCTGTAATTACAGAATTTAATCTAAGACGGCACAATGAGGGTAACCTGAAAGACCTGAATGCAATGCAGACGATACAGAAAGCTGAAGAATTAAATAAGAATCTGACACTTCAGCGGACGTTTTTACCCGTGCACAATCACAAAGTGATTTCAAGTGAAGCTGCTTTTATGGGAGACACAAATGCACCAGTGCAACTTGCCCCACTTTCCCTATTGCCAAGTAATGTTGAACCAAGTCGTCACTACGGTGTTCCCAAATACGCACTTTGCTGATAAACTGAGCGCACGGCGCTTTGGTGACTTTGAAGAACAAAAAAAGTCCGTCTACATGCGGCTCGAACCTTGTGCATGTTTGGTAGCACATATCTGTGTGAGAAGCTCTTCTCAGTGATAAAGACTAACAAAACAGCACACAGGAGTCGCCTCACTGATGAGCACCTGCAGTCCATCCTGAGAATCTCCACAACACAGAACCTCACACCAAACATAAACGAACTTGTTGCCAAAAAAAGATGCCAGGCGTCCAGCTCTAAAATGACATATGAGCAAAGACAACTGAATGATTTGATTTGTTATTGCTGAAAGGAACACATTTTATTTATATTTCCAGGTTTTGTTATGCAGCATGTTCATATTTGAATTTGTATAATTTTGACAGCATATATTTTTATGCAGAGCAAAATCTTTTGGGATATTTAAAATCTAAGTTTATTTTTTATATAAAATTACATAAGAGTAAAGAAATTTGAATGTTTCTTCTTTTAACATTTACTTTATTTCTAACTTGTATAATTTAGACTGGATATATTTTTATGGAGAGCAAAATATTATAAGTTGTTTAAGGTTTGAGTTGATTTATTCAGGAATAATATTCCTGTCTGTTTTTACCATTCCTACCAAAGATATTTCTGTCGACTAAATAAAAATTCCTTCTATTTAAAATTTAAATAGAACTTGAACAAATACGATAGTTCATAATCTCCACGCAGACTTGCACGTAAGAGCGGGAGTTATCCATTTTAACAAGCAGCGTCTTGCACTGATACGAAATAGCTGTGTGTGTATATATGTAGATATGTATGTATATGTATATATATGTTTATATATGTGTGTATGTATGTATATATATATGTATTTGTGTGTATATGTGTGTGTGTATGTATGTATGTGTGTATGTATGTGTATATATGTAGATATATATATATGTATGTATATATGTGTGCGTGTGTATATATATGTGTATATGTATAGATATGTATATATATATGTTTATGTGTGTGTGTGTAAATATATATATATATATATAAAGACAGCAACACTCATCACTCACAACAGTGACAAAACAATTACATTGACAATCATGTTACGTTATTTTCAAAATGTTTCCTTTTCTTTTTCATTGCTTCTTTAACACACTACTTCTCCGCTGCGAAGCGCGGGTATTCTGCTAGTACTTCATATACTGAGGATGCTTCTGCTACGCAAGCATTGTACTGTTTATACTTACGTGCGAGCTTTATCTAAATCTGGAAGATTCCTCCAGGTAGCAGTGTGAGACATCATCATGGTGACAAAATATTCAGCTTCATTGTGTTGTGAATTGCCTGAAACGTCCATTAAATTCCAAGGACACCTTGCCACAATATCTCTGAAAAGGATGGATGTTTAATGATTACATCCATCAATCCAGGGATACACCCATTCCAGCATGCATAGGGCACGAGGCAGAAACAATTCCTGGATGGGCCATCAGATCATTGCAAGGTGAATACAAGCACACACAAACACTAAAAGCATTTTAGTGTCACCAAATCCCCAAAACTGCATGTCCTTGGAAGGAAACTGGAGCACACTGTGGAAACCCACCAAAAAAACATGTAAAGTCCAGGGAGAGAACCCAAGGATGCGACTCCCTGCAAGGCAGCAGCATTGCCGCTCCACCACCATGCCTTCCCCACATGTGTAAACATTAACAGTACTCATTTAAATGAATTTAACAATTTATCTGTAATATGTAATATACAGTACATTATTTAATGCATTTCATCTTGGAAGTGATATCAAGTATACAGTACATCTAAGGATTCTAAATGTGCAAAGAGCTGGAATAACATACATTTAATGTGTTCTGTGTGGCAATTGCTGCTTGCCGCTGCAGTCATTTCAGGAGAAAGCCCCAGAAGCACATAATGGTTAACAACTAGGTCGGTTTTAAGATGACTTTTACGATGGTCTACTTTAACGACAAAATAAACTATGAGATTAAAGTGGAAATTTAGAGATTAAAGCTGAAATTTTCACTTTAATAACAAAGTAGGCCTTTTCACTGTGCCCCTAATTTTTTTTTTATTGTGGCTCAAATATGCTGCCTTACATTCTGATGCTGTTGTGAAGGTGCAACAAAAAAAGTACGGCACAGAAGATGGTGTGTGAGCAATTTAAAACGTATTTTTTGCTGGTACTGCAATTTGTGCACACGTCACGTTAATTTCTGAGGATGTGCTCAGAGTAAGCGTCAAATGAATGCTGGGAACACATGGCAGCCATGATACATGCACGTATGTGTTCTGAGGATGAAGTATAAACCGGCCCTTAGGTTATCCCCCCCCCCCCACTCCCTATTCATTTACAAAGCCAAAAATGTCTCCTGGAAACCTGAGGCCATCTTCCTAGAGTCCTCTCAGACAGCATATTCCTCTAGCCTTAATCTTCCAACCTCTACTAGCCTGCCCTTCTCCAGACACAGTATGGAACTCTTTAGAACAGTACTGTATAGGAGGTCCCTATTGCTGTGATGATGTGGGTTCATTCCATGCTCCCATCTTGCGTTCGGGAGCCCTGAACTCGACACCATCGGTAATGTCACCGAGATAAGCTGAGAAATGAGTACACTTCTCTAATGAAGCCAGTGGATATTTCCAAAAAGTGCTTTTATTAAAACCAACAAAACAGTGTTCAAACAAAAAGTGCAGTGTATCTGGTTCAATAAATAATCCATAAAAACAAGTGTTCAGTGGTGATAAAAACAACAAATAAATCTGATAAAACCCAATGTTAAAAATGCAGTCTCACTCTTCCTGGTCTTAGCCCACCCCCGTCTCTCATTCTCCCCAGCTCACCCATTACTCCCGCAGCCGGCGGGGACCCAACAGCCACAAGCTCCTTTAGGCCGACCTCCGTCTTGGCTTCCATTAAGGACATCACTGCCAGACCGTCCGAGGAACTAGCCCCTACAGCGCCACAACCTAATGCTCCTTTGCGGGGCCCAGCTCGTGCCGTCTCCTCCTTACAGGCGGCCACATCGTAGCAGCTAAGATAGCTCTTCACATCTTCTAACCTCTTTCATTTTCTTCATTTATTCATCTCCCTTCGATCGATCGTTCTCTCCATCAACCCTTTTTTCTGCCGTTGACCCGTATATATACATACCCCCAGCGCTTCCGTGGGCGCAACGATTAATTACACGCCGCAGGAAGCCAATTAAGCAATCAAGAACGATCGCACCAACACGTGCAGGTGCGACTCTCTCCAACTACCTCATTAACTCCCCACGGTCGTGCAATTGTGCCCACAGAGAACGACACGGCTATACAGATTTAAAACCTGGCCCTTTTTTTTTGAAGCCGCGACCCGCTTTACCACAATTGCTTCTTATCAATTACTGTTTTTGTGCTCTTGAAACACTAGTATGAGCTGCCACCTAGTGGTATTCTACTTGTTATCATAACATGACCCATGTTATCCCTGCTGGGGCTTGCACTGTTTAGTTAAAACAGCAGTCTTCTGAGCTCTGCATTTAACGTGTACTACCTACATTATCTGCAATGTGTGCCCCCACCAAGCTAACTACCACATTATGTAAAGTGCTTCCCTTCAGCTTATTGTTGTATAATGGTAAGACAATGACATCTGAACAATACCTGGTCATATACACAATAGTAGTGCTAACCATTTGATGGACAATGAATGCTATCTCTAGAAGAATGAAAATTCCCATTGAACGGTGCCATAAAATGACTGTTATTTCTCAGTATCTCTGTCACAGCACACAGATGTTACACTTTTTGCACCTTGGAGGAATATTTTCCTTTCACACTTCACCTTTGTTCACAGGTCCTCCCTGTGTGGAGTTTGCATGTTCTCCCTGTGTCTGCGTGCTTTTCCTCTGGGTGCTCCAGTTTCCTCCCACAGTCCAAAGACATGCAGGTTAGGTGCATTGACGATCCTAAATTGGCCCTAGTGTGTACTTGGTGTGTGTGTGTGTATGTGTGCCCTGCGGTGGGCTGGCACCCTGCCTGGAGTTTGTTTCCTGCCTTGTGCCCTGTGTTGGCTGGGATTGGCTCCAGCAGACCCCCGTGACCCTGTAGTTAGGATATAGCGGGTTGGATAATGGATGGATGGAGTTCACCTTTGGATTCAATGGACAACCATATAGATGTTATCTGATACTTCATTTTACAGTAAGGCTCACCACTATACAATTCAGGAGACACTTCCTCTTTATTGGCATGTGATGGGAATTGATAAGCACATTATTCTCCTCCCTGAGCTTTTTATTTAGTGTTTGAGCCATGTGGCATACGTCTGCAAAGAAATGTACATCCTTAACAAAGTGAATGTTTGTCTTTCTTAATTTTGCAGATTCCCTTCAAAAGGGAAGCAAATAAATACACAATTCCCCATATCAGTAGTTAAGTACAGGATTGCTTAGACTTTAATTGCTCTCAAACAAAACGGACAATCCTCGTCGATTTTTTTGTATTTTTTTTTGTAAAGGCCTTGGAGCAAATATTTTATACCCAAAATTGAATAGGATTATCCCTTACCTTCCCTTGCCTATACAGTACGATCCATTCAAGACAACCCTTTAAATAAAAGGAAAGTGTCCGTACCAACTTTCAGCTTCATATGAACGTGATAATATTCTGTACTAAATTTAGCTATTATGAAAGGCCAGTAAGATAATGCATACTAACTCACAAAGTGAAAATTTAGAATCTACCATCACCGTAACTTGTACATCTTTAGACTGCTCAAGAAATCTGGAGAATTTGGAGAAATGCCATCCAGACAGGTGGAGAACATGCAAACTTCACACAGCCAGTGACAAGGCTGCAAACTGAATTTAGAATTCTGTAGCTGTGAAGCAGCAGAGCAAACCATAGTGGCACTTCACACTGAAATGAAGTCTAATTCTTCTATAGGTTTGTTCATTTGCATGCCTTCTCTAATATTGAATTTTGGTTAAAGTCAAGTCAAGTCAAGTTGGGGAGCATTCACTGGTACAGTGCGTTGCCGCACCCAGTACACAATGAAACAACTCAGGATCTCGGTTTGCAACCCCCCAGGCAGACATGCGGTCCAGTCCCACCCTCTGGAAATGACCCTCTATCTGCTGCAGCCAGGTGTTACGTGGGCGACCCCTTGGCCTGGTCCAGCCACTTGGGTCCCCAACAAGGAGGATCTTATCCGCCGGATCACCCTCAGGGAAACGTGCCACATGGCTGTAGTACTGTAACTGACGCTCCCTCACAATGCACATAATGTGCCTCATTCGGGACTCCATGAGCAACCGCTTCTTCGACATAAAGTCAAACCAACGGTACCCAAGGATTTTCCGGAGATACACAGTACCAAATGAGTCCAGTCTTCGTCTCAGATCACTGGATAGCGTCCATGTTTCGCAACCATGTAGCAAGACAGGAAGCACCAGGACTCTAAAGACTTGAACCTTCGTCCATTTGCATAGATATTGGGAGTGCCACACACCCCTTTCCAGCAACCTCATGACCCCCCATGCTCTCCCAATCCGTCTACTGACTTCATAGGAAGAGTCACCAGAGACATGAATGTCACTGCCAAGGTAAGTTAACCCCTCAACAAGGTCAACACTGTCTCCGCAAACAGACACACTGCTGATGGCTGTGCCCAAGAGGTCATTAAAGGCCTGGATCTTAGTTTTTATCCAGGACACTTGCAAGTCCAGACACTCAGACTCCTCACTCAGTCTCTCGAGTGCCCTGATCAGAGCCTCCATTGACTCAGCGAAGATCACAGCATCGTCAACAAAGTCAAGATCCGTGAACCTTTCTTCACCAATCGATGCTTCACAGCCGCTGGACCCCACAACCTTGCCCAACACCCAGTCCATTCAAGCATTGAACAGAGTAGGAGCAAGAACACACCCCTGACAAACCCCAGAATCAACTGGAAAAAACGTAGTCCTGCCTCCACTCTGTACAGCACTCACAGTACCAGTGTACAGGCCGGCCATGATATCCAGCAACCTCGAGGGGATCCCCCTAACCCTCAGGATGTCCCACAGGGCGGCTCGATCAACTGAGTCAAACGCTTTGCAAAAATCAACAAAGGCTGCAAAGAAACTCTGCCGATACTCGCGTTTGCGCTCCATGAGAACCCTCAGTGCCAGGATGCGGTCATTGGTAGACTTCTTAGGTGTAAAACCAGACTGTTCCGGTTGCTGGTAGGTGAGCAAGTGATCATGGATCCTATTGAGGACGACCCTAGCAAGTACCTTACCCAGCACTAAGAGCAGTGTTAAGGTCCTTTGGTTAAAGGCATGAAAATATTCAGTTTCAAAAATATGCAATAATAGAGGAAATCTGTACAGGAGCAAATGTTTTTTCATGGCACTATACATAATTGAGAAAATGAAACGATAAACATAAATCACTTGGCTTGTCATTTTGAGAATACTAAATCATTACATCTCTACTTCTTCTCCATCTCTCTAACCTCACTTTAATTATTAATCAGAAGAAAGAAGCCTGTGATCAGTTTACTAAATTAGATTTTGCTTTTAACATTTCCAGCTGTGCTACCCATCTAAGACAGCTTGAAATCTAAGTAATCAGCATAGACCTTATTGTTAGAATTTGCAGTACACCATCTATTGAAATGTATTTTGTAACAAATGTATTAAAATGCATTGCATTTGTATTCCAAAATATGGCACATCACAAACAATTGAGCAATACAACGCATTTCTACAAATGTTTGTTATGTTCCGTCTGTTGAAATGGCAAATGCAATGCATATGTTTCTGCTATATGCCATTTGGTATGGGATTTACAGTGTTAATGTTTGTGATGCACCATCTGTTGAAATGTGAAATGTAATGTATTTTAATACTATACATGCAGGTGAACCAGATGAACACACAGACACATAGACATGTAGACACTTATACTTTTATTAAGTGGATATGGTTGTGTTAACCAATATTAAGGCGAACCTTCAATCCTTCAAAAGATACATTTAACTCAGCGCTCCAAAGCTGATGGGTCACATTTCCTGTGCCTGCTTAGTTTTTGACCAGTTCTCCAAGGCCATCCCAAAGATATCGGAGTCAGGTATATAGGTACACTACCCACAATAATGTTTGAAAGAAAGACACATACTCGTATTTCCTTGATTCACCCCTCTGCTCACAAATCAAACAATTCAGATGCAAACATTTCGGTCAAACCATGTAGAAATTACATTGTTCTCCATATCAGGGCACCTTATGGACATAACAATGGTGTGTATATTAAAGCAGCCATATTTAATACTTTGTTGCATATCCCTTGCATGCAATGACTGCTTGAAGTCTGCAATTCATAGACAACACCAACAGGCCACATGTATAAATGGTGTATACGCACAAAAATGTTACGTATGCCTGTTTCCACGTTCACGTCATGTATCAGAACTAAACTTGGTGTAAAGCCACGCACATTATCACAGCAGCATGACAGCTGTTCGGGATGGTATTATCCAGTTGTCATCCAGTTATATAAAATTTCCTTACACTGTGGTTGAACCGGCAAACATCAAAGCATAATTTGCAGCTGCGTCTGGTTTTTGAAATGTAATCGGAGAGGTCTACTGCACGCACATTGCTATAAGGTGCCTTCAGAGGATGAATTTGCTTATGCAATATAAATCATTTCCACTCTATTAATATGAACATAATCTGTAAAGTGAAAATGTGTTTCATTAATGTTGTGGCGAGATATAGAAGTGTCCTGCCAATAATTGCAGCTGTTCGCAGCTCAAATGGTGTGAGCCCCGGAATTCCGCCACCTCCTCCAGTGGTGTTGACACTCAGATGGTGGGCTGCAACTCGTTTTTTCATGTCAACTTTGATATCTGACCACTCCTTTTTTATTTTGGGCACTGTGACTTTCTTGAAATTGAATTTTTGAGTGCCCCTGCCATGCTGTGCCTCTCCATCAATTTCCATTTGTTGCTTATACCACTGTTTTCCTCCATTTCACATTAACTGAAATTCTTCTTTTTTACATGTGCTTTTGCCATTGTCTTTTAACAAAACACTGAATGGAATGGGCTATTTATATTGATTTGCATATTCAAATATGTAAAATTCTGGGAGAAGTGGAATGGGGCTGCAGGCTTGTGCATGTACAATAAAATTCATGTTGATTGTGATTTATAAAGGGAAATTGCATAGAACTTTGCTTAAGCAGTTTTATGCATCTGAATTTTTTTGTGCGTATGCACATTTCTAGTTAGAACAATCTAGACAAGAACAGGTCATTCAGCCCAACAAAGCTCGTCAGTCCTATCCACTTATTTCTTCCAAAAAATATCAAGTAGAGTTTTGAAAGTCCCTAACGTCTTACTGTCTACCGCACTACTTGGTAGCTTATTCCAATTGTCTGTCATTCTTTGTGTAAAGAAAAACTTCCTAATGTTTGTGCGAAATTTACCCTTAATAAGTTGCCAACTGTGTCCCCATGTTCTTGATGAGCTCATTTTAAAATAACAGTCTCGATCCACTGTACTAATTCCCTTCATAATTTTAAACACTTCAATCGTATCACCTCTTAATCTTCTTTTGCTTAAACTGTACAGTATAGGCTCAGCTCTTTTAATCTTTCCTCATTATTCAACCCATGTAGCCCTGGAATCAGCCTAGTCGCTCTTCTCTGGACCTTTTTTAGCGCTGCTATGTCCTTTTTGTAGCCTGGAGACCAAAACTGCACACAGTACTCAAGATAAGGCATTATAAGTGCATTATAAAGGTTAGGCATAACCTCCTTGAACTTATACTCCACACACTGTGCTATATAACCTAACATTCTGTTAGCCTTCTTAATGGCTTCTGAACACTGTCGGGAAGTCGATAGCTTAGAATCTACTATGACTCCTAAATCCTTCTCATAAGGTGTACTCTCGATTTTACGACCGCCCAATGTGTATTCAAACCTAACATTTTTACTTCCTATGTGCCCTGTCACCCTTTTTATATAATTGGATGATATTTGCCATTTTGCAGTCCTTCGGAATCTCTCCAGTGTGCAGTGACTTCCTAAAAATATGTGTCAAGGGTTTATATATGTACTCACTAGCCTCCTTAAGAACTCGAGGGTAAGCATTATCTGGTCCTGGTGATTTGTTTGATTTCAACCTATTTAGTTTTCTCAGTATGCCTTGTTTTAGTGTGAATTCTATGCAAGATGTTATACATGAGGCCCCAGGTGCTGAGTATCTGCTCCGGTGATGCTCTGCCAAACTTCTAAATGCAGCCATCTTCAGCTCTTACTTGTTTTTGGGGGCATATCCCATAGGTTTTCTCTTCAGCATATGGAATGCATGCTGAATTGGATTGAAATCAGGTAACTGACTTGGCCATTTAAGACTTTTCAATTTTTTTGCTTTGAAAAACTCCTGTACTGCCTTAGCAGCATGTTTGGGATCATTATCTTGTTGTAGGATGAAGCATCATCCAATGAATTTGGAGGCATTTACTGGAACTTGGTCATATAAGATTTTCTATACACATCAGAATTCATTATGCTACTGCTACCACCAGTTCCAACATCAAGGAAGATAAGTGAGCCAGTGCTTGTGGCAGCCATCCATGCCCAAGCTGTAACACCCCAACCACAAATGAGGTGGGACGCTTTGGATCTCAGGCAGTTCCTTTCCATCTCCACATTTTGCTCTTGCCATCACACTGACACAGGTTCATCTTTGACCATCTTTTTCCATAATTGTGCAGGTTCTTTTAAGTACTTTTTCGCAAACTATAATCTGTACATCCTGGTTTTGTGACTAAAGAGTTTTTTGTTTCTTGCAGTGTGGCCTGTATACTTCTGTCAATGTAGTCTTCTGCAGATAGTAGAGTATGGCACATACACATCTGCCTCCGGAAGACTGCTTCTGATTTGTTAGAGAGTTATTTACAGCCAAATAGTGAGGATTCTTCTGTTATTAGCAGTGGAGGTCTTACTTGGCCTACCAGTCCCTTTGCGTTTACTGAGCTCACCAGTGTGTTTTTTCTTCTTAATGATATTCCAGACAGTTGATTTAGGCAATCCTACAGTTTTACCATTTATCTGTAATGGTTTTATTCTTGTTTTTCAATCTAATAATGGCATAGTTCTTGTCCTCATGTTGAAAAATAGCAACTACAAACTCAAAAGGGTTGTAGCATGCCTAGCCTGGTATCTTATGCCTGAACTAATGAAGCAATGAAACACATCTGAGTCATCACAAACACCTGTGGTACCAATTGTCCCAAACATTATAGTTTCCTGGAATGGGGGTACCATGTTGAAAGAGTGTGACATGATGTGACCAAGAATATATGCACATACCCTTAAATTAAAGTCTGCAACATGCACTTTAATCACATCTGAATTGTTTGATTTGAATTTTTAAACTGTGGAGCAGGGGAGTAAGTAAAAGAAAAATGTGCCTGCCCCAAAATTACGGAGGGCACTGTATTTGCCATTGGCCCAGTGAGAGAGGGGTTGAGAGTACCCTTTTATTAACTCATGTCCAAGCCTGGGCTGCTTACTGCTTTGTGCTGAACCCTATAATGGAATTTATTTCAGAAAATGGTTGCATGAATTAATGGTTATTTGTTTTAATGAAGATACTATGGTATCAAATAGAATGGTGTAATTTTAATATGTGCATTGTGCCTCCATAACTTTTTCTTTTTCTCATCAGGCCTGCAGAGGAGAAAAATATGATTCAGGCATTGAGACAGATTCCATGGAAAGCAATTCTACATATTTTCGAGATATTCCAGAGGAGGACTATTTGTGTGGATATTCAACAGTTGCTGGTAATTATTAGGACTTCTCATGTTTTACATTCTTATAAAGTACAGCAGCTGGAAATATTCTTCTTTATTCTGAGCCCACTTAATCTATTTTTAGCTATGTTTGGTCCTAGTGTTTATCCTAGTAGCATTGAATCCCGAATGGGATACCAGACCATAACAATATTGTACACTCACTCATTCAGAGCCAATTTAGAGTTGTTAATTTGAGTTACCAACTTGTCATAGAGATAAAAAATAGAATAAGAGGGGGAAAATCCACATAAGCCTATAGGGAGAACGTGAAAATGGCATACAGACAGTGGCTAGGGCAAGATTTCAACCCATCTAGGCAAGATTTTTAAACTATTCTGGAATTGTAAGGCTAAGGTAGTTGGAAATAAAGGTATCAAATTCAAAGACGAAAATAAAATTATTGCCACTGTGGTAGATAAGATGGTTGTAGCGGTATAAGTAGTCTGCCTTGAAAAGGAAACTCCACTTACTTTAAAATTTCTCAAATATTAAAGTGAATTGTTTCTTTTATCAGTACTTTATAAATTAAATTTGTGAGGAGAAACAAAGAGAAACAATAATAAAATCCACCTTAATAAAGGGACAAATGTCTGTATGTCTGTCAGTGTGTCCATCTAGTTGCCATGCCTCTCTACTGTCCAACAGAGGGGGCATAATAAACATTAGCACTGCTTTTTACTAATCCATAACCCTGTAGCAAATGTCATGTAATGGAGACATAGCAACTGGATGGACACACTGCACTGCAAACATTAACGTTGAGCCTATGTTGATTACTTAGACTTGAACCTGACTTAGATGGGTAGCACCATAGACATAGAATTACTAGACGCCTCATGACCAGCAGCATCGTACATCAACGTCGCTGCCATATTGCGAGTGGCACTGCTGTGGAGTGAAGTAATGAATAATGTGCTGCTTGGAATTGTACAAACCGCTGTACACTCCAAACCAGATCCCAGGGGATTACATTTCATAGGTAAGGCTGAACACTCGTTTTGGTTATACAGTATTTGGCCATTAGAAAATCCCATTTTATAATCTTAGCACTCAAGGTCAACTTACAGTAAAATTAAACAACATTAGTAAAATTAAAGCAAGAGAATGATAAACCAAAAAGCAATAATTAGCAAACAAAGATAACTGGCAGTAACAGTGCAAAATTCACAATTGGTATGCCAGTATGAAAAGATAAGTTTTGAGGGTAGTTTTAAAATGTGTTATTGAATCGAGCTGACGTATATGAGAGAGAAGAGAATTCCCGAGTTGAGGAGCACTATGAGAGACGCTCGAGCTCCCATAGCACTGAGTCTGATGTGTGATACAGAAAGTAGAGCTGCAGATGAGGATCTGAGTGAGTGAGAGGAGTGTCAGTCTGTAGGAGATCAGTGAGGTTGTGGAGAGCTTTATTTGTTCAGAGCAGTATTTTGGAATGTATTCTGTAGTGAACAGGGAGCCAGTGAAGTTGAGAGAGTATAGGTGTAATATGTTCAGTGGATTTAGAACAGCAGATTATTATCCTGGCAGCAGAATTTTGAAGATGTTGTAAGCGATGTATAAGTTTTCGTGGGATGCCAGATAGAATAGCATTACAGTAATCTACACGTGAGGTGACTCAGGGTATTAACCAATACTTCAACACTGTGTTGTGTAAGAACAGGATGTCTAGAAATGTTTCGGAGATGGAAGAAGGCAGTCCGAGAAATGTTACTTACATGGGAGGAATTATTTAATAATAATAATAATAATTATTATTAGTAGTAGTATTATTTAATAATTGCCATTATTAGTGTATAAATGTATATAAGTTTGCATGTAAACAATTTGCCAAAATTTGTTGTATGTAAACGATACTGTTTTAAACGTTATTGTTTTTTCATCAGAAAACCCAGTTTCCACGTCTGCCTGTATTAGTTTAATTGGCACTTTTGCCACTTGCAATGTGGCGGATGCGCTGATGTATCATGTCGACTGGGCAACACAGTGAATGCGGCGTCTATCTATATGTGTCTATGGGTAGCACAGTGTGTTCGACTGAGTTACGACATGGGATCCAAAATAAATCTTACCAGCGTACCAGCCTGGTCACCCCAGTTAATAATGGTACCAACTGAAAGAGAAATAGTGCTCTGTGACACAAAACAAACAAAGCACAGGGCTGCAGTACCTCTTAAAAATTGGTCAGTTCTGGGTTTGAGCTCTGACCTAGGCTGAGTCTATGTCCAAATTAGACACAACTTTGTGGGTTCACCTTGAATTTATAGTCCTCTGGACCAGAAGGGGAGGAGTCAGTTGCCCACACTGGGCGTCTTCTCTGACCTGAGGGAACAGAAAAAGACAATACTATTAACAACAGTGCCCCCTCTTGTCCTGAGGTGATATTGCTTTCCTCTGATGAGCCTGGAAGGTGAACATCTGATGTGCATGTGTGTGTGACAACAGCTAGAAAATAATATAAATGGTGTTTGCAGTGATGCAGGCATGACACAGCATACAAGTTGCACTAAACAAAAACAGAGCCTTCTTTTCTGCAACCTTTCCTTTTTAACCCCTATATGACAGTTACAATCACTCATTAGGACTAACATTGTATCAAGGCAATGCTTTTTATGTTTTTTTAGGTTACTACTCTTGGAGGAATGAGTCTTCTGGATCTGTCTTCATCCAGACCCTGTGTAAAGTCCTGCAGGAATACGGCAAAAGGCTTGAAATAATAAAAATCCTCACAAGAGTTAATAATTTAGTTGCCTTCAATTTCCAATCAAATACTTACTACAGCTTAACCCATGCAAAAAGGCAGATGCCATGCATCATCAGTAGGCTGACAAAAGAATTGTATTTAACTTCTTAAATTTAAATTACAGCTAAAAACTGCTTTTAATTGCAGATTCACCTTATAAAAATAATTAGGATGGATTGAGTGGACAATAAGTAAATAAAACTCAATAGATAAATTACAGCATTTGAAACTAAGGCTGCCTTAATAGTTACCTCAATTTTAATAAACATTCTGTGATAGGACTACATTATTTCACTTATTTGACTACAAATGTTACTAGACGAAGAAATACCCTGTTCTCTTCTGCACTAACTTTTTTTGTTTAACTTGGTGTTTGGGCTTCAATGGATAAAGGGAATTATTCCAGAATCATTAACATTGTGATTGATTTTATAATGTATATTGGATAACCTGAAGGCTGAGGAATAAAATCATAAGCCAAGATCAATAAAATTTAAGAAATGTACACATTAAAGGTAGAAAACAGGATGACGTTAGATTCAAGCAAAATGTCCAGGCATGAATGAGATAAACAACAGCTTGAAGAAAAAACAAAAATCTGGGAGATAAGGTGAAAAACAAAAAACTTGAGGTAATACGGTAAAGTTAAATAAAAATGGTACAAGAAACAAGAAAGTGTCTCAGTAATCAAATAGCCAAAGACTAAGAATATATTCTGTTTTTAAATATATTGAGACTTTTAACAGCTGTGGAAAGCACTGAAAATTAATTATTAAATTATATAATAGGAGTGATTTTTTAAGGAAACTACAAAGTAGCAGTGGAAAAAAGACAAAGAAAAGCAAAACCTGCTGCTCCAATTGACTTCATTCACCAAAGTGTTTTCCATAGTAATTTTACTGGGCTTGTTAGAGATTTTGTTCTGATCATATGCTTTTCTCCCATGTCTCCTGATGCTTTGTGAGGCCAGCGTGTCCTCACAGAGCTGTAGTAGCCAATGTTGGATGTGGTCACCCTTGTTTCACCCTTACCAACAAGCTGGTTGTGGTCTATGCCTCCCCACCTACCATCTCTACACATATACATGAGAGAGCTGAAAGTAGCAGCTGTTGAGTTGATAATCTGTTGGAGACTTTTTCTAGGCTCAATGATCCAGTCAGACAAAAGGTGGAAGAAGCAGCAGTCACTACTAGCAGCTGGACTGCATGCTGAAAAACCACCTGGGATGCACCAGTGCACATGAATCTATGCACACTGATGACCCCATGGAATTCTGGGTCACAGGGCTGAATTTAAGCTGCAAGCTTGTTCAGTTTTCACTGGAAGTGCTGTGCTGTTTTGTTTCCAGTTTAGTGTCTATGTGGGCTCTGTCACATGTTCAATCAGTCCCTAAGGCAGGGGTGGCCACACTTTTTCGGCTTACAAGCTACTTTTAAAATGACCAGGTCAAAATGATCTACCTACATTAAAAATGCTATATACATAAAGTATATGCTGTTGTACCTTGCATAACTGAATAACCTTTACGGCACAATAACAACTCAATACATTTATGGTCACTACAGTATTTGGATTTAATAATCTTCATGTGGGAAAAGGCTAATTCGCATAAATAAGTAGAGCCGAATAATGCAGTCAAGGAGGTAGCACATTTCCTCATGTCTGGGTGCTTTTCCTCTGTGAGTAAGTACTAAAACTGTCCATGAGCCCCAGACTTCAGCTGAATGTCATCCTGTAGTGTCAAAATCTCATCCTCCACTGTAGAGGAGTTTTAGGTGAAACAGTGTTGCAATTTCTGATGCGAGTGAATCACCCTCAACATCTCCCCTAAATGGATAGCACTTACAGTAATTGTAGCGATTGGCACAAGTAAAGCGGAGTCTTGAAACCGTCTGTCAAAGTCTGACAGACAATTTTCAATCTGCTCTGTGTAGCGTATGCTGTCAAGTTGCGCACACGCCTTCCATTGCGTCTCCAGCTCTGACGCGAGGTTTTGGATGTTCCCCAAATCAAGGCGCTCCAGCTTTGAGAACAGATGTTGCATTTTTCATTTGAAAGCATTAACTGAGCTAATCATATTGACCATGGTTTTCTCTTTTCCTTGCAGCTATAAATTAAGCTCATTCAACATGTTGGTCAGATCGAAAAAAAATGCCAAGTCTAGCGGCCATTGTTCGTTATTAAGTTGCTTGTATTCCGCATGTTTAATGACAAGCAGAAACTCCTTTTCTCTGGCCAGGGGTCTGAAATCTCAGCAGGAATTTCTCCCTAGCCATCTGTCTCAACGAAGGCATCTTTTATCATCTCTCCATCTTGGAAGGACTTCTTATGCTTAATGATCGAGTGACTCAGCCGGAACAATGCTTTGGTGTGTCTGCCTTTGCTTTTGAATTCAGCTGAGTAATAAATGATGGCTGTCCGATTAACTGCGATTTTAGTTCCCTCTCCTTTCTCTTTCTCAGATCGTTTTTTCGGAAGGAGGTCAGTTTTGTAGTTTTTATGAACAGTTTGAAAGTGCCTTTCCACATTTTCCTTCTTTGGAATAGCAAAGATAGATTGACAGATCAGACAAACACACTTCGATTGTGACATTAAATCTCTTCTTTAGTCGATATAAATTGGAAGGCTAACTAGATCACAGCTGAAGTTTTGCAGTAGCTCACACGTTTGATTGTGCGTGCGGGATGACCAGTGTGTTAGAAGAAAAGAGATTGCATACTGGCCGCCCTGTATGTCAATCAAGTGGCAAATGACATAGAGAGGATATATAGACATTTAAATTACATAATTACATCTTGCCTGAAGAAGGGGCTTGAGTTGCCTCGAAAGCTTGCATATTGTAATCTTTTTAGTTAGCCAATAAAAGGTGTCATTTTGCTTGGCTTTTCTCTACAAACGATTACTGAAAAATTTGCAATTTCAGGAGTAGATGCTATCCAGGATGTATTTTTCATTTAGCTGCTTCTTCTTCTTTCGGCTGCTCCTGTTAGGGGTTGCCACAGCGGATCATCTTCTTCCATATCTTTCTGTCCTCTGCATCTTGTTCTGTTAAACCCATCACCTGCATGTCCTCTCTCACCTCATCCATAAACCTTCGCTTATGCCTTCCTCTTTTCCACTTCCCTGGCAGCTCTATCCTTAGCATCCTTCTCTCAATATACCCAGCATCTCTCCTCTGCACATGTCCAAACCAATGCAATATCGCCTCTCTGACTTTGTCTCCCAACTGTCCAACTTGAGCTGACCCTCTAATGTACTCATTTCTAATCCTATCCATCCTCGTCACACCCAATGCAAATCTTAGCATCTTTAACTCTGCCACCTCCAGCTCGGTCTCCTGCTTTCTGGTCAGTGCCACCATCTTCAACCCATATAACATAGCTGGTCTCACTACCATCCTGTAGACGTTCCCTTTCACTCTTGCTGATACCCATCTGTCACAAATTACTCCTGACACTCTTCTCCACCCATTCCACCCTGCCTGCACTCTCTTTTTCACCTCTCTTCCACAATCCCCATTACTCTGTACTGTTGATCCCAAGTATTTAAACTCATCCACCTTCGCCAACTCTATTCCCTGCATCCTCAACATTCCACTGACCTCCCTCTCATTTACACACATGTATTCTATCTTGTTCCTAACTAACCTTCTTTCCTCTCCTCTCTAGAGCATATCTCCACCTCTCCAGGGTCTCCTCAACCTGTTCCCTACTATTGCTACAGATCACAATGTCCTCAGCAAACATCATAGTCCATGGGGACTCCTGTCTAATCTCGTCTGTCAACCTGTCCATCACCATTGCAAATAAGAAAGGGCTCAGATCCGATCCCTGATGTAATCCTACCTCCAACTTTAATGCATCCGTCACTCCTACCGCAGACCTCACCACTGTCACACTTCCCTCGTACATATCCTGTACAACTCTTACATACTTCTCTGCCACTCCCGACTTCCTCATACAATGCCACAGCTACTCTCGAGACACCCTGTCATATGCTTTCTCCAGGTCCACAAAGACGCAATGCAACTACTTCTGGCCTTCTCTAAACTTCTCCATCAACATCCTCAGAGCAAACATTGCATCTGTGGTGCTCTTTCTTGGCATGAAACCATACTGCTGTTCACTAATCATCACTTCACTTCTTAACCTAGCTTCCACTACTCTTTCCCATAACTTCATGCTGTGGTTCATCAATTTTATTCCCTTGTAGTTACTGCAGTCCTGCACATCACCCTTATTCTTAAATATCGGCACATGTACACTTCTTCTCCATTCCTCAGGTATCCTCTCACTTTCCAAGATTCCATTAAACAATCTGGTTAAAAACTCCACTGCCATTTCTCCTCAACACCTCCATGCTTCCATAGGTATGTCATCTGGACCAAAAGCCTTTCCATTTTTCATCCTCTTCAAAGCTGCCCTTAGTTCCTCCTTGCTAATCCGTTGCACTTCCTGACTCACTCTCTCCACATCATCCAACCTCTTTCCATCTGCTCAACACCCTCTCCTCGCTTGTGAGTATGTTTCCATATTTATCCTTTATCACCCTAACCAGCTGCACATCTTTCCCAGCTTGGTCCCTCTGTCCAGCCAATCGGTACAGGTCCTTTTCTCCCTCCTTAGTGTCCAACCTCTCATATAACTCATCATACACCTTTTCTTTATCCTTCGCCACCTCTCTCTTCACCTTGCACCTTATCTCCTTGTACTCTTGTCTACTTTCTGCATTTCTCTGACTATCCCACTTCTTCTTTGCCATCCTCTTCCTCTGTATACTCTCCTGTATTTCCTCATTCCACCACCAGGTTTCCTTTTCCTCCTTCCTCTTTTCAGATGTCACACCAAGCACCCTTCTTGCTGTCACCCTTACTACATCTGCTGTAGTTTCCCAGCTGTCTGGTAACTCTTCCCTGCCACCCAGTGCATGGCTCAGCTCCTCCCTAAATTCAACCTTGCAGTCTTCCTTTTTCAACTTCCACCATTTGATCCTTGGCTCTGCCCTCACTCTCTTCCTCTTCTTGCTCTCCAACATCATTCTACAGACCACCATCCTAAGCTGCTTTACTACACTTTCCCCTGCCACCACTTTGCAGTCTTCAATCTCCTTCAGATCAACTCTTCTGTATAGGATGTAATCTACCTGTGTGCATCTTCCTCCACTCTTGTACGTAACCCTATGTTCCTTCCTCTTCTTAAAATACATATTCACCACAGCCATGTCTATCCTTTTGGCAAAATCCACTATCCTCTGACCTTCTTCATTCCTCTCCTTGACACCATACCTACCAATCACCTTCTCATCTCCACTATTCCCTTCACCAACATGCCCATTGAAATCCGCTCCAATCACCACTTTCTGTCCCTTGGGTACAATGGTCATCACTTTATTCAAAAATCTTCATTCTCACCAATTGCACACCCAACTTGCGGTGCAAATGCACTAACAACATTCATCATCACACCTCCAATTTCCAGCTTCATAATTGTTACTCTGTCTGACAGTCTTTTCACCTCCAAAACACTCTTGACATACTGTTCCTTCAGAATAACTCCTACCTCATTTCTCCTCTCATCCACACTATGATAGAACAATTTGAATCCACCTGGCCTTAATCCCCTTCCATTTAGTCTCTTGCATACACAATATATCAATCAACCTTCCTTCTCTCCATCATATCTGCTAACTCTCTCCCCTTACCAGTCATACTGCCAACATTCAAAGTTCCTGCCCTCAGTTCCAATCTCTTTACTTTCCTCCTCTCCTCCTGCCTCCAGACACGTCTCCCCCTCTTCTTCTCCTTCTTCTTCTTCGGCCAACAGTAGCCCAATTTCCGCCAGCACCCTGTTGGCTAACAGTACTGGTGGCGGTCGTTGTTAACCCGGGGCTCGACCAATCTGTTATGGAAATTTGTATTGTTGTCCGCATATTGATTTGGCAAAATTTTACACCGGATGCCCTTTCTGACATAACCCTCCCCATTTATCTGGACTTGGGACCAGCACGAAGAAACACACTGGTTTGTGCATCCCCTGTGGCTGGGTTTGACTTTTTCATTTAGCAATTTACATTATTCATAGGTTACGTTCTTCAACATCCGGATGAAATGGTCACTCATTACTTTCTTCACCATATTTATGTTACAATTTCATGTGGGGACTCAGTGCATGTGACATTGCACACATTGGATTGGCTGGCTGTCCTCATAATGAATGAATAACTCTGTTCAAAATCTTTAATCTTTTTACAGATCTGCATACTGTTTTCCTTTCCCAAGCTATAAACTGATGGAAACAGTCCTGTGGCATCGGTATTTGTATGCTGTTCTCAAGTTATAAGCCTTTTTGATTCTGTGGCATTCATATTGTTTTTCTGTTCCCTCTATTATTAATTTGTTAACCAACTGTAACAGATGCACTAAAGGAATCCCGGAAAGAAGCGCACAGGAAAAAAAAACACAGGAAATATCCTCATAGAACAAAGCGCACCGTCGTATAAGCGCATGGGAAATAACCGCACACGGTAAAATGCGCGCATGGAAAAAAACGCATGTGGAAGAATACGCATACGGTAAAGTGCGGACGCGGAAAAAAGCACACGGTGGCGACATATAACTATTACAAATATAAAATATACACCACCTATACTGCTAGAAATTTTTTATTATAATAAAATATAAATGATGAACACACCCTAATTAACAATATTATTGTAAATTAGCTATTCATGACTGGTTGGCTCTTGTACAATGCCTCCGTTCTTCGTTTTCATTAAGGAATGGCACTTTGTTGATCGATTCTCACAGCACCTCCAAGTATCTATTCCATTTGTTGTGTGAAAACGCAGATATTCAAATCCCTTGTAACCAAGAATTTCCTTGCCTTTCTGACTGGTCGAAAACTCCATCTCGCTTATTCAACCTTTTTTTTTTCTTCTTTGCATATACGCCTTTGCCATATGCGCATTTTTCCATATGCGCATTTATCCATGTGTTTTTCCCGTCTGGAGTTATTTCCCGTGCGCTTATATGACTATGTGCTTTTTTCCATGTGGATATTTCCTGTGTTTTTTTTTCCTGTGCACTTATTTCTGCTCATGGCACTAAAGTTATAAATTACCAGTGTAACATACGTAGAGCGAGTTGCCCTTGTGGTTAAATTGAGTTGAATTGCAATTGTCTTATAATTCATCTTGGTTCGTTTGTGCAAAAATATAAAATAAGCTGTGTATATTTGACTAAGCTAATCATATATTTGTCTCTATACTTTTAAGATGAGCACTGATTAGTAATGATAATAATCAGCACTGGAAGCAATGATTGAGACTGGAAAATGACACTGGAGATATGTAAAACTTAATAACCTGATTATACTTACTTATATGTACTTTTATACTTGTTACATATACTTTCAAATGTGTACTGTATGATGCTTTGGATGCACCATCTGAGAACTTAATTTTACCCTCTTGAGCACTTGTTATATTTTTAAAAAAGGGACCTACTGGATTTAGCCACCAATATAGTAAAGCCCATAGAAACTGGCAGCACGAGAGTTGACATTCTGAGATTTTATCCTAGAGGACTGGATGCAAGATTAGCAATAAGGGCATACGGTTGTCCAGGCCAGTAGACAAAGTAGGCAAAATGCCAAAAGGTGTTGTCCATTAACATAATGAATAATCGGCATGGATTAGTTTAACCTAATGTAAAAGTGGGCTTGACTGAAACTTACCAGACAAAAGTAGTGAAATGCCATTATATGTTGTTCATTAGTATAAGCAAGAGTGTCTAAGTATCTTGTTTATGTTACATTTTATATAAAGATGTCTACTTGCTCAGGAATAGCGGCTTTCTCTGTGGACAGAGACTAATAAAGTCTCTGACACGAACAGCTCCTGAATCTGCATGAATTCCTGTTTTGGGATTATATTCTGTGACAGAATTTGGCATCCCAGATGGGACTTGGAAGAAGTCCTGTGAAACAAACATTTCCTTGTGTCAAGGAAGTGTATCATGGTGGGAGTGTCTTTACAGGTCACAACATTGAGAAAAACATGAGTGCATGATTGCATATGGAATGGTTTTATGGGTATTGTTTCGAACTACTAGGAGGATTGGAGCTTAGAATAGACAGAAAAAAGAAGATTACAAAATTTATAGAGGAAGGTAGTACTGAAATGGATTAAACCAGTAGTAGTGATACACGTCAAAATGATATTTTAGTAATTGAAGTGTGGTTAAGAGAGTTTTGAGTATGGGCTGGCTGCTTGCAGTCAGTTTATGGAAGATTATGGATAAACTAGAGAACAGAGAAAACAAGGATTTGATAATAAGGAGACAGAAATTTACACGAGTATAAAAACATGTTACTGATAAGCATAACTGAAATAAGAAATATAGAAGAAGTGAGGGATGAGTGGCCATATGTGAATTGAGAAGTGTGGCCACCAGGGGGTACTCCAGCTCCCCAAACACCAGACACACAAAGTGTAAAAGCAGTTTATATTGTGGGAAACTGTTTTTATGCAAGTGTTTGCAACACCACAACCACAAAACATAGAAAACACAAGCACACAGCAATATTTTCTTCTCTCTGTCTTCTCTCTCTTTCCATCACTGCCTCCAATCCTCCACATTGTACGCCTTCCTCCCGACCCTGGCTCTCAGAGCTATGGCAGGCAGCTCCTTTATATTATCCCTGGAAGTACTTCCAGTGTTCCCAAAGCTTGGCCTAGGAGCACTTCCAGGTAAGGTTAGACTGCCACAAAGAAGAGGACCCCAGTCTTCACAGCACCCCCTGGTGGCACCCACAGACCCAAAAGAGCTCAACAAACTCCAAGTCCCATGCTGCCCTGTTTGAATCCATGGAAGAGGGCTGCCGTCTAACACCCTGGGGAAGACAAACAAAAGGACTCCAGTTTCACATTGTCAGACTGTAACTGAACCAACAGTGAAATTCTATATATATATATATATTGTGAGGGCCGAACATGGGCTCAAGAAGAGCTGGATCGACTCAAAAAGGTTTGGGACTCCAGCCGGGTAGTCCCTTTTAATTCCTTACAATTTTACAAACTTAAACAGGTGCCGTCCTCTAATAGGGAACATAGGCAAGCAAAACAACTCAAAAGTACAATAGTGCCAAGTAAGCAAGCATAATAACAGAACGGGTTCTCAGAGCTTTCACCCTCCAGCACTGGTCACCTCAAAAGACAACATAATGGAGGCACCCGTTCCTTTTATAATGGGAAGATGGGAAGGGTGGAGCTAGTTTCCTTCACTGGGAGGTTTCTGGGAGCTGTGGGGAATAAAGGGAACAAGTTCAGCGACAGCGCCCCCTCTTACCCTGGAGAGTTACCATTTACCTCGAATGAGCCTTCAAGGAGATCCTCAGATGCACATGCGTGACAGTATATATATATATATATATATATATATATATATATATATAGTATATATACACATAGACACTGCCTCATGGTCCGGGCAAAAGTGCATGTTGTCATTATTGTCATCTTCGTCCTGAGTGTCTTATGTTAAGGTATGATCGAGAGATGTTCGTTAACCATAAAGTGCAATTTTGGAAAGACTGAAAGATTACAGACTTTCCATTATGAAAGAGGAGCTGCACTGCCTCAGACTGCTGTGGAGATCTAGGATAGGATGCACCGGAAGTCCATGCGAGATTAAAAGCTAATCCAAACAGACTGACCATCCTATTGCTTTTACTTACCAATGTTTACTCCTTCAAAAATCAGCAGGATTAGCTATGACTGCAACTACATATGCAGCATGAAGTTAGAGACTACTGTTGTTTTGACTGAAGCCTGGCTCCACAATAATATCTCCAACGCAGCAATTTAGCTGGACAGGATAACATACTTCTATGCAGATAAAAATATAGAGAGCTCCTGTAAGGCCCAAGGTGGAGGACTATGTGTGCATATCAGCAAAGCATGGTGCAGTAACAGTGAAATTGTTAGTATAACAGGGCCACCTACAATATACTTTTCTTCAATGGGGTTACCTTATAAGGCTGCCTATTGAGAGTATTTTTTTGTCCCCTTGAGGAAGTTATAGAAAAGGAAAGCATATCTGTATTTTGTCCCAGGACGCTCATAACAGCATATTGTAGGTGTGAACAAACTACCAATAAACTCGGAGTGCTCTCCATACCAGTCTGCTCTTCTTCATTACTTCATTTATGACCAATTCTAAACCAAATCATCGAAATCTCAGTTACATTTGTGGCAGCAGTTAAAAATAAATTATAATATCAATGGGATGTATAGATAAAATATATAAACATATCACATAAGAGTGAACATTCCTTTGACTTTGATTTTTACGATGACCAGAGAAGGATCTGTGGGGGGGGACCAACTGATAACATATGTTCAGAAACTGTAATAGAGGCTATGTCAAAACAAGTAAAAAGCAGACTGGAAGATGTGGTGTGGCTAACATCCAACCCCCACAAAGAATTCTGAGACCATGTACTCCACACAGTGCATAAAATGTACTGCAAGGATGAGAACAGACTAAAAGAAAAAGAGGATATCCAAAGAAAGCTGACTCAGCTCCAGCTGGGGGAGCTCACAAGCAAGAAGACACAAGCAGTCGTCAAAGATAAAGAGAATGAAGCCAAAACAGTCGCTGCAGTTAACTCTGGAGGATCACACCCAGGGCCGATGCCTCAGAGCCAACAACTCATAGTGCCAGCAATCCATTTGTATGCCCAGCCCCCTTCATGGAGAAATAAGTGACAGGGCCCACCTCAAAGTAATCAGAGAAATGTTTCCAGGAATCTATAAGATCCTCTTGGGATCTGTTGGGGTTGCCAGCAACCAGGACACAATACACATAATTGTACAATAAAACCTTGGCAGCAAGAGCAAGGTAATAGGGCCTTTGGGAATTGGCAGTCACCTCAGGGTCAAGTGCAGACCCCTGTGAACCCCTGGGTGGGCCCAACCAAGGTTACTAGGGATGCCAAGAGAATCCTATGGGGAAGGTCAGCTTCTGGAATTGACTGCAGAAGCTGATCAAGAACCAGTGCTGCTGGCTCAAATAGAAAAAAGGGACACAACCATAATGATAGACACTGGAGTCAAATTATGCAACTCGCCTCCTCCTGCCTGGCAAATTTGCAAAGATGGTAGGATTCTTGGGACAAGTGCAGCTAATTCCAATGACAGTTTCAGTATGCCTGGCAATGAAAAATAATTCTGTATCACTGCCAATGTTAGTACCAGAGCAGACACCTGTTAACCTGTTCAGAAGGGAAGCATTGTGTAAAATGGGAGTACAAATTTGGTGTTCCCCACAAGAGGTGTATGCAGACAAAGCAGGTCTAAATATGCAAGTGGTTATGGCAAAATGTGCTAATGTTTATTGGTTAGGCAAGCTTGGAGAAGTATTGTAAAACTTGATGCAGAAATGGGAAAAGTTCATGAGGGCTCAGATACCAGAAGCACAGACACCAAAATAAACATATCATTGCACAATGCAACTTGACCTTGATTGTACTCCAGAACTGGAAGAGCACAGGCAAACTTAGACTAAAGGTTATTGTAGTTTTTATGATTTCATAATACAGTACATCATTACGATAATAATAATAATAATAATAATATATTTTATTTATATAGCACCGTTACCATGCTCAAAGCACTTCACTGAGTCTCAAAAAGAACAGTGAGGTATATGCAACATTGGATACAAATATTTTCTATATAAAACACTGTGGCCTGCAGGGGGTGCACCAGCTCCCGAAGTCCCACACAGACAGACACAGGACATGCAAGTTCACAAGTTCTGCAACACATTTTTTTTTAAATTTGGCTGTGGGAAATGCTTCCCTCATTTCCCAACTGCTCAGCACAGTGCAAAACACAACTTAATACAGCACACAGCACTTTCTTTCTCTACTTTTTTCCCTCTGTCCCTCACTCTGTCCTTCCACCTCCACTCCTCCTCCGGCAATCTTTGCCCTTCTTACAAACGAATCTGGTTCCAGGGGCAGTGGGCTTCTTTCATCCTGCACCTGAGAGTACTTCTGGTGGCCTGTTAGCATGGTCTGGAAGCACTTCTGGATTAGGCAGAAGTCCGACAAAGTAGGGCTCTGCAGTCGTACAGCAACCTCTGGTGGCACCAACAGAAATCCACAGTGCTGTCGGACTCCAACTTCCATGGAGCCCAGTGGGAATCCGAGGCACCACTGAAACCCACGGGAGCTGCAATCTAGTGTTCCGGGGAAGATAATGCATAATGCCCTGTGCCTGTTTGCCACAACAAATAACATAATTTGTAATATAACACACACAAATTATCCTGGGCATCTGGATAGAGAGGCAAACTGAATGAAGGGGCAGAGTGTTATGTTAGGTTGAAATCCTTCTTGAAGAGATTAATTTTAAGTTGTTTTTTAACAGAATTAATTGAGTCAGCTAATCAAATTCATTCTGGGAGGTCATTCCAAAGTCTGGGCACTATACAGTTAAAAGCCCTGTTGTGAAGATGTGGGTTCAACTCCATGCTCCCATCGCTGTTCAGGAGCCCTTGAACCCAACACCATCGATAATGTCACCGAGATGAGCTAGACAGTGGAGGCAACAACTGAGCAAGGGGATGGTACAAATGTGCAAAAGTGCTTTTATTTAAAACAGTCAACAAATCGAAAAACAAAGTGTCCATAAAGTGCAGCGCATCAAAACTGTTTAATAAATAATCCAATAAAAGAAAACGTGGAGGTAAAAACAATAGAAAAAACAATCCTTTTAAAACGAGGTTAAAACTTTCTTACAGAAGCAGTCTTTAAAACAATGCCAATGACAAGCCTGGTGCTTTTCTTCAACTAACGTTAGCATCTCACCTGCTTCTCCCATACGGGCCCTGCAGCAAGTGAGATGCTCTCTCTGCAGCTGCCCTTTCCTCCTACTTCCATCCACGCGGGTCTGGAGACCTCCCGATCCCTGGCTTCGGTCTGGCACTCATCCCAGGCCCAAGACTTGGTTCACCTCCAACGGCCAGGACGCTCACGTTGGGGAATCGACCACCAAGCCTCTCGACTCACGCAGCCCTTCCGGCCTTCTGCGGCCAGTCGCCTTTCACTGGTCACTCCCGCTACCTAATCGCTCAGCGGGGGCGACTTCAACTCCAACTCCTGGTGTCGGCTTAACACCTAGGCTTCCTCGCAGCTGCCCACGAGCGCTCGTTCGCTCGCTCACCCACACGCTCCGTGTGTCTGTCTCTCTCTCTCTCTTTCTCTCTCTTACACCGACTTGCTCCCTGTAACCTCCGTCCTTTCTTTTCCTTTTTTCTCTGATCTTTCTATTTTGTTCTCCCTTCCAACCGACTCACGCTTCATTTTATATTGAGAGGGGCCATAGCAGCTGCAGCACATTAGCCACGGGAACAATCACGGATGTGGGCAGTTCCTCACCTGTGCACTAGGTGAGAAACGCCCACACCGCAGATCGCCCCGTGGCTTGCTATGGCTACCACGCCCCCTCACTAAGCCGCCGCGAGTCCGGTGATTATTTAAAAAAAAAAAACGGCCTTTGCTTAGCGAGCTGTCGACCCATAACACCACACCTGTCACACATAACAGGCTAGTGTGAGGCACAACAAGATTGCCAGAATCAGAGGACTTTAGTGGTTGAACAGAACCATAGTGATGTAGAATGTCACTGATGTAGTCTGGTGCAATGCCAGTTAAAGCTTTGTAGGTTATTAATAAAACTTTAAATTCAAGCCTATAAGACAGGCAGCCAGTGAAGGTGAAGCAGGATGGGTGTTATGTGCTTGCTGTTGCTGGTTCATGTATCAACACTTGCAGCAGAGTTTTGAATCAACTGGAGCTGTGGTATAAGATTGGAAGTGGTACTTGCCAGTAGAGAGTTACAATAATTGATGCGGGATGTGATACAAGCATGGACAACTTTCTCAGCATCAGAAAAGGAGAGGAACTCGTTGCGTGGCTGGTGCTGAACTGGACCTGCTGTTGCCAAGACTAACAAACTCTTGCCTATGAGTCAGATAGGACTTAAACCACTTGAAGGTAGTGCCAGAGATACCCAGAATGTTCTCCATTCTTGACAGTAGAATGTCATGACTGACAGTGTCAAATGCTGCACTGAGGTCTAACAGAATTAATATGCTGGTTTGCCCAGAGTTTGCTGCCATAGGGAGCTGCTATGCAGATAGAGAGGTCAGATTTTATTCAGAAATGGCATAAAGATTCAAGAGTATTCCACACCATGTGGAACAGATGGTGAGTCAAGGGGCTGAAGCCAAGGACAAGGCAGAAACATGCAAATGGGACAGAACTGAGAACCCTCAGATTTTTCATTCAAAAGACAAAACATTTATAAACATAGTGCATGCAACTATGATGTTGAGTACTCCACAGGAAGTTGAGATACCTGTAGGACAACAAATACAGATAGGTGAGCAATCACTGAATGAAAATCCACTTGAACAAGAAAAGATACAAAACGTGCTGCAAAACTGTGGTCAGAACATGACGCAAAGACCACAATATTCCCTAAAGCCAAAAGGAGAAAAAGGTAAGAAAAAGTGAATCTATAAATGGCCTGCTTAAAGCAGGGGTACTCATGGACATCAAAAGGTGCTGTAACACTCCTCTGTTGCCAGTGCTAAAAGCGGATAAACAAAAATGGAGACTGGCACATGATTGGAGAGCTGTTAATGAGGTAGTACAAGATTGGACAGCAGAGGTCCTCAGTCCACACACATTACTGACAACTGTTCCTCCAGACGCTAAGTATTTTACTTTACTGATTTGTGCTTAACATTTTTCAGTGAGCCACTGGCAGAGGAAAACAAATATTTATTTGCATTCACTTACAGAGGTACACTTACACTCATATACCTCATGGTTTCAAACATTCAGCTCATGTGTTCAATTAGGTTTTAAAATAAGATTTGGAGGATTTAAGAATGGACAGTACTCTGATCCAATATGTACATCTACATTGGAACAATGTTGAGAGGATTCCATTAGGGTCATTAGGAAACTGGCGGAAGGAGGCCACAGTGTCAAGGACAAAGCTACCGTATTGCCAGCCTCTTGTAGAATATCTGGGGAGAATAATAGAGCCAGAATCAAGGGCTGTTGCAAAAAATCAGTTGGAAGATATCACTAAGGCACCATCGCCATAGACTGCAGGACAAATGATGACTTTTTTGGGAATGACTGGATTTAGCTCAAATTGGATGCAGAACACCCTCTGGAACAGCTTCTGATGGAATTAAAAGCTTATATGTGGCAACTAACTGCTATAGATAAAGTTATGTATTTGCAGGAGAAAAGCTGAGAGCCAGAAGCAGGAAATCCTCAATCTAATAGTCTCAGGGGAAAGTGGAGCAAGAGTAGGAGAGAAAGCTCTTACAAGGTGGTTCAGGCTACTCCCACAACTGTGCAGGTAGCAGGAAGTACCACGTGGTATCAAATTGATCATTGTATGTGAGTTCTAGAAAGGACTAGTGATAAGGGCCTGAGCAGTAAGCAGAGTCATAGCCCAAAAGTAACCCAGGAAAAGACAAAGAAAGAATCTGAGACAGGAGGTTGCAACTAATGCAGGAACTGATGTTTCCTGGGATTGGTTCAGTTTGACACTATAGTCATGAAAAACTATATTGAAAAAGGCTGGGGTCACTATTAGAATAGCCATTGCCATAATGGGTTTATTCCATTCTACCCCTTTTTAGATCTTTTTCAGTACAAATGCAAGCTAAACAGATGGCCCAGATCGCACCAGTCCAGATGACCCAAGTGTCACTGCTTCAGGTGATGAATATCTAATTGTCTCGCGTGCATGGACCTACAATCAATCCTTTTATGACTTTGAGCCTCAACAATGTGGAAAACTCCATTCTGACCTTTGAAGACAGTGGAACAGGTGCAACAGATTCAACAGACAGCTCGTCATCTGATTAGTGTTGAAGACAAAGATTCCCATTCACCCTTATCCAGCATGGTCAATCAACACTAATCTGAATGATACTTTCATACCCTTACATAATATGTTACTACTGCTCATAATTGGCAAGAGTGGTGATCTTTTACACTTTCCTTGTCAAGGGTTGAGGGAGATGTTTGATTTCCATTCTGTGTTTGTGAGTAGTGATAAGAGAGATTTCTCATCTGGCCTTAGTTGGCCTATAAATAATGAGTTGCTTCTGCCTAAATTGGCGAAAGTGATGTAATGATTGTGATGATTGAAATCATTGATCAAAGTATTCTTATAAATCGCCTGAGTCAATGGTTTGGCCTCTCCAGCAACATCTTAAATTGGTTTAAGTCTTAGTTAACAAGTAGAAAATTCTTTGTTAGATGTCAGTTTTAGCACTGCTACACTAGTTACACGTGACATTTAAAATTGACTTTAAAATACTACTTATGGTTTAAAATATTTTAAATTATCCTACCCCGTTCTATATTTTGAAATGTCTGTCCCCTTACACTCCAAGTCATAACCTCAGGTATTCAAATGAAGGTCTACTTACAATTCCAAGAACCAACCTGAAAAGAAGTGGTGAGGCGGCCTTTTGCTGTTATGCACCTAAAATTTGGGATACTTTACCAATTGAAATTCGCCAAGCTAATACTGTTGAACAATATAAAAAACTGCTAAAAACCCATTATATGGGCATTGAATTGTCATTTCCCTCTAGGTTCTGCAATTCCATACTAATCTTTACTATTATTCTCTGCTGTGTTTTCCAATTCTTCTGTGGTGTTGATCAAGGTACCACGCTGACCCTGTATTTATGGATTGAATGGCAGGTGTCCATGATGTCCACATGACCATCATCATCAAATTTTTACATGTGAAGTCTGAAAGCCATGAGGACCGATTTAGAACATCTATGTTAGGTAGAATGACCAGTGGTAGCTGGGCAGTCTTTTGGATCCCCTGCAGATTTTGTTTTTTTTTTCTCCATCTTGTTGTCATTGTTGTTGCGCCATGATTTGATTCTTCTTTTCATTGCCCATAAGCATGTTAAAGTTATGTAAAACTTGAAGTAACTAAAACGAACGGCTCCTGACTCTTTTCTTGGGATTATATTCTGCGACGTGCAGTTTCAAAAGTTGAAGATTTTACTGTCATGGACAAAGACTTATAAACCAAAATGCAGACTTATTTTTAAACAATAACAGATTGAAAAAACAAATAATAAACTTAAGCAAGAGTAACGACCTTGGCTGAAACATACCAGTAATCATCCCAAAGTCAAAAATCCAAAATCTTTAATATAATGCCAATAGTAGAAAACTAAGTAATCCACAAATAAGGTAAAAGCACAAACCTGAAGAGGAAGATCACAAAAATGAACTGAACAACATAAAGCAAAGAAAGCGAATGCCACAGCACTTGCCTGAGACACGTTGAGCCCTTAAATATGTTTTGGGTATGCTGAGCAGCTATACCCACTAGATGGAGCTAAACTGCAATTCTTAATAAAATGAACAGTTTGTTACAAGTTGTAACAGAACAAGAGCCCTTCAAAGGATCATAAACTCTCCCCAGAAAATTATTGGCTGTACCCTGCCCTCTTTGGAGAAACTCTTAAGCTCTCACTGCTTTAACTGAGCCACCAACATCATGAAAGCCCCTTCCAACCCAGGATATCACCTGCTAGAATTGATGTCTTCTGGTAGGTGGTTCAGGTCCATCCAATTGCAGACAAATAGATTTAAGAATAGTTTCTACCCCAGAGCCATACGAGAACTGAATACTACTAAACACTTACAATGATTGACAATGGCCAATATAACAATCACTCTTGCACTACAAGTACATGTTTGCATTCTTTGCAAGTATATTATGTATCTATTTCCATTATTGCACTCAGTTTTATATGTGCAAGAAAATCAGAAATCCCAATAGAATCATTACTGTCCTACAAGACAGTATATCATAGCATATCAAAGCTATTAAAAGGGTAGTAAGATGTTGCACTATAGAGCAGACTACATCTAAAATATTGTGTGTGGTGTTATTGTGATATTAAAATGACAGATATAACAACCTTGCACAAAACTCAGAAGGGAGCTATGATATGAGCTAAAAGGAAAGATTGGGGAAAGTTAACATAGTCACTTTAAGCAAACAGTTGGAATATCAAATTTCAGGAGTGTAATGACATAAGGACCTGTAGAGACCACTGTGACCAAGAGACTTTGAGACCTTGTAAAACCAGAAGAGTAAAAGAAAAGTGGACACATGCAGGAATACTTTATGGAGCAGGATGTTATACAGTAATTCTGTATGTTAAATAAACTTAAAAAGCGTGAAATGCTTCACAAATGAAAGCTAGATGAACACTACATTACAGGTCTGAAATAAAAATATAGGCCTAAGCACTCCAAGTACTCTATCTCCAAACTCAAGATACAGGTGTATAACCTGCACGGTTCCAATAGTGGGGTAAAGGCTTTAAAATCAACAATAATGTCACCAGCCATACTACCTGTGCTTCAGAATAGGTCATCCACCTGAAGTTAAGCATGTTTGGGCCCGGTCAGTACTTGCATGGGAGACGATCTAGGAAAAACTTGATTTGTTGCTGGAAGAGGTGTTGGTGAGTGCTCACCCTGTAGTCTATATGGACTCCAATGCCCCAGTGCAGTGATGGGGGCACTGTGCTGTAAATACGGCACTGTCCTTCAGATGAGATGTAAAACCAAGGTCCTGACTTTTTAAAGATCCCTGGGCATCTTTCTAAAAGAGTAGGGTTTATCCCAATGTCCTGGCTAAACTGCCCATCACAGCCCTGTCCATTCTGGCCCCTAATCATCCATTGTCTCTCATTGGCTATCTCTCTCTCTCACCCCTTTACCATCTAATAGCTAATGTGTGGTTAGCGTACTGGTGCAATAATGGCTGCTATTGCATTATCCACGTGGGTGCTACACATTGGTGGTAGTTGAAGTGGTTCCCCTCTGTTTAAGCACTTTGAGTAGCAAGAAAGTGCCATATAAATGTAATTAAGTACGTACTATTATTAAAGGGAAAGAGGAACATCCTAAAAACCTCTTTCCAACAGAAATACAGCAAAGTTATTTTAATTATTGCAAATTCAAAAGCATGCAAAGGAGAATATAGACAGAAACAAAGGAAAAAAGTGAATAAGACAATCGCAGAATCAAAAAACAGGACCTCATTATGAAAGTTAAAAGTTTTAGTGAACCCAATAACAAAATGCAAAACACAAAAGAGAAGAACAGCAGAACAACCTTAGTGTTGAAGCAATCATTGCATGGGCTGGTTCTCCTTAAATAGTCCTGGGGGTGGTTCCCCAGCTGCAACATCAGGTAACCTGCCCCTAGGCTCACCATATAAAACATGATTTAAAGGAAAACATACAAAATAATTTAAAAATATATTCATCAATACATCAACTCTCTCTATATAAAATTCTAAGCCTAAAAGTGTCACGTTATTTGTCATACTTTAAATCAGGCTTATTTTAAAACCTACATATATATATATATATATATATATATATATATGTTTGGTATCATTCTTTTCAGAATTTATCGAACTTTAATGTGATGTTAGATTTTCAGATTCTTATTCCGTTTTTAAATTATAAACTAAAATATCAAGAATGCCGAGTTACGATGACCTAACCAAAACAAAATAATATTTCAAAAATAATATAAAGATAAAATAAAAAGAAAATACACTTGACCCAGGGATAAAGCCCTAACTGAATCACAAAAACTGGGGTGAGACTGGTGTTTCAGTACCAGTTCTTTACAGACCTTTCACATCAGGATGGAAGCAAAAATGGGATCTTTAACTTCTATCATGCAAGAAGAGGTGGCACAAAATGCTTAGTTTTGTGGGCAGAAGTAAACAGAACTGAGACTGGTTCTGTATGGGAGCTGGATGAAAGTTTTAAAAAACAGATGAGAACTATATAAAAAAAATAATAAGTAAATAAATATGTTAGTCCAATGCAGCCTTCTAGTTTAAAAGATATTCACTTCCAGAGAGTAACTGATGGAGGAACTGGGAAAGCTGCGGAAAAACCTCAAAAGGTCACAGTTGTCATGATTGTATTATTACATTTGTATTTTGTTAACTTTTCAGGACATGTAATGTTGTCATAATATGAGTAACATGATTTCGTTATTGTGCTATAATGTGTATCTAGAGTTTTCAGAGACGAAACCTGTAATTTCCCCTTGGGATTAATAAAGTATCTATCTATCTATCTATATATCTAATCTTTCACAGGGAGGAAGCTACTTGATATACAGTAATTCTTGAGTGAAATACGAGTTATCCTGGTTTATGTTGTCAGAAGAGCCATGTGCTGTTAAATTCACTGAGGTAAGATCATGAGACAAAAGCTGTTGTTTCTGCTTGGTGGCTTTAATAAATATGCATCATCACCCTCCTCTAGTCTAGAGCAATATGTGTCTTCCTCCACCAGTCACAAGAAAATAGTAGACTTGAGTTTTGACCAGACAATAAATGTAGTCAATTTGTTATCTTGATACAGACTGATTGAATTAACAACCATACTAACACAAACACTGCAGGCACTGACCAATTGATCAATTGTAATCTGAATTTTAAATCGCATATTAATCAGATCACTAGGACAGCATTTTTTCACTTAAGAAACATAAGTAAAGTTAGACCTCTTATATCACTGAAAGATGCTGAGAAATTAGTTCACGCGTTTGTTTTCAGTCGATTAGATTACTGTAACGCACTCCTCTCAGGACTACCCAAGAAAGACATAAATCATTTGCAACTAGTGCAGAATGCAGCTGCTAGAATCCTAACTAGGAAAAGAAAATCCGAACACATTTCTCCAGTTCTGATGTCACTACACTGGTTACCTGTGTCATTCAGGATTGACTTTAAAATTCTGCTTATGGTTTATAAAGCCTTAAATAATCTCGCCCCTTCTTATATATCGGAGTGTCTGACACCTTATATTCCAAATCGTAACCTCAGATCCTCAAATGAGCATCTCCTTAGAATTCCAAGAACAAAACTTAAAAGAAGTGGTGAGGCGGCCTTCTGCTGCTATGCACCTAAAATCTGGAATAGCCTGCCAATAGGAATTCGTCAGGCTAATACAGTGGAGCACTTTAAAACACTGCTGAAAACATATTACTTTAACATGGCCTTTCTATAACTTCAATTTAACTTAATTTAACTTAACCCTGATACTCTATATGTTCAATTTCCTCATAATAACTATTCAGGGTAGCTCTACAATCCGTACTGACCCCTACTCTCTTTTCTGTTTCTTTTTCCGGTTTCTTTGTGGTGGTGGCCTGCGCCACCTCCACCTACTCAAAGCTTCATGATGCTCCAACAATGATGGATGGACTAAAAGGCAGAATTCTACGTGACCATCATCATCAAGCCTTTCCATGAGAACCCTAAATCCAAAGAGGACTGTTTCATTTATGTTAGGTAGAATGCCCAGAGGGGACTGGGCGGTCTCGTGGTCTGGAATCCCTACAGATTTTATTTTTTTTTCTCCAGCCGTCTGGAGTTTTTATTTTGTTTTTTCTGTCCCCCCTGGCCATTTGGACCTTACTCTTATTCGATGTTAATTAATGCTGATTTATTTTGTTTTCATATTGTGTTTTTTATTTTTCTATTCTTTATTATGTAAAGCACTTTGAGCTACTGTTTGTATGAATTTGTGCTATATAAATAAATGTTGTTGTTGTTGATAATAAAAGGCATTTAAAATTTTAAAAGTTTGTTTTAGACCTGGCAGGCCATTGTCAACTCTCTGTGTGTTCTGATCAAATGTACAGGCTCCTCGGTAGATTTTTGTGTCTTGTGGTCAAAAGTGTCAATCCAAAACGAAGATGTGAGTAAAAAATTTAACATTAACAAGAAGCCACAGCAAGAAAGGCAGCACCTGGTCTACTGATATCTAGGCTGAATTAAATTAACCACCATGCCACGCTGCCATTAAAAGGCAGCACTGCGGCTTATTAGGTGTCTGTATTTGTTTATCCAAATGAGGGTCAAAGGGAAATGGACCCTATTCTGGTAACAGTGAGTGCATAATGCATAGGTCATTGTGAGGCATATTCACACATGCAGAGGTAGTACAGAGTTGTAAATCTACGCTACTACAATAATGACCTAAAAACTTTCAATCTATACGTTTGGGGTGTGGGTGGAAAAATAGATAAATGCGTGTATAAATGGGAAGAATGTGTAAATACAGTCAGTAGCCAAGCTAACATTTGAACTTAGTCTCCTGCTGTTGTATTTCATCAAGGATTCTGCAAACCTGGGTTCCAAATTCATGCTTTAGGTCTGTTTTGTTTATTTTTGCTTCTCTTATTTATGTTAATGCCAGTTTTGTTGATTGTTTGCATTCTTCTTTGTTTTTGACTGTGTCCATGTATGTAAGCTGTCTGGGTTATGTTCTGTGTGTATTGTGGGTGGCCCCCAAAAGTGGGGCCACCTGCCAATCAGCAGCATGATCTTTCCTCCATCCTATAAATCTGGAGGGTCTCTCATAGTTCATTTTGAATGCACCATTTATTTTTGATGAGTTTTTGTATTTAACAGTGCTTTTGTGAATCTGTGGTTTTCTGGATTCCTTTCCTATTTTGCTGTTTTCAATGAATTTGTGATTTGGAAATTTGTTTGCTTGGATTACATTGTGTTTTAGGCAACCCCATTTTGCCACTGTTCTCTTTGGAACTTGACAGTATCACATAGCATCTTTTTTGGAAATAAAACATTGTACTGTATAAAGTTCCTGCGGTTGCCATTTTTAGTGGTCAGAGTTTGGTGGTACATCCCCCTCTAGTGGGCATTATTGGAAATGCTTTTGCAACTTTTTGGGATTTATGTGTTTTGGAACTCCTAGTTCAAAACACCTGATGAGAACTGCCATTAAAAGAAAAGGCAAAGTGAAAGTTGATATTTTGTGTGTTGGTTAAGTGTTTGCAAAGATCTCTCCCCTGAATGCTGCCAATAACAACTCATTGGTAAATTTTTTTGTGAAGGAGAAACTTATATTGGAGCCATCATTAAATGCTTCAACTATTCTAATGCAAATGATGTATACAGTATAATGAAATTGCAAATCAAGATTTAATGGCTCATAGGTCCAGAAGACTGGGGTAGAATCCTGCCTTAGTAACTGTGTAGTTTGTTCTTACTGTAAGGTTTTCAATGTGTATTCCTGCTTTCCTCCCACATCCCAAAGAGTTGTGTTTTAGATGGTGACAATAAAATTTATATTTCAGAGCGTTACCTAATAATTTGCTTATAAGTCTGGGAATTTTAACAAAATTTAAATTCTAGGGGGATACAGGAGTAATGACAAATTACCTTAATGGTGACAGCTGATAAGGTATGGTTTTGGCAGAAACTACCATCTTGCATAATTTTTCTGTACCATTTTATTTAATTCTCCATTAATTGTATTAAAATGCTGACAACACTGAATGCTACAGAGCTGTAATAACGTTAGTGCCACGTTCACTTGTCTGCTTATTTGTAAGAAACGTTTCTTAATGAGCAGACAAGTGAAAATGGAAGTGAAGTATTTAGCATTCATTTTTGTTAATGCCCGTGTCTGCTCTGTTCATTGCTAATCATCAACATTTGTGCACAATTCAGGGTGCAGATTCTATATGGTAAGTAACAAAAGAAAGCAACCAAAGAAATTTAAGCAAGTAAATCCTTGGCAAATTGGTTGAAGTAAAAACATTTAAGCATTGAGGTCTCCCAGGATAGAACTTAAAAAGTGATCTAGCATCTATTAAATCAAATCTATATGAAAGACTTTGGTACAACAAGGAAATCCGGCTTTGTGCCCAGGGTGCGCCATGCGTGGAGTTTGCAAAATTTAATTAAACAAGCAAGTAAAATACACCACAACATCCTCCTTTTTGCACAGTGCTACTTATCTTTAGTGTAGCAGGTAAGTGTGCACCTTTCACTAATGTGAAGAATCATGGAAGATACAGTATTCAAGTCTACCTTAATGGAATTTCCCAACAGCACTGGCCAGGATACTTTCAGGTTCATTCTACAAACAGATCATTATGTATTAATAGGGACAGGGGCTTAATTGTGACCCATCACCCTATATTATATAGAGCTACATATATTGTCATCTCAATATGAAAGGAAGGGCAAACAAGTAAAATGTAATTTGGACTACCAGAAGGTCAAGCAAAAAAAAAAACTGTAAGTGATAGCACAGGACCCTGCTGAGTGCTAATACATTATGGAGGTCTGGAAGACAGAGAGGGATAGGGATGGTGCCACAGTGTCAACTGTAAATTGTGGAGGACAGTCCACAGAGCAGAACTCTGACCATTGCTCTACCCCACAAATGATTCTGATGATTACTCCAGAAGTCACCCAATGATATGGTTCAAAGTCAGCCCGTATCTCACTGAAGATACAGTTGGTAGAGTATTTGGGGTGAATGCTCAACTTGAGAGCCAAAGGGCCCAGTATGGAGGGAATGAAACGGAAGATAAGGACAGGAAGGGAATCTGTGTGCTTGGCAGTGGGCAACCAGGCTGGCTAGGGTTTGTTACTGTGACATGTTTATTTGGTAGTTTGCAATTTCTCTTGCTAATCATTACCTGTCTTTTTTATGTTCCTATTAACATATTTCTGAGAAGTTATGGACACTGTGGAATTGGGTGGGAGTGAAAAATACCCCTTATTGTTAATGCATTATTGATTACAGCCTTTGCACACTTTTACACCATTGTCACAGCAGAGATAAATACAAAAAAGCTCACTAAACTAGCCAAACATTTGGTATGAAAATGAGAGGCAGATGAGTGAAAATAAGAATAAGACAGCAAGCAAATAATGAGTAATGCAGTTATTATAAACCAGTGAGATGAATATAAGCTTTCACTCTGTTGTTCATTTACACAGTTTTATTTGTAGCTTGTCTGCATGTTTTTTTTTTTTTTTTTTGTTTCACAAACAACAACCATCACTACATTATCACCATTGGCTCTTTGCACTCACTGCAATGAGACAACAGCAGAGGCATCCGCCACAAACCAACTGCCACCACGTTTTACTACAGACATACTTACCTGTGATCGCTTCAACTAAATTAGACTGACAGAATGCACTTACATTTCCAAACACATCTCTGTTCACCTTCAAATGCAAAAAAATGTCATCATATTGTTACATGCTTTAGGTAGTCTGCCTTAAGACCACTTCAGATTTGTCTCCATCATTTGCCGTTCTACTCACATGCACCACATTCCTTAAGTGAGAAACAAGATTAGCACTGATGCTAATGAATAAACAGTTAACTGTTTAGGTTTTGGTTTTACTTTTTGAAAAACAGCTTAGACATTTCACATTATGTATCACATAGGATTTATATTCTCTTAATCAAACGGTCTCTATACAGAGAGACACTGTATAACAAGCACTCTTACCCCTCTTAATCCAGACTGTTTACTGCAATATGGAACCAGAGCATATCCATGGAATACCAGATGCAAGACAGGAAACATCCCTGGACATTATGCCATTCAATCACAAGACCTATTCAGTAAAACCAGACAAATTCAGTGTCTAGTTTCTCTAACCCACGTCTTTCAAAAATGGAATGCCAATATGAATATTGCAAAAAAACAAAAAAAAACAAATCCACACTGAAATACAGAGAGCATGCAAATTCCACATTAACAGCACCCAAGCTATAATGTGACCTTAGAATTAGATCTGTATGAACCAGTAGCACTAATTTTTGAGCCATCCTTGCATTTTTTTATCACATAAAATTTGTTACCTTACATTCTGCATGTCTTTCTCTGTAGGTATTCTGACTTTCTTGCTGGATCCGGAAAATGTACATTTTAGAATATCAGGCAACTCTAAAAAATTGTACTGATTTTAAGTGTTTGTGCCTTCCTTTGGACCAAGCATCCAACCAAGGGGGTGCCCCATCTTGAGCCAAATAGGCAGCAGCTCCTTGTGTCCTTGAATTTAATAAGCACTTCAGAAAATATATGAAAGACAATTCTGTAGAAAGCAATAGCTCCCACATCGTCCTGCTTTACATAACATTTATCAAATGTACCAAAAACATACTGTGTACAAGAAATAAATAAATACTTTATAGATTTAGGCATGCCAAACCTATTTCTAAAATTGGAATTTCTCCACCACAAACCGTTTATGTTATATATAGCCTTCAATGAAAACAATTGCGGATTTTTTGAAAACGTTTTTTATGGCATAAATATTTTTGATGCTCAGAATATTACTTCGAGAATATTCAGAGCTGAAAATGGCAGACCTCCTAGTTCTTAACATTAGATGAAGTGGAAATAAACTAATATCAGGTAATTACTACACGTTAGTTTCTCTCAATCAGAACATTTTTCTCTCTTATTCCTTCAAAATAGATAAGAATTTATATTTAGAAGCATAGAAAAACTTTAATTTCCAGAAGAGATAAAGTTGTTGCTTAAATGTTTATACAAAAATATGCACGGTCAGGTTGATCAATACATTGTCTTAATCAGGTAATAAGTAAGCAAAGCGTAAAAGATACATACCCTTCCCTTACTGAAGGGAAAAAAGGCATGTGCTACAAATTTCTTGGAAATACTAAGGTAGAAACTATGGAGAACTAGTTGTGGAGCTTCTTTCTTCCTACCAAGCACTTGGGTGCAAAATTTTTTTGAAAATCAATTTCCTACACTCTAATTTGGATTTTGCTCCAGAGGACATGGAAGCAGTCTCGGATGAACACAGAGAGAGGTTTCACCAGGACACTGCTCAAATGTAGAGACATTAGAATGGAAATTGGAGGGACTCTATGTTAGCAGACATCTGTTGGTCATTCCACTGTGAAACACCTTCAGAGGATTACAACAGAAATACTTTTTGTAAGTAACAATTATATTTAAAACAATTATACATGTAAGTTATACCTTTTCAAGTCCAAGTTAATTTTCAAAATAAAAAATAACCTTTCCTTTAAAATAGTGGTTTTAATTTTATACTTTAATCTTTTAACAGCTAGGTGTGATAGAGGAATTTGGTTGTTAAATTTGGAGTCAGCACCCACAGCTCTATAAAGAACACCTAAACTTTTTGACTCAAGTGAAAAAGTTTTTTTTTTTTTTGGACCAGTGTATTTAGAAAATACCATTCAAAACCCTTGTTGACATGTAAGGAATGTTCAAATTATGTGAACAGTGGCTGACTTAAGAATTAAATCCAGGCACCAAAAAAGGTTCAATTAGTTTAATAATACTGCTGCCATTTTAGTCCCTTTTTTAAACACTCATTTAATAGAATACATTTCATTTCTTGTTACAGCTCCTTCATAACACTTTTACACCATCCACTGTCTGAAATTAAATATCACCTGCCCAACCCTGCATCAAGTATGAGGTTTCCCCTTTCCCAACTCTTCTGAGTATTAACATCCTCACAATAATATCTATCACATATTTTTCCTGCTTTATTTTCTAGTAGGATCTCAAACTTGGGCAGGCTCTGCTCTCCAGCATCTCCAAAGTCCCTTCTTTCTTGCTCTTTCCTACAATTTCACATATCCTCCTTTCCACATCACCCAGTCCAGGATCATCCCTTTCAGTCTTCGTTTTGTCTTTTTCATTAGAGGTATCATTAGGGAGGATCTTGTCTGAACCTGTCTCTTTTAAACCTCATTTAGTTCAGTTTGTAACATGTTGTTGAAGAGTATGTTATTACCATGTCTCAGTTGAATGAGTCCTCTTAGGGCTTTAGATAGAAAGTTACAGAGGGAAAGGAATTTAAGAAGATTTACAAACAACCGGAAAACACTCCACTGTCCAGAAGATCATCTACGATTGTAGATAATTTCAAAAAACTGCCAACATGTTCAGACCAGGCTGCACCAGCAAGTTCAGCTTGAGAGCAGCACACAAGATGCTGAAAGAAGTTTCTAAGAACCCACTGTTCATGTCAAAGTGCACGAGTCTACCATTAAAAATGGCTGCACAAATTAGATCTATATAGGAGGCATACTAAAAGGAAACATTTGCTATCCTGAAAAAAAAAAAAAACATCAGGGAAACACTAAAGTTTGTTCATGAACAACTGGGCAAAATCTAGGTTTTCTGAAACAACGTGCTGTGATTTGGACAGACAAGGCAAAGGCAGAGTTATCTGGCCACGGTATTTGAAGACATGTTCAGTGAGAACCAGACAGCATTTGACCAGAAGAACTGGATACCAACTGAAAAGCACGGTGGTGGAATGCTATAATTTGGGGCTGCTTTGCTGCATAAAACCCTGGGAAGCTGACAAACATAAAATGCACTATTAATTCTTCATTGTACCAGTGGATGTTTGAGAATAATGTAACATCAAGACTGAAGCTGAACAGAAAGTGGACCTTGCAACAAGACAATGACCCGAAACATACCAGTAAATACACCAAGGAATGGTTGAAAAGAAAGAAATGAGGATTCTAGTATGTCCAGTGGTTCGTCATGTGGTGACTGTGGCAATACACAGTGTCATTTGCATGCCCGCAAGTCAAAGCTGGGATATGAATTCCATCCACAGGCTGTGAGGGGTTGAAATGGGCTGTACATGCATGAAACCTGTCAAGGATCACACAGCTGATGGAATTCTGCATGACACAGTGGGAAAAACTCTCTCTAAGTCAATGTCAGAGACTAGCAGAAATTTGTATAAAAATTCCTTTTTCAGGTTGTTTCTGGCAGATAATACCAGCTATTAGAGCCAAGGGTGCACCTACAAACAGAAATTGCATATCTGTTCATTTTCCATTGAAAAAAGTATTGCAAAGTCAATTTTTCAATTTCCCCCCCCATCTACATTACCTTTGTCTAAGGTTACTGTTTAAATGAAAATTAACTCTTAATATGCCACCACTTATTAAACAAAATCCATGAGGTACGCTTACTTTTTCATACTGCTGTAATGTAGATTGTGAGTATCTGCATATGAAAAACAGAAGAAAAAAGTTTCTGCCTTAATAATCAGTGCAGAGAACACAATTGGACATTTTAATAAATGCTTGAAATTATGGTTGTGCACAATTACATTCGAGTCATTACCAGTCATAATTCAAGCAAATAAAATGTTATGCGTTTAATCTAAATCAATACTATATTAAAAGAAGGGGCAGGGCATACGACATTTTTGAGATGATAGAAAAATCTAAAAATTGGATACCCCTTTTTATCAAGTTACTGGCACCCTTTCAATTGTTGTAGTAAGACAAGCGCCTCATACTTACCTAAACCACAAAACGGTAATTCATTTCACCCTAGAATAAAAGTATCAGCGTTGGGCCTCGTGGCTGTTTAAGCAACAAAAGTATCAGTAATTGTTACCTGCATCTACTGCGTTTACGGTTCCACCCTGAAGAGACCTGATTTTTTTGGGATCGGATAATGGTCACTTTGATATGTGGTACTTAATTCCAGTTTAAATTCCATTGCCCAAAGTTAAAACATTCAGATCGAATTTTCCCTCGAGGATGTGGCCTAACTACGTCATGTGCATAATATGACATACTAACAGAAGAGGCGTGGTGAGAGACGAACGGGCAGATATCAGAATGTTATTCGTCTCTTTGAAAGCCCTCCAGCACAAAATAGCCATACACCATTTCATCACTCTTGGCTCCTGCTCCGTTGTGTATCCAAATTCTTCTTTGAACAATGGTGAAGGAAATCACGGCAGAAAATGAAAAACGCATGTAATTCCATTGTCGTTTTGCAGTGAGTCACGAGCTCTGCTTCTAAAACGTATAACACTAAGACCACGAGGAGAAAACACACGCGGGGGTCCATGTTCACATCTTACCTGCGTCACAATGCCAAAATTCCACATAACACTGAAATATGTACATTTAATGTATATTATGTAATGTAAATAGCTACTGACATCAATTCGGATTTATTCACCATTTATTTACAGATGTTTGGGATTGGCTCCAGCAGACCCCCGTGACCCTGTAGTTAGGATATAGCGGGTTGGATAATAGATGGATGGATGTTTGTTATTTTCACGATTAGCGTAAAGTTCCTACATCGGAATAAAAGCTATGCGAATACGGTTAAAGGTTAGTTACAATGAAATCCAGAAGTAGATCCTGTCCAGCGCTGTGCTGCATTACATCTTGAAGTAAATCAGTTTAACCCAAGGCTACATATTTCCTCTACATGCAATGATAGATCACTTCTATGTAGTCTTTGTGTCCATCTAAAGTGCTGTGCAAATGTTTGCACGAAAACTGCACAAATCAACAGCTATGTTTTCGTTTGCGTATATCTGATTTTGTAACGCGGTAAGATTTCTGTGGTAGCCTCGTTTTCTCCTTTTTTAAAACGTTTTCTGTACGCAGCTGAGAATTACATCAAGTTACTACACTAAAGCTCTGCTAAAATTAGCTAAATATAATAAACGGCGTGCCGTGACAAACATGAACATAAGCATTCATCGTGGTTACATGGTGAATATGAAATAATCAGTGGCACCGTACGACGTATTCGTTGCTTCTTCCTCAGTATGTGGCCCAGCCCCTCCGAAACACATGCCAAAGCTTCCTTCCTTCCTTCCTTCCACCCTTCCACCAAGGCAGAAAAGAGCCGTTGAGTCGCCGGTACTAGCTGATAAAAACAGCCTACTGGACTGTAGGCATTACTGGAACTGCCCCTTATCGTTCGTCACAGTTTCGCGGCCACAGGGAAGTGAAAATGAAATTGAGCTTCCGATAAGTGACGGTAGCGTCCTGGCGCACCAATGATAGAGCGCGCCGGACTTCCGGGCTCCTCGCGCAAGACGCCCTCTAAAGGCCCAGGCGAGCGAACAAGACGGGAGGGGATTTCCAGGCGGATCAGTGTTTCCTTTACTTGTTTTGCTTTCGATCTGGACGCTGAGCAAAGCCAAGTTAAGTTTTAGTTTTGTTACTGGGCATCAGAAACTTAAGTGAGAGTGAATCAAAGGTTTTTCGAAACAAACTTTCCGTACTTATTAAGAATCAGTGCCCGCGGATCTTCTGCAAAGAACAGGCATTTTCTACCAGGTAACGACGACTATTATGATCCTTTTCGCTGCAGTTATTTATTTTGTTATAAACAGGAAGTGGCGCGGTTGCAGAATCTTAGATAATAAGGTCAGAGATGTGTGGATCATGTGAATCCGGAGAGCAGGACTGAGGTTTAATTTCACTTTTGGATTTCGACTTGATTTGTGTGTACGCTGTGTCAGCCGCTGCGTCTGTCTTCTTTTGATCTCAAATAATAATAAGCACTTCCTTTAAAAAGGCACGAGGGTGCTTGCTATCAGTGCGATTTAAAGCTGATGTTACAAAAGCCGGAGTTTGAGTTCAAACGACTGCTCAGCAAGAGATATTTTTTTTCCACCTGCGATCAACTGCAGGGCTTCTGCTCCCAGGGCGGCGGTTGTTGCCAGACGCCAGGTTACCTTAACTGGTTGGGTTGGGTGGCTAAGGTACAAGATACTAATTATTTGTCGAAGTAAACGCTTCAGTCGTTGGGCATCTGGACATTATTCACATGGACACGGCGAGGAAAACTGGCATTTGGATTGGAATACACTGGACGATCTTTAACTGTGTTCTGTTTATATGTTGATCTAGTTGTGCTGTCATAACACTGTTTTTGACCATGTGTCAAATTCAGAGTGAGATTATTTTGCTTATTTTTTACACCCTTTTGAGCATACTGGATTATCTTCTACTACTTTCCTAATGTTGTGTTTTTCCTTTTTTTGGAATGCTAGCCAACTTCATTTTTTCCAGCTGTCCGAGCGGACTTTGAGCTCGCTCGTATGTGTGACGGCGCTTGCCCCTCTATTTTTGCAGCACTAGACAGTTTGGTTTGATCGACACTTTGGAGAGCCAATGGTAAGGGAGAATTACGGTACGATAGCTAATCCAGTTGGGGACTATCAGAGGGCCACGCACACCTACTTTTAGTGGAGACCTGCGCAGTGTGTGGTTTATGTTTGCGCACGTTTCGCTGTGTTTAGTTCTTTATACCATTTGAAGTACAGTTTCTGATATTTATGGCACCTGTTTCTGCACGATGGTTGGTATTTTTTAAAGCAGAAGGTTTGGGCTAGTGGCCAGCTGCACAGTGTAAACAAGCCAGTCAACGTTTAATGAAAGCATGTGGTTTTCGCGTGTGCTGTTCCTGGCCGCGCGGGCATTTCAACATTCGACCGCTGGAGCGGCAGACATGGTGATAAGAAGAATATTTGAAAGGTTCATAATTGCCTTTTACACTGATACGAAGTACTAAAAACAAAGTATAAACTGCTATTTATAAAGAAGTCGGTACCACAGACAAAATTGAGACTTGCGACGTATGATTATATATTACAGTATATACAGTGTATTGTGTAATCGGAGGTCAGCCGTTCAAATTAATAAAAGTCCATATTTACATATTGTGTAAAGTATAAAATAGAATATTGTGGAGTCCAGTGTCTTTTTCAAATACATGTAAATAATAAAGCTTCCAGGAAGTATATTTCAATTCTTATGACAATAAAATGAATGTTAAACTAGTAAGTGAAATACAAGGCAACAATAAATGACTATAGTATACCAGTAGTGCAAATCAAACTAATGTATCTTGCAAAACACACCGCATAAATTATACAATATGGAGTATTGTAAACTATGCAGTGTACTTCTTGGGGTAAAAACTACTTCTGAGTTCTACGTACCTCGTATTGATTCGGCACTCCGTTAGTCTACGTGTGTGAGCTGTTGGTGTCCCGATTTTATTTGGAGTTTTTCATTACGGTCATTTACCTTTTCGCAGCAGGTACGTAAATCATTTCAAGTGACGGTAAGTTAGTTTGTCCTGTATGGATAATATAAACTTGACCGTTGATCAAATCACTCAGTAGAAATATTGCAATATTTTCAAATTAGTTCTTAATTCTCGATTTTTGGCACCTGATGAATTAGGTGTATTTGTTTATTTTGTTGGAACAGACCTGATATATATCACACTGTATTACTGTTTAAAAACGTCGGACAGATTTTAACACAGACAGTCCTTTCCAAAAAGTTTTATTGTTGAAGTGAATTGTGGATGTTATCTATAGGAGGTTGTGCGGCCATTTCATTACCCTTCACGTTTAATAAAAGTGAGTTAAGCTGTTTTGTTTGTAATTATTTTGAATACATTAATATCCATGTATAAATGAAATAAGATTGAAAGGTTGTCATAAATTATTTATTTAGTCTTTTAATCTTTGATTTTTCACAGCTCAGAATTTATAAAGGAGGTAGCCAAATACTTCTTATATTGGAGGCGTTGAATCCCTATCAGTATTGTGCACGTAGCTACCAGATAAACACTGATGCCTGGAAGCCCCAACCAGGAAAAAAAAGTCCCTTTAGAAGGCTGAACGGTTTTAAGGCACTATGATAATTACAACTGATAAATGGCGTTTAAGGGAAAACTACACCTTTCTGTCTTGCACCTGTGCTCACTGAAACTTTTTTTTTTTCTTTTTTTGGTCACAGTACTGGTGGGAAACAGGAAATCAATTTCCACCAATACCAGATGTACATCTTTTAAATTATATTTATACTGCCAAGCGGATGAGTTTGAGGTCACAATAAATACAAAATCACTGCTAAAGTTTTCCTCTGCTCTAATGTTCTCATCTGTTATGTAAACATTTAATTAGTAATCTAATACATGGGTAAGTTTAAATACAATCCAGCAATTTGTCTCATCTTTCTGATGATTAGGCTAGCTTTTCCTCAATATGTACCAGAAAGCAGGGCTTTTGATTAAATTATGTGGTGCCAATTAAAAGTAACATTTCTTTAACACATTAAATATCAATGATCACTTTATCTTATCAGTTAAAATTAATGTGATTGTAACACTGCTGAAGTAAAACTAAGGCCCCATCCACATTACTACATATTTGTTTAAAAATGCAGCAATCAGTCTCCATTTTTGCTTTTCGTCCACTCTCCCAGCGTTTTCAATCCACAAACTGATACTTTTAAAAACGCTCACCATAGCTGTATACTTCTGAAAATGCAGTTTCAACGTTGTGGGTGGATGAAAATGCTGTTTTGTTTTTGAAACACAGACCCTAATCATGCTCTGATTGGTTCTTACTTATTACATCTCTCTTCCCTGATTGGATCGTGCTCAGTACAACATCCTATTCCCTGACTGGTCCCTCTTCTTGGAAGAAAACCATATTCCAGCATAGTGGGCATAGAAGAGTTTCTTTCCATGGCGCTTGTGTTGCTTACCTTTATGTATCTTAATTGCTTTTTGTACAGTTTAAATGCTGCATGCATGTGCAAAAAGGAAATAATTTACCATCTGTTACAGTTTTGTGATAAGTCAGTGGCTGACCACGTTAACGAAACCTTTGAAGATTTTTTCCACCGATGTGAGCATGTCCAGTGTAGGCAAACATCTGCGTCATATGTGTTTTCATATTCACATTTTGGTATGGACAGAGAAACTTTTGTGAATGGCTTGAAAGTTCTAGTATGGATGAAGATCATTTTGGTTTAAAACACTATTTTTAAATGAAAACTTGTTAGTGTGGATGTAGCCTAATGAATCTTATCAATTTTATTCTTGTTTTGAATTGCCCCTTCTGGCCATAATAAGTAAAATAGGAAATTTTTAATCCAGGTTAGTGTCTTCTCTAAGTGAAGATAGTGTTAGTGCCTTTTTAAGTGAGGAGTTAACAGATTTAGAATGTTAGAATCCAGCCCCAGTTAGGGTTGTGCAGTATATGCTGAAAAAGTACTGGAAAATCCAGTTTTTAAACTGGTACAGTTCCAGTATTACTGAAGTACACAGTAGTTTTGAAAGACATTGTGCTTAGGTCTTTGTTTATTGTATTGTCTGACACGCTGTAAAGTCCATGGGGGACAGACCTCCCCTCTTCCCATTCAGCTCACTAGAGCAATCTTTCTTAAACTATGGGTAGTGAAAGTTTGTGATGAGTCGCCACATGATTGTGTTGTAAAATTACAAAAGTTCATCCATATATGAATTCTGTGCCATGTGAAATGCCTGCCACTATTTATTGTACCTTTTATTGCAGCAGTATGTGAAACAATGCCATTGACGTAACAAGGAGAGCTTTCATTACCGTGGCATGAACATATAAGTTCTCATCAACTCCATCTCACAGCGTATTAAACAGTCACTCTGAGACGACTGACACAAAGACGCATATAAGAAAGGGATAGAGAGGAGGAACCGACAGATGATCCTGTGAGGTGAAGAGACTGTTGTGTTAGACTGAATGTCAAAATGAAAATAACAGGTGCAGGACAAGGATGTGACAATTTTCAAAGTGTTATGAAGGGTATATATACAGTGCATCCGGAAAGTATTCACAGCGCATCACTTTTTCCACATTTTATGTTATAGCCTCATTCCAAAATTGATTAAAATAATTTTTTTCCTCAGAATTCTACACACAATCCCCCATAATGACAACGTAAAAAAGTTTACTTGACATTTTTGCAAATTTATTAAAAACAAAAAAATTGAGAAAACACATGTACATAAGTATTCACAGCCTTTGCCATGAAGCTCAAAATTGAGCTCAGGTGCATCCTGTTTCCCCTGATCATCCTTGAGATGTTTCTGCAGCTTAATTGGAGCCCACCTGTGGTAAATTCAGTTGATTGGACATGATTTGGAAAGCCATACGCCTGTCTATATAAGGTCCCACAGTTTACAGTTCATGTCAGAGCACAAACCAAGCATGAAGTCAAAGGAATTGTCTGTGGACCTCCGAGACAGGATTGTCTCGAGGCACAAATCTGGGGAAGGTTACAGAAACATTTCTGCTGCTTTGAAGGTCCCAATGAGCACAGTGGCCTCCATCATCCGTAAGTGGAAGAAGTTCGAAACCACCAGGACTCTTCCTAGAGCTGGCCGGTCATGTAAACTGAGCGATCGGGGGAGAAGGGCCTTAGTCAGGGAGGTGACCAAGAACCTGATGTTCATTCTGTCAGAGCTCCAGAGGTCCTCTGTGGAGAGGGGAGAACCTTCCAGAAGGACAACCATCTCTGCAGCAATCCACCAATCAGGCCTGCATGGTAGAGTGGCCAGACGGAAGCCATTCCTTAGTAAAAGGCACATGGCAGCCCGCCTGGAGTTTGCCAAAAGGCACCTAAAGGACTCTCGGACCATGAGAAACAAAATTCTCTGGTCTAATGAGACAAAGATTGAACTGTGTGGTGTGAATGCCAGGCATCACGTTTGGAGGAAACCAGGCACCGCTTATCACCAGGCCAATACCATCCCTACAGTGAAGCATGGTGGTGGCAGCATCATGCTGTGGGGATGTTTATCAGCGGCAGGAACTGGGAGACTAGTCAGGATAAAGGGAAAGATGACTGCAGCAATGTACAGAGACATCCTGGATGAAAACCTGCTCCAGAGCGCTCTTGACCTCAGACTGTGGCGACGGTTCATCTTTCAGCAGGACAACAACCCTAAGCACACAGCCAAGATATCAAAGGAATGGCTTCAGGACAACTCTGTGAATGTCCTTAAGTGGCCCAGCCAGAGCCCAGACTTGAATCCGATTGAACATCTCTGGAGAGATCCTAAAATGGCTGTGCACCGACGCTTCCCATCCAACCTGATGGAGCTTGAGAGGTGCTGCAAAGAGGAATGGGCGAAACTGGCCAAGGATAGGTGTGCCAAACTTGTGGCATCATATTCAAAAAGACTTGAGGCTGTAATTGCTGCCAAAGGTGCATCGACAAAAGTATTGAGCATAGGCTGTGAATACTTATGTACATGTGATTTCTCAGTTTTTTTATTTTTAATAAATTTGCAAAAACCTCAAGTAAACATTTTTCATGTTGTCATTATGGGATGTTGTGTGTAGAATTCTGAGGGATAAAAATTTAATTTAATCCATTTTGGAATAAGGCTGTAACATAACAAAGTGTGGAAAAAGTGATGCGCTGTGAATACTTTCTGGATGCACTGTATTGGGTGGAAGAGTATGTGTGTATTTTTTTATATATAGTCCGGTCCATAGGCTTTTGGACAGTGACACAATTTTCATAATTTTGGCTCTCTACGCCACCACAATGGATTTGAAATATCTTATTTGAAATATAGACTTTCAGTTTTAATTTTAAGGGGTTTACCAAAAATATTGTGTGATCCGTTTAGTAATGACAAACATTTTTATATACGGTCCCCCGATTTTTCAGGGGCTCAAAAGTCAAGTCAAGAGGTGGTTCCTTCAAGTGGTTCAAGTGGTTCCTTCATTATTTCATTCATTATTAAGCAGGTAAAAGGTCTGGAATTGATTTCAAGCAAGGGATTTGCATTTGAAATTATGAACTCTTGATATGAGATCCAAAGAGCTGTCCATGCAAGTTAAATAAGTCCATCATCAGGCTGAGAAAACAAGACAAACCCTTTAGAGAGAGAGCAGAAACATGAGGAGTGGTCAAATCAACCATATGGAACATTCTTAAAAAGAAAGAATGCACAAGTGAGTTCAGAAACTCCAGAAGGCTTGAACAATCACGGAAGACAACTGTGCTGGATAATTGCAGAATTCTTTCCTTGGAGAAGAATAACTCCTTCACAACATTTAGCTAAACAAAGAACATTCATTGCCAAAGTGTACAATTATGAGAAGACTTCATGAAAATAAAGAGTTTTAATAACCCTTTTAATAAAGGGTTTAAAACAAGGTGCAAACCACTGGTAAACCTCTAGCATATGAAGGGCAGATTAGACTTTGCCAGAAAAAAAATTTTAAAAGCCTGTCCATTTCTGCAACAGTTTTCTGTGGACAATATATATCAGAATGTTGGAAAGAGAAGAGTTTGGAGAAGAGAAGTAATAGCTTATGATCCAGTGAATACCACATCATCTGTGAATCAAGGTAGAGGCAGTTTTATGGCATAGGCATGCCTGACTGCCTGTAGAAGTCGGTCAGTAATGTTTATTGATGAATTGAAGTGCAAAGGGTTATACTGTCTACTGCGATTCAGCCAAATGCTGCAAAATTGATTTACAAGGAGCGAAAATATACTGCAAAAGCAAACCAAGTGCTTTTCAGCACAAAGTAATGTCAGATCCTTCAAAGGCCAAGTCAATTAACTGATCTTAACCCAAATGGACATGCATTTCACTTGCTGAAGACAAAACCGATGTAAGAAGTCCAAAGAACAAACAGCAACTGCAGACAGCTACCTGCAGTAAAGGCCTGGCAAAGTATCACTAGGTTGGAAACCAAGCATTTGGAGATGGCCATGGGCTCCAGACCTAAGGCAGTCATTCAATGTAAAGGATTTTCAATTGAACATGATGATTATATTTATGATTATGTTAGTTTGTCCAAATACTTTTGTTGTTTCTTAAGGGCTTAACGATATTTTTGGTAAACCCCTTAAATTAAAGCTGAAAGTCAAAACTTCAATCACATAATGATTTCTTTATTTCATATCCATTGTCGTGGTGTACAGACACAAAATTATGAAAATTGTGTCACTGTACAAATACTTATGGACCTGACTGTTGTACGGAAAATGTAGTTCTAGTGATGATGAACATGTTTTCTGTTATTGCATACATTGAATCCAAAGTTTAATGTGCCTTGGCTAGAATTAGTTCTTGTCCAACTGTGTGAAAGTGGTCTGATAAATGGCTATCATCTGGTATTGTGAAGGACGTAATTCTTAGACATGCAGGTTAGTTGGATTAGTGATGTTAAATTGGCCGTGGGTGTCTGTGTCTATTTACTTGGCATTGGACTGGTGCCCTGTTCAGGGGTTGTTCTTGCCTTGCATCCTATTCTTGCTGGGATAGGCACCAGCTGCCCTGCATCCCTGCTCAGGGTGAGCAGATTTGGATGGATGGAATATTATTGTTGCAATACTTCCCTCAAACCAACCCAGTTTTCTCATTTAGTAATATTGGTGTCAGAAGTATGCTTGAAATGAAACAAAAAGCTTTACTGTTTAATGATATGCCCAATTTTATTTGTCTCTTTGTGACTCAGTTGTCATTATGATAATAATAACAACTTTTCTTGGGTCCAAGTATGGTACTGATTTTCATGTTTTGGTCTTTAGATTAAAATGTTTCAGAATACCAGCACTGGATAATTTAAGGGGGAATCACTGCTTGTAGCAAGGCAGTAAGATGTGCTGTAGACTCAGTATGGGACAATCTCCTTAAGCTGCCCTCCTCCCATTTGACATGTTTTGAGTCCGCAATGTAAAACAATACCATATCCTCTCCATTCTTCTCTTTGACATGCTGCAGGGACAGCAAATTTCTTTGACCTGGAGAATTCTAAGGGAATCCATAGCTTGTAACATAATAGGGAGGTGGAAGTTTATGTGATGCAATAGGGTTGACGTACGGGTGATGGGGAGTTATCCTTTATTTGCTTCAGTATCATTTTGGTACCAGTTCTTAGGTCAGAAAGCTGGTATTTAAACCAAAGTCATAGTTTTTTTTTTCAAAGTATTAAAAGTGCTACTTTTTGGATTGTTTCTATGTATTTAATGAGCCCTTAATTGATACTAAAGTTCTGAAAGTGGTTAACTGAATAGCAACCACTTTTTCAGAAAATATCAGAAAGTACTGCAGTGCATTTATAAACATCTTAAATTTATGTTAAGCTAACTTATTTAATGGGAAGCTTAAGGAGAGGGAGAAAAAATCTTTGGAGTAATAATAATACCCATGGCTCACTTTATTAGGTATGACAGTTTTTTTGTTTGGTTTTTTAATAAAAAAACTGTCAAATGTTTAAAAGTGAAATGCAATTATTTAATAGTGGTTTATTTTATAAGTAATTTTTTTTGTTATTTACAGCCACTATTAGTCTTTCTGAACACATGTTAATCCAATTCAGGGTCAATGTGTTACTGCTATTTATAAGTCTTGAATGAAAAACAATAGTACACATACAATAGTTATAATGAAGCTAAATATAATTTGTATGACGTATTTCTCTAAAAGTTTTGATTTTTCTTTTCTTTGACATTACGATTTTCAGAAAGTTGGAAATAAGCACCTGAAGTCTAAAAATGTATTATAAAAAAAGAGGACACAAATTTAATTTTTGAAAATAACATTGCCATGACATACTTATCAATAAAACAAGCAATAACATAAGAGATACAACCACATACTTCAAAATCAATGCAGAGAAAACTAAAGAAAAATAGAAAGGTAAAATGAATTTCAACTCCCACCTAAGAGAGAGAGAAAAAAGAAAAGAAAGAGCAAGAAAAAATCTTTTTAAATATGATAGAACAAGTAATAACATAAGAGATTAAATTACAGACCCAGTATGCTTATTCTTAAATAATATTAATACATTTTTGATGTGTTTTTTAAGAAAAAAATATCTAAGGGAAAATCTAATCTAAGATAAAATAGAATGTCTTTTTCCCCACTAAGTTATAGAAGGTGGATTGGAATTCTAGTGCTGTGGTAAAGGATATCACAATATATTTACCCCTATGTACTTCAACTTAATCCTGGAGTACACCATGAATTTGGAGGGATTATAACACCAAAGCTATCTGAGAAGAATGTAAATTTTTGTCCAAAATGATGTTAATTTAGTGCATTCCCAATAAAACATATGTCCTAGAGGTGCTAGAGCTAGATGGCAATGTTCACAATTTGAATCTTGCCCTGGGTAAATTTTAGACCATTTTTAATCAGAGTAATTGATGCTGAAATGGCTGTGGTGTGTGAACGTGTGTGACTGTATTCCGCTGTGATGGACTGGCGACTCATCCAGGGATTGTTCTTGCCATGCAGTATATGCTTGATGGGAAATGCGCTAGCCACTTGCTGCTCTGCTCAGGATTAAGTGGGCTTAGCAAATGATATAGTATAAATGTGATTGAAGAAAGATTTAGTTGAATTATGGAATGCTTGGCACATACAGAACTACAGTGTTTTTTTGTATGGCTGAGTTCTATTCCTTTTCAAAGATGCTAGTTTAAATATTCTTTTCTCACCATTCTAGATTCTTTGAAATGTTTTTATGTAATGTTGAAATACTGTCTATGAGTCTTTTTTTTCATTATAGCATCCCTCATTTTATGTGTTTATAAAAAGACTTGCAGCCTTCTGTCCATTTTCTAAAACTACTTAATTCAAGTTTAGAGGCACCTGGTGTCCAGAGGAGCAAGCTTTTATATCTAGTAGTATGAATAATCTTTGGGAACTGCACAAAATGCACACCTACTTGATCTCTATAACGATTAAAGTCATTTCTATACAGTATAGCATATATATACTATTTTTTTAGGTCTTATCTAGAAATAACATTTTTTAACACTTATATACTGCATTACATTGTCAGCAGTTTTATTCTGTTTTTATAAAAGCATCAAGGGAAACTAAAGTAGTTTTCCTATACAGAAATCTTGAAATATCCAGCAGCATTTTGTTCACAAATGAAGTTTTACAACTTAAAACAATTAAAAAAAAATGATATACATTAAAAACATTACAACAGTTAATGTATATTTAATACATAGCCAAACAGTGGCAAATCGGTATTTGGCTAGACACCCTGTCCACCAACTTAAGGGACACTTAACAATAATATAACACTTCCACTGTGTTTCAACTATGATTTGATATGGAACTATAATTAAAATGGAGAAGAAGAAATTCTGTCAAAGTAACAGTTTTAAAATGGAGTTAATTACTTTTCTCCTGGTTCTTATTAGGGACATGAAAGTTAAGTGAAGTGTTGCCTTTATTTGACTTTAATAGTGTAATCTGGTATTATGCTTTACTTAACAGATGCCTTATGTTAAGTTAATGTTGCAGGTTATGTTTGTGTACACAGCAAAACAGTGACAATGTAAAATGACAACAATATCTTTTGACTGAATGTGGGACGTCAAGCTCTGCAGATAACATCAACATTGTTCTCTTTAGTAATGATAAACCCAGTAGGGGTCCCAATATTTTGCATGAGTAAGCTTATGTAGATCAACATACTGGTAATAGTTTTGACATGACAAGAAAGTGTCAATTTCATACAGGACAACTAGACATGGGATTTCAACACAGGATAACTTCATGCAGATGAGTACTACTTGCAAAGGATGTAATTTCTGCCATGTTTGCTGTTAATACATGTGAGCTGGAGGATAAATACAGTCATGCTAATTTTGTTCATATACAAAGATTTTTTTTGTTTAAAAAAGATGTTTAAAATATTGTGCAGCATTAATATTACATCTTCTACTGTATAAATACTTTTTAGGGTCTGTGAATGTTAGTTACATAAAATAACATTATCAAACCCACTTAATCCAGTGCATGGATGGGGACCTCATAGCAGTGGGCACAAGGTGGCAAACAGCCCTGGAGATGGTAACAGTACATTTATGGATCAATGTTAGTTGAATAAGAAGTACTATAAGTTTATGGTTGTGACCGTTATTTATCCATATCTAGCTCACATTTGGTCATATGGATTTAGTTAATAATGTACGTTTAAAAAATCATCAGATTAAATTAAAATATTTATAAAAAATGTCCCAATTGTTAGCAGTTTGGTGTTTTAGATTAACAGCTTACTTATTCTTATCTAGTATGACACATTGGGTCTGAAGTAGTAAGATGACTATAGTACTGCATGCAAACTGTGAAACTCTAGTACAGAGACATATTTGATTCCCAAGTTCAGTTTTGGCATACATGCAGTAAATTAATTTTATTGTGGAGTGATTCCATGCTACTGTAATGAGAATAATGTGCTGTGTTGTGTTGGTTTTTAATAACAAAACTCTGTCTGGATTATGTAGGATGAGGTGCTGAAATTCAAGCCCTGCAAATTATACTTTATTTTATGTTATATCTGGCGACTGCATTTAATCTTTCATGATGTTCAGAAAATATGTTTTGTAAACTCTAAATTAAGCTTCTTATTTACCTAGAAGCCTCTCTTTGCTGTCAGTGATAATCAGAAGGCTGGAAGATGATTTATCTTGTAAATTTTATTATTACTATTTCTGGACTAGAGTATATAAGGACACAGGATCCCAGTTTTAGTTTACACACATGTTTATAAGTAAGCAAATATCTTCAAAGAAGCATGCTTGTTTAAATAGAAATTTTGTACCTAGATCAATCAAACAGATTTTTTCGCCATCTTTATTGGCAGCCTGCCTACTAGCATAACGTTTATTTTACAGTAAATATTTTGCTATTGTAAGAAGAGGACTATCTGTGAATGATAATTTATCAACAGCTTTTACAATCATACTCAAAAACTATGTTTGTCATATTTGTAGAATGTGTATACTGTAAAAAAACGGTACAAGACATATTTACAATAAAAGAGCAGCGTGTTACAATATAGGTTATTGGATGCTGAGAGAACACAATTTATATTAAAAAAAAAAAAAAACCTTTAGATATATATAAAACATATTTCTGTGTATTAGGGCAGAGCAATTATAGCAAAAAAAATTAAACCTCGGTTTAAAAAAATATACATTTTTATTATCAGTGATTAAAAAAAGTAAGAAAACGTCTTTCTGCACTGACTTTTTTTTTTTTTTTTTTTTAATCATTGGTTTTTACATTTTTTTCCTCCTTCTTCCATGTGGCCTCCACATTCCTTTTACATTACTTACGGAGATCTTTCCTTGAATTTTCTACAGTTTTCCTAACAACATTTTGTTTTTTGTGGCCCTCACTGCTCTTCCTCCCTTTACCTAAGACACACCTTTATCACAGCTGGAGGGTTGCAGGAGTAGGAAGGCGTGATGGACAGCTCTGTTGTTTTCTTCCCCTGGCCCCACATAAGGCACACTCTGCTCCTAACGTAATTATGATGTCCAACTGGATATATAATGGGAAGTGCACCTTGTGTAGTCCATGTGAGATCAGGATGAAGAATACTTGAGAGCTGTTGATTAGGGACAGGTTTTAACTTCATCCCTTGCTTTCTTGCGCAAGTTTCATTTCACCATTTCTCTTTTAAGTGCTGAAATATACTGGATGTGCTGCCACTTTTAACTGCAGTCGTCTTTTTACAAACTTTGCATTTTACTTAGTTTGTTTGACATCTGCGCTTTCATATCTGAACTAATTCAAAACAACTGACTTAACATTACAACCGTTCTTTGGATTGAACAGATTTGTAAGAGAAGCACTGTTTGTCATATTGTTCACATTAATACTGTAATGGCCCTTCCTGGACATGACTAACAAAACCGCATTGATGGCATTGCTTGTTCCGTCAAACAGAGACCGGGGTCCAAGCTGAAAATCTGTCCTTAACTGCAACTAGACTAGACAAAAGTTCTTTTAAAAAAAAAAAAAAAAAATAATGTAATTGAGTATTTCCAGTTTTACCTTTTTGACAATTAATTTATCCCAATTTAAAGTTTTCCCATATCGGGGTAAGATCTTCATTTATTGGAATATAATTTAATTGTGAACTGTAGTTGCATATAAAAGAAAACGACAAATTGCAATACATTGCTAAGCTGGGGAAGAGCTCACAATATTTTCCAAGTTTCTTCTTTGGGCAACTTACATAGTTACAATGCATGTGAGAGCACATATCTTGTGCACATAGTACCTGTTTATTGTGCCACTTTATTGAATTCTTCACAGTGTGAAACAATAACTTTTAATGCAGCTGCTGATTTTGTCAATTTGCAGCTAAACTCCATATTAAACTGTACTATTCTACGACCAATGGAAAACTGCAAAGCAAAAAAACATCAAATGAACTTTATCTAAGGTACAGGCAGTCCCTGGGTTACGTACGAGATAGGGACTGTAGGTTTGTACTTAAGTTGAAGTTGTATGTAAGTCGGAACAGGTACATTATTTTAATAAATGCTATTTTTGACCGACTGTAACCAAGTGCTCTGTCAATGAATGATGGAGTTTCACCTCTCTCTGACCTTTTTATTATTTCTACTTTATTTTCAATGGTGACAGTTTTTCTCTTCTTTAGTGTATCACCAGCACTTGCATCAGATTTGTGTTTCAGATACATTTTTGAAGGGTGAAGACAAAAGGTTAAGATCAGCTCTTCTGCACAGCACTATACACACTATCACAGCAGGAAGGCACCCGTTGTAAACACGTCTGATGTACTGACAAGAGACAACTTCCTGCTATGTGTGTAACAGTACAAGCAGGCTTGCTATTGAGAATGAATGGGGGCAGCGAGGACCTCCAACACAGTATGCTGCCTGCAGTGTCCGCCCACCGAGAACGAACACTGTGCAGCCAAAGGTGGGTATTGAATCACCCACCACTGCCCCAATTCAACAGGCAGCCACCCAAGGCACACTGCAGTGCTACCCCCGCTGCCCCTTTCACCCTCAATGGACTCCATTTAGCCAAAACCGGGTCACCGCTTGCAGCATCACCCTCCCCCACCGAGAACTAACGGGGCAGCCGGGTGTGGTGGGCGGGCAGTGGAACGCCCCTCTCCGTTCCATCCAGCCTGCGTCCAGTCAGGAGCAGTAGCTGTGGCGGCGTGTTGGGCAGGCAACGAACCACCCCATCAAGCCTCCGTCCTGCACACAATCGATAGCTGTGGCTCTGGTGACTATGGACCAAGGGTTACCGCTTGCTGCTGGGAGCCGCCCAAAGGACACTACACTACACGAGCAGCAAAATCGCCCCCCTCCAGCCTCCGTCCAGCCACCGCTTGCAGCGTCCCCAGGCCGAAGATGACAAAACGGCAGTCACTGAGGCGCATGCGTCGCAGCTGTGGCCCCGTTCGTAAATCGTAGGTCGGATGTCCGTAACTTGGGGACTACCTGTATTAGAGTTAAGGCAAAAATTAATTTTAGGTGACAGTGCTGTCCTATAAATTATTAGCCTACAGCTTATGCATAATATCAACTACTTCAGTAAATATGGGAAGAGGGTTTTGCAATACATTGTAATACTAGTGTTTTTGTTTGCTACATAATGCCATACTCTCTTAGATAGTTTTCAAAGACCTTTAAGATGGTCATTTGCAACATCTTGTATTTCTAGCAGTTTCTTAAGTTACATTTTATAGTGTTAAAACAATTTGGAAATTTTGTTTAATCCATTTTGATGTTTTCACTATACAAGAAGTTGCTTATAAAGCCCTTTAAATGGTGCCTTGAAATCTTTATCTCATGTGAGAATATAAATAGCCTCCTGCTTATTTTTTTCTTTACTGTTGATGAAGACTGCTAATGTTAGCCTGTCTTTAGAAATTCCAATGTAAAATACAGTAACCTTTCTGTAAACCTAATAATAATAATAATAATATAATATTTCTTTGCATTTATATAGCGCTTTTTCTCACTACTCAAAGCACTCAGAAATTTCAGGTTAAGGGCCTTGCTCAAGGGCCCAACAGAGCAGAGTCCCTTTTGGCATTTACGGGATTCGAATCGGCAACCTTCTGATTGCCAGTGCAGATCCCTAGCCTCAGAGCCACCACTCCAACACCCACATTTAGACAGATCATATATCATTACCCAGATAAAGTTCATTCAGTGTGCTGATATATAGATATACAGCCGTGTGAAAAAGTAACTAAACCCCATGGAAATGGTTGACTTTTTCAACATACTGTATTTGAACAGGCAAACATTAGACCTTCATGCAAACAATTTAACAAGCAGTTAGTGTGCAGAATAATGCAATTCATCAATAGAATGCATACTTTGACCCCTACCAGACTCACAATTACAGGGTTGCGTGCATATGTAGACAAAGCCAAGCCATGGATCCCACAAGTCCACCTGGCCATTTTTCTTGTCAAGATCTAGTATAATCCCTTAGAAATTTCAAGGTTTGTGAGTGAACCAAATATAAGACTTCAACAACTATTTTTTAGGGAGATGACTTGCAATTCAAGGCAAACTATTTAAGATATGTAATTTGGACACATTCTGGAATAAGGGGGTAATTCAATGAATCAGTGGTGAAGCTGTGGAGAACAGCAGCACACCTACTGAAAACTAATATTCTTGCAGCTACATATTAGGGCTCGTTTATACTTAATGTTCAGAACGCGTACGCGCCCGTATCATGGCTGTCACGTGTTCTCATCGTTCATTTGATGCGTCCTCTGAGCAGTTCCTCAGAAATTAATGTGACGCGTGCACGAGTTGCAGTACCAGCAAAAAGTCGGGGGGCGCAGTGTGCTAAAAGTTGGAATATGACATCAATGTCTCTGTTTACTATCTACATGTGACAGAAAGCTTTGCGGATCCTACAAGATCGGTGTGCGCGCTTTGATGTTTGATGAATGGTTTGATGTGGTGAAGCAAAATGGCAACATACAGATGTGTTCGTGGTGCTTTTATATTCAAGCGTCGCATATTCCCGATCGTAATGACACGATACATTTTAAAAGTCTCACACACCGTCTTCTGTGCTGTCTTTTTTTTTTTTTTTCCTGCAACTTCACAATAGCAACATAATGTAGAGTGCTGTATTTGAGCCACTGAGAAAAAAAATTAAGGACTTGGTGAAAATGTGTATTTTGTGACTAAAGTGGAAATTTCAGCTTTAATCTCGAAATGTCCACTTTAACCTCGTAGTTTACTTTATCATTAAAGCAGACCATTGTAAACGTCATCCCAGTTTTTAATCGCTACGGCAAGCAGCAATAGATCACCACACAGAACACATAATATGTATGTAGTTAGGATATAGCGGGTTGGATAATGGATGGATGGATATTCCAACTCTCTGCACATTTAGAATCTTTAGATTTATACTTGATATCACTTTCATGATGAAATGCATTAAAGTGTGTATGTTACATTTTACAGATCAATTGTTAATTTCGTTTAAATAATGAATACTGTTAATAATTACACACATGGGGGTGACACGGTGGCGGAGCGGTAGCACTGCTGTCTCACAGGGAGTCATGTTGCTGGTATTCCCTGCTTGGATTCCACACTGTGCTCTAGTTTCCTTCCAGAGATATGCAGATTTGGGGATTTGTTGCCGCTAAAATGACACTAGTGTATGTGTGTGCTTGTATTCACCTTGTGATGAGGTGAGGCCTTGTCCAGGGATTGTTTCTCACTCATGCCCAATGCTTGCTGGAATGGACACATCCCTGGATTGATGGATTTAGTCAATAAACATCATTTTCAGAGATATTGCGGTAAGGTATCATCAGAATTTAATGGGTGTTCTAGGCAATTCAAAACACAGAGAAGCCGAACATGTTCTCACCGTGATAATATATCGCACTGCCACCTAGTGGATTCCTCCAGATTTACGTAAAAATACGCGCGCAAGTATAAACACTACAACGCTTGCGTAGCAGGAGCGTCCAGTGGAGCATGAATCGCATCACGTGAAGTATAACCCCAGCCTTAGACTCTGTGGTTTTTCTGATTCCAATTCATGGTGGTGTTTATCTTATCATTTTTGTGAAAACTATCACTAAAATAAGTAAATCCATTACTTAATCTTTACTGTCTATCAGCTTACCTTAGACCAAAAAAGAAAATCTGTGTTCTGTGTAAGTAAGCAAGACCAAGGGAAATTCTTGAGATGGTTAATCTGAGATTTTCCCTGGTTGCATGTATGAAATGGGCTTCAGAAATTCAGTTTTTATTTTCCTCACTCAGGTTCAGTTTGATAATGTATTATTACCAAAGTAGGGATTGTTTTATGTGACTAATGCTAAACTAGATAGACTAAGTATGTGGCCTTTTGTGTTATTCTGTTAAACTGAGTCTCCACTCTCAAGCCAAAGTAACATACAATAGGATTTGTGAGTTTCTGTATAAAATTAAACATTTTTAATAGCTGTCTTTCTTTATGTTCAAATTATCCATTTGATTGGCAGATTAGTAGACTGAGAAGTGGACAAGCAAAATTACTTCACTGCTCTACACAGTATTACTGGTTCTACTGGGGTTTGTTTCTCGGTTTTAGCAATACAGTGAGCTCTCGCTATATCGCGCTTCAACTTTCGCGGCTTCACTCTATCGCGGGTTTTAAATGTAAGCATATCTATACTAATAAAAGGCAAAGCCCTCACTCACTCACTCACTCACTCACTGACTCACTCACTCATCACTAATTCTCCAACTTCCCGTGTGGGTGGAAGGCTGAAATTTGGCAGGTTCATTCCTTACATCTTCCTTACAAAAGTTGGGCAGGTTTCATTTCAAAATTCTACGCATAATGGTCATAACTGGAAGCTGTTTTTCTCCATTTACTGTAATGGAGATGAGCT
>JANRMT010062821.1:13722603-13738715 GCA_026402145.1 Polypterus bichir lapradei | reverse complement strand
GAACGTACATGTACTAAGCACTGTAAGAAGAAAATTAATTATGGTTACTCACCAACAATGACACGATGACTTGTCCGATAACAATGAGTTTAATTTTACTGCACAACAAAGGAGAGCGTTACAGCCCTTGTAAAGGAGCCACTTCAGGCGATTGTGTAGCACTGCCGTTGTTCTTCTTCTGGCAGTCTTCAATCCAAATCCCTAAAGCAGATTCCATCCAGACTACTGCCTTATTACATCCACTTACAACTCGTTTTGCACCCTGGTTAAAAGGACACTGCAGCCGTAGATCTTATATTCCTTTCCTGCTTTTTAAATAAAAAGAATCGTAGCCTTCAACAAATCCAAATCCATTTACCTTTTCGGCAATCGTTAACATCTTCTTCTTGCGCTTGGGCACAGCCCCTGAAGCAGTAGCAGATTGTTTTGGAGCCATAATGAAGGGCTTGACTATGCACAAAGATAAACACTAAAGAGCACAACTCTTTACACAGCGAAACACGTTGATGCTGAATGAGCGAGATGAGACTTCCTGGTTAACACTGCATTCAGCACACAGGAGCTCAACTGCATGCTCTGATTGGTTAGCTTCTCAGTCAGGAGAACTTAACTGCGTGCTCTGATTGGTTAGCTTCTCAGCCATCCGCCAATAGCGTCCCTTGTATGAAATCAACTGGGCAAACCAACTGAGGAAGCATGTACACGAAGTAAAAAGACACATTGTCCGCAGAACCCGCGAAGCAGCGAAAAATCCGTGTTATATATTTAGTTATGCTTTCATATAAAATCCGCGATAGAGTGAAGCCGCGAAAGTCGAAGCACGATATAGCGAGGGATTACTGTATAGTAAAAGTAAACTTATTAGCTCTAAGGACTCCCCGGGCCTTCCTGAATTATGTGCATCTTGCTCCCTATTAGGTGGAATGGCTGGTCCATATCACAACCTGTATTTGCTCCATCTCTCAAACCTGCCCTGCTTCTCCAAATATAATCTTTGGCCTCTTGTCTTGTTCCTGTAGCTGAATGTATCAACACATGTCCGCACTACTTCACACACTTAAGGAATATCAGAAAGGGGTTTGTAAACAATGGCCATAAATCGCTTTCTGAAACATCCTTGAATTACTTTTGGGGTCATTAATGACCACCAAAACCCCATTCCCAACTTGTTAGAACTCTCCCTAGTGGTCTTCTGTAATGACTAACAGGAAGACATATATAAGCTAACATGCCACCTTGCATTCATCTGTCAGATTGCTAAAACATTACCCATCATCCCCCACGATCTGTCCTCTATACTTAGAATTTAGTAGTGTAGTTACACCTTCAGATTTGAAAATTTGACAATTATGGTTTAGTTTATTCTTGAGTTGGCTCTGAACAATTAAATGTGAATTAAATGTGAATACATCTGGAACTTGCCAAAAGATCACAGAAAACCACAGATTGTCACTAATTTAAAATATATAACCAATACAGACAATGATTTGTATTGCATAAAAATCATTAAATATAAATATTAGTGTTATATATTATTTATTAGTGTAAGTGTATACTGTATCTTTGATATTAAAAGTTATTTTTGATTAAAAATAAAACAAAAAAAAAATAACCTTCCTCCTTCACTGCTCTCTTAGTTATTCAGCAGATCCTCCCTGATGGTTCTCGCTTGCTCAGTCTTTCTCGATCTCTCTGTTGCCTTTGCCAGAAACCCACATAGAGTTAAAGCCATCCTTCTTGGCTCATATGTTTCTCAGGCTTGCACTACTAGCTAACTTCTCGAATTCCTTTCTCCAGATTTCTTTTTGTCCTTTCTTACCAGCATTTCTCCTTTTTATCCATGTAGCCAGTACATTGCAACAGGTACACATGTCGTGAATGTAGGAAGGACAGTCCTTGTGTGTGTGTGTGTGAACTGTTCGCATTTGAATTTGATGATTGCATATAGCGCTGAACTGACCTCTGTGTTCTATTCTTTCCTCTGCATTTCCTAGAGTACAAAAGAAATGCCACCATACAGAAACATGTGGGGACTGGCAAGATTGGGAAAAAAAAAAACAAAAAAAAACACGTGGTCACTGATTTACAACCACAAGATGTTATGCGAATGAGTATGAATAATATGAATAATGTTGCATCTGTGCCACAGTGTTTTCCGAAATGTACTATACAGGTCATAAAATGAATAATTCCAAATATCATATGTCTCACAATATCCCTGTTTTTTTTTTTTTTTGACATCATACAGTAGACCATAAGGCGCATACTAATTCAGAGTGAGCAGGTAACTTTTACAAGCCCTATAAATGTACACCGCCTGTTACAGACACAAACCAAATGTATGTGTGTACTGTATAATATTAACAGTAAGAGCAGCTCACTACTGAAAACAGCAAATATAGGAGGCAGTCGGGATCGAACCGGGGATTCTTGATTACAAGTCGGCAAATCTTACCGCTACACCAGGGAAGCTGTTGTCTTTTCTTTGAACCTTTTGTAAAAGTGTTTATTTGATCTTTGGACTTCAGGCTTCATACATTATATAGTTTATACCTACATTTTGTCATTAACTACTAAAATATGAAAAGCCTTTCTGTTTTAAAAAGGTGTTTACACAGATTATTGTAGAAACGGAACACACATGAAATGCATGTGTTCCAAATAACAATCTATTATTTCCACTCCAAAACTCCAGCACTTCACTTCAAATCAAGGCATGAGCTGGAAGAACTTTGTGCACGTTCTGCGGCGGTAGGGGGATAGAATAGTAGGCTGCTTGTCTTTATTGCCACATTTACAGGACAAAAGACGCTGGTGGAGAGGTGTGAACGGATTTAAGGTGGGCTGGATCTACGAGTTTTTTCGTAGGCTCTGGTAATTCTAGTGTTAAATTGCATGTTTTTTTTACATTTTGCCCGGTATTAAATTTCCATTACATCACAGCCTTTTCATTGTGTAACATGCAAGGAAAACAAGCTTTAGATATGTTAAGTTTCTAAATATTTGCATCCATGTATTTTAGTTGATAATTGATTAAGCAAATCTAAAGAATATACTGTATATGTTAAGTAGATAACATTTTATTATTTGTAATTTTTTACCATAATTTGTAAAAATACTTCAGGCATCTATATTACAATTTTTGTGTTTCTCATTTACCATTTATTATTGGGAGTTACAGAGTGGTTTAGTAATTAACCAGTAAACCCCCGGTTCTCTAAAGAATCGCAAATCCAAGAATAGCAATCACTTTCTGTTCCCTCCGATCTTTGGAGGGATGAAAAATGATGGAGGGTGGGAGCGTCCTAGGAAAGTTTTCATTTAATTAAATAAATATTTCTACTAAAATTAACCAATTTATTAAAACTAAAATTGAAATATAATTGTTATATCATTTAAGCCCAAAATGTCTTTGAGTTGCTGCACTTATAAGTAAAACAAATATCGGAGTGCAAAGGTTTAAATGAAGTAAATTGGAAACAAAAAAATTCATAAAATGGTAAATTCAAAATAGTTAATCAAAAATTTCCTTATAAACAACATTTTTGGTAAAGAATGTCCTTTCTGACCTTGAATTAGCTTTCCCTGGTATGGAGTAGTTAAAACCTTCACTTTAACATCACACGAATGCCAGACTCTCGAAAAGGCAACGTAAAGTTGTCCATGTCCAAATACAGGCTTAGACAGGTAAATCCCTACTTTGTCCATGGTTTGTCCTTGGAATTTGTTGATCGTCATGGCAAATGCAGCCTTAATGGGAAATTGCCGTTGTTTAAGTTTAAAAGGTAATTCCAGGTCAGAACTTGTAAGGTCAATTCTAGGAATCAAAACAGCATTGTCAGTATGAGATCCTGTAAGCACTTGTGCCTCAATAACATTTTCTCTCATGCTGTTCACGACCAGCCGTGTACTGTTGCATAAACCTTGTTTAGTATTAAGGGACTATTGTCCCTGCTTTAAGGTTAAGATTGTGTTGTGGTAATCCGGCCGGGCTAATAGTGTTTAAATATTCTAATGGGAAATTAAGATGCTCAGTTTCATGTTCAGAATCAACACTGTCAGTACTTAGAAAGACATGGCTTTCTCCAGGAAGCAATCCAGTCACTTGGTTATTTATCTGGTCAACGTCAGTAGGTTGTATATGCAGTGGTGTTCGCGTTCGGGCGGAGGTTGTATTGTGCATGGCTTGCTTTTGGCTTCTGATCCCGGCTTGGAGATCTACATTACTAAGCGAATGTTGTATATGTGGTGGTGTGCGCGTCCGCGTTCGGGCGGCGGTTGTATTGTGATCTGAAGTTTAGTTTACAGGTTGTGTTGTGTTGTTTGGGTGCCACCTACTGACTCTGGGAAGCCGCTGGGTTTGACTCTGGGAAGCCGCTGGGTTTGACTCTGGGGTGCTGAGGCGCTGTGCGCGTGCGCTTTCGGTGCTTCTGACCTCTGGCATCCGTGCATATATACAACCTTCATTTAGTAATATAGATGTTGTTTTTTTACCGTGAAGTTTGATGGACAATGGACAATGACTTCTGGTTTGGCCATTGTCTGTATGAAGAGGGCCCCATATACTTGTAGTAATGAGTAAAGGAATAATTAGGTTTTTAATCTGGAAGCCAAACATGACTAAAATGTAATTACTAGAAACTAAGCACGGCAATCTTCAAAGTGTTTTTGTTGGTGTGTTATGCAGTCACATTTTCATATTTGAAGATATACTAACAGAAATGTAAACTTTTTAAATTATTAATTGTCCCTTAGTTCTAATCCCATAAAACCCACCATACTCTGTTTCCCATCTGCCAGGTATACGATTTTATATAATATAATTTATAGGATACAACGTCAACATTTATTCCCCTAAACCCCACTCTGGTTGATATCTTTTTGTGTAGTGGCTAACAACAATAGATAAATATATAAAATCAGGCATATACTGTATATATTAACAGTATACATACATATAAACATGTTTCCACAAACTGTTTCACCTATAACTAAATCAGCCTAGCACTTTTTTTTCTGTGAGTTATATGAACAGTCTAATCCAAAGCCAATAATGTAAACTAAAACAAGTCTGAATCAGTGGTGGAGATTAACACGCATTAAAAACAGAAAGCATGTTCCTACCAGTCTCGTCTCATTCGGAGCATGCCCCGACGTTATCAGGCATGCATACAAGCACATGGGGGCCATACAAACTACTGAGTACGATATTTGAGTTGCTGCAATGAAATTTCGATAAACTTGATTATCCTGCCTCATCATTTTTTCACTTTTGTTTTCGGGGTGTCTTTGAATTCAGCCATCTGTAGGTTGATAATTTTCATTTCCATCAAATGATGTGGCATCCTTTTGTTCCCAGCATATTACCCAGTCCATGTCAGTATAGATATCCAGCATGATTTTTTCCCCATTGAGATCTGATGTGTTTTTCAAAGTGTTCCTTTAATGTTTTAGCAGTGTACTTTCATACTTGGCCAATTTAAAGTCATGAGTTAAATTAATGCAAAAGACCATAAAACAAATGCAAAAACTGAGTACAGTATACGAAAAGAAACACATGCTAAGGACGACTGGGAAAGGATTCAAAACTAGTCTCCTCGAGCTGTGAGGCAACAATGCTAAACACAATATTAATGATCGAGATAGGGAAGAAGTATGATAAATGATTAATCTTTATGTACTAAGCCATAGCTGAATGATGTGAGATTTAATTGTGTTTAACTGAAGTCTTTCAATGTCATTTAGGAAATTTAATTATTTTAATTTTGTTTTGCTTGGTCTGGTGAGCCTGACCTGTGTATACTACTGATGTGTAATAAATGAAAATTATTCAGATATTCTTTACTCTTGCCTCTGAACAACTTTGTAGAATGATTATTGCCTTTTTTCCTAAGCATGAACATTTATCTTTAATTTCAGATTCTTTTGGTTTTTTTTTCTGCACATCCTTTTGCTGTGTGTTTTTCTTCCATATATACGTTTGCCTTATTGTATTTGAACAGAATGAATGTGACTCTTTGCCTTTTCTGAAATATATAATGTGTGTAGTAAATAAGAAATAGTGGTAAAGGAGAGAGATCCACTTCCTGACATGGGTGTGTACTGCAATACCTAGGCCAGCCAAAATTCCTGTACTACTGTTTCATATTTTTGTAAGGAATGAGAAACGCAAATCCAGTACATACTTGCTTTATGAGTCTTTCCCTTTTCTAGCAATCATACATATGAATCTTACTTGGTAATCGCACAATACATAAAAGTGTACTACATTGTTAGCAATTATGTGTAAACGAGTATATAGAAATTTGCATTTTAATAACTTTAAATGAGCTTTGTAGATGATTGCAGATTGCTTTTGGTAACTTTTGTTTAAGTTGACATTTTCTAAAAAGAATATTCTTGGGTTAAAACTTCTATAATTTAATATTGTGTTGTTTAGTAACTTCCAAAACATTTTTAATTGTACAACAGTGATCAGAAAAGAAATTTTTCAGTACAAAATTTCATCAGATTAATTGCTTATGGTTGGGTCTCTGAAATTCAAGTTATGTTAATGTAGATTCTTTATTTTTTGATACAATGTTGCGTATAGTGCTATTAAAAGTCATTCCTTTTTTGAGAGCTGAGGAATGTTAAAATGTCAGCAGTGTCATCTTGCTTTTTTCAGTTCATAAATTGCAAAATGTAAGCCAGTACTGCAAAGGAATATGCTGCTGTTTCCTAATAAATCATTGAAGCTTTGAGGTACTGTACATTCTGTGATATTTTTAATGAAATTTGTATATTTGATTTTCTTTGATTTGAAATAATTAAAGAGTTTATTAATTTTGTGTGTAAAACGATTTTAGCCACATATAAAGATTGTAAATTCTTAATTGTGCTTAACATTACCTGGATGCAAAATGTCTGTTTTTGTTTTTTATATTAGACAGAGTCTTGGATTTTGAAACTTGTAAGGTCATTTTAAGATTTCTACGTATAAACCAACTGTTTTTGTTTCAATTAATGCAAAGTTTTCGATCAGATTTCTGTTTCAGCAGACTTAGTGTGTACAAATATATATTTTCGGTGAATGACTTACTTCTTCTTATTCTGATTTATGCTGTAACCTGCAAGTTAGTGCCATGTTGCATTTCATACTTACTTATAGATCTGTATTTTTAAAAAGGTAAATTTTACTGAGATTCAAGTGCTTAAGGGTGACCTTGGCTTTGGGAATCGATATACAGTATGTTGGAACTTTGGCAACAAAGAGTTCTCGACTAAATTATTTTGGTTAGTAACATCTATCAGGTGCTGTTTGTAAGCACAAGCAGAGCAGTACAGAGTTGTGCAGCATTTTATTTCAACCATGTAAAACATATTAATATACTTTCTTTAAGAGAAGCATGTTAAAGCGATAGTTATAATTTTATTTATTAGGGTTGGTGGTGTCTTGAAGTTAATTACTTTTTGAAAGTCCAGTATGTATAAAGGCATGTTATAATTTTGTTTTTAAAATACAGTAGTTTCTCCCTTCCTAGTACTGGCCGAGCCTGAGCAGTACTTCTTTATATTCCCTGTTTTGTGCCCCAATAAATACAAGTTATCGCCAATATACTAACAACCCAATTGTGCTTCACTCAATAAGAATATGGAACCAATGTAGGAAGTATTTTAAGATAGAGAAGCTTTTATCTGTGGCACCTCTGCACGAGAACCACCTTTTTCCACCCTCGCAAACATATGCAGTTTTCAATATCTGGAAAAAATTTGGGATTAAATCACTTAGAGATCCGTATATAGACAACGTCTTTGCATCCTACGAACAATTACATTCCAAATTTAACTTTCCAGCAACACATTTCTTTCACTACCTTCAAATTAGAAACTTTGTTAAACAGAACCTGTTCAATTTTCCTCACCTCCCACCTCCCTCTATGCTGGAAAAAATACTGATCAGTCTCGAGGACACAGACAGCATTTCTGCAATATATAAAATCATTTAACAGTCTCTCCCTTTCAAAGATCCAAAAGGATTCACTAGAGCTCGACATGTGCAAAGCGTACAATTATTCAACTCAAAATTATACATCGAGCACATCTGTCTCATTTAAAATTGTCCAAAATGTTTCCATGGCAAGATCCAACCTGCGAATGCTGCAATCAAGTTCCAGTCTCACTGGGTCACATGTTTTGGGCCTGCACCAAATTAACATCATTGTGGACCAAAATTTTAAAATGCCTTTCAGTCAGCCTTGGTGTCACAATCCCTCCTTATCCACTAACAGCTGTGTTTGGTGTTCTTCCAGATGGGCTTAAAGTGGAGAAGGACAAACAAACTATAATTGCCTTTTCTACACTACTGGCACGTAGACTTATTTTGCTCAACTGGAAGAATCCTAACTCTCCCCTTTTAAGTCAGTGAGTAACTGATGTTATATACTATTTGAAATTGGAAAAAATCTAATTCGCACTTAGAGGATATGTGCAGAATTTTTTCAAAACCTGGCAGGATGTAATCAATAACATTTTAGAATAAGCTTTTAAAGCACGGAGGAAGCAGATTCTCTACCCTGTTCTTTTTCTTTTCCATTTATCTTTATTCACTTGTTAATTCATCTATTTACTTATTTTTACTAGTTTTAAGTTTTACTCTGCTGGCCATGCTCTCTTTCTCAGGGGTGGGGATTGATTTGTATTCGATCCTATATTTGTAAAAATTGATCTATTTGTATGGAATGTTGTGTAATTTCAATAAAATCAATAAAATAAAAAAAGTTTCTGTATTAATAGTAAGTCTTTCTAGACATACACGTTCCAATTTACCTTATATTAGATTGATTAATGGTTTTATTTCAGATTACACAATTGTGTTTCCTTTTCTTTGTATTGTTTTTCATTTTCTTTGTATACAAATACCTTTTAAAATGTGTAATTGCAAGTGAATATTTTTATGCCTATTTAATCTTGAAATTCATAACTACAGATTAAATAAACATGTCTCACTTTGGGATTCACTCCTGGTTCAAGTTCAATTTGTCTGTTTATATCAGGTTTATTTTTAAATGGTAGTTTCACAACAGACTGGCTCAATAGATTGTTTTTAATAGCGTCATCAGTTTTAAAATGGGCTTATTTAACGCTTGTTTACATTTATATTGATAACTCAGAATGTTTTTAAATCTATTGCTTTTATTTTTCTGCCCTTGTATTTATCTTCCAAAATGCATTTTTTAAGTGGCCTACTGTATAATGTTCCCAAATGTTTTTTTATATGTTTACCAAGCTAATAACTGTGTATTGCATGAATTACAAATTTTAAAGAGTTTTTTTTTAATATCTACTTTTTTTGCAAAGCTATCTTCTTTAGGGATTCTCTTTCATTCTCAAATGATGTAAGACAAAACATCTTTTATTGTTGGCATTCAAGACATTAGAAAAAATAATTAATGGAAACCTAGAGTGCAACCAAAAATATACTTGGCCTCAGGATAACCCACCTGTGTTAAAATGTACTAATTTATAAAGTTGTTTGTTGGTATATTTAAAAAAAATAAATAAATAAAGAAAAAATATGAATACATTTTGAACCAGTGAAATGATTGAAAGAGAAAACTTCTACTAATGTTTATTGCTCACATTGGAGCAAGTACAGTTTGTTTATTATGTATGAAGGATATTGATTAACATGATCAGGAGATGGCTTATATGTTGCCGGTGTTTGGATGAATTCATAAGACAGATAATGTAACCTTTTGAACTCAGTCATCCACTATTTGAATTTGATGGGGTGTAACTTTAAAACAGCTGAGCACTGTTGGAAGGAGTTTAGCTTTTCTTAAACCCAACTTGAATGATGCAGTTTATTAGGTTAAAAAACATGTCGACAAGCAGTCTGCTTTTTTCCTGGTTCTCATCTCCTTAAGTAGAAGCAACATTTAGTAGTAGAGAAGTGCAAGCATATAAAAATGCTGCCTCTTAGAGATGAATGATTTCCATTTGTCTTAATAGCTTGTGTATTAGTACAACAGGCTAGTCCTTGGAATTGCCCAAGCAGTTTATGTGAATCAGTCTTGTGTTTTAGAGTTTTTAATAATGTGTGTTATTTATTTATTTATGATGGTATGCCATTCATTAGTAGATTGCCACTAAATGGCATATGAGAAAGATTCCATGCTGGTCTCTATTTCCTTGAAGATACATTTCTATTGGAAAACAAGTGTTCTGTTTAATGGGCTTTCACGCCCTATTTACAATAAGGCATTTTTTTCAAAATCTGATCCCTTTTAAGTTTTATTTCCGGTGCATTTTGAGAAGCTCTGTTTGAACAGAAACCCTGCTTTAACTACACAATGTGGGTCATTGTGCATATGTAAATTTAAAACACTAGTGTACACAGAAACATTGAAAAAGATGGTAGAGTGGCATACCTTCCGTATGATTTATTCTGCTTTTCCTTTGTGAACATTAGTATCTTTGCATTGTTTTTCTAAAATAAATTAATACAGTGTAGACTTAATCTGTGTTTGTCACTTGACTCTTAGATATAGAAATGTTTTTTTTTATTGTTCTCATCAACATCTACATACTTGTACAGTTTGTCAAGTGTCAGTAGCAGAAAAAAAGAGAATCAAGAAGTAGGTAAAGATATTGTGGAGATAAAAGGGACATCTGGAAGTGGAACACTGTTATTTATACCTGTTTTTCATACTAATTATGATTTCATAAAGTCTGTCATTTTCAAGGTTTAAAAAATAAGATTTCTGACTCATTAATTTTTAACTGTATTTTTATTGATATATATTTCCACTGTAGAGAATTTGTAAAACGTTTATGAATCGGCTCCATTGATTCTAAAAGAAATAGAAAGCACTCCCTTGGAAAGATCTGAGTCCTCTGCAAAATTACAAAAAAAAAACTTTCATTGACAATGGTTAAATTGAGTACATAGTTTGGTTTGGTTCCATTTTCCCTTTTACCTTAATGTTAAACTTGCATGTTTATTCCTCCATTTTGTCTCATTCATTACTTCCATAGGATTCTTTATGTTATTAAATAATGTAAGCTGTATGTAAATCAATTATTATTTTTATACTAGGCTGACCCGCCTTTTAAGTTGACCACTTCTTAAGGCAATTCAATATGTAGATCAATTTGATATTTTATACAAACTCATTAATTTGGTTATATTGCATTTGAGCGGTATTACTTTAATACTCGTAGTTTCTGTTATTTTTGTGATGAAATTTAAACTTTTTTTCTATATTGAGGTCGCCCTTTTGAACCCCCCTGATATTTACTACGCGGTGAGGCATTTGTACTCCATCAACATTAATTATTTCCACAGACATAATTTTGTCTATTTTCCCAGCGTATCACGCACAAAAGTAAGGGAACGATGGGAGCACCAGAACTCTGCTCACATCATGTCGCTTCGTACCGCAAGCTGCAAGTAGTAAGTCTGTGATAAGCGGAATACCGCTATGCTTTCCACTCACGGGACGGAAGGACAATCCCGACCACTTTTATATAGTAAGAAAGAAGAAGACGATATCACACAGTCTGGAGTAGAAAATCATCTTTTACCTGGAAAAACGAAACTACAAATCCCATCGTGCATTGCAAAATGGACGGGTGTGTGTGAAATTCCGTGCCTGCATAGCACACACGGGACGGAAGGACAATCCCGACCGCTTTTATATAGAAGGATTTCTTCAAATGGATGAGTATTATGTGCAGTAAGATTAAATCACCTTTGCACCTTGCTCCCACCCAGTGATATTGTATGTAAAGGCAATATCACATTAGATGATGTTTATAGCCTTTTCAGTCATTGACTTAATTTACTTAATCTTAGGGAGTCAGAAGCAGTTGGCAGCATGCTCCCATGACTCTCAGTCAGGTAATCGCATGTCATATATACGACTTTCCCCCATCAAAATCAAGCTGGTTTTATTATGTCTTTAGTCATGGGGTTGGCTCTGTATACATGAGAGCTGACAGTCAATGAATGCTCATCTAGAAGTACGATGCATGTAATGCAGCTATGAAAAATAAGGATTGTCAGTGTTTTGGATCTCACAAACAGAAGAGAAACGCAACTGTCTGATATCTCTTGTTTTGCATACCTCACCAAATTGTTAAAAAGGAAAGGAAGGACTGAGATTGCAGCTTGCCTTGCTTTACCCTTCATATAGTCCTGGTTCCATTAGGCAGTTTTCTATTGGTTGCCAGAAAAAGGGATTAATAAAACTGACATGCCCAGCTATTTTGAGTTGTTTAAATTATTTAATTTAACTGTGACGTATCCTTAGACTAGAAGTCACATAACATAACATTGGCTTAAGATATTTTTTCCACGCTTCAAATGCAGAAAAAGTAGATGTATCATTTCGGTTCCTCACATGCATGCATCTGAACCATTTGTCCATTTGTGTTTTTTTTTTTTTTTTTTTTTTTTTTGAAGAATAACTAGTTTGGGTACTTCAGATTTTGCTGACATTCTTCTCGTAATCTGTGGTGCACTGTTGAGCAAATAGCTATGGAAAATGATGCTAAATGTATGAAAGATTGAACACAAGAGAGGGGGAACAGGAACACCTAGCAGAACACGTTAAGTAAATCTTGGTGGTCTTAATCAGCAAAACTGGTGGGTCTATGAGATTTGGGATATGGAGTATTAATGTATTTTTCTTTATTGAAAGGCCAGCCTTTAAAATAAGGTTTTGGTTGATTTGACAGTCCTCAACAATCAGAAGCTTACTGTCCATTATGTAATGAAGAATTTGGCAAGCTGAAAGATTCCTGGACTGAAGCTTTTGCTTTTCCATATGTTGGTTGAGAGTAAGGGTGCACTGAATTTTTGGCCAATGCAAATATTTGGTACATCCAATATTTAGTAAAAAGGCATTTTTTTTTAACTAATATGTGATGCTGTTTCTGTTCCATTCTTGTGCTGGTTATAAATGGCACATTTTGTTCAACCTGGCATTGCATTGTGAAACACATCTTTAAAGAATTGTACTGGCTAGTTTGTAAGAAGGAATGCCAGCCATAATGCCAAACAGGGAGAAGCTGCAACAATTTTACAAAAATAAATGTTGCCCTTAATAAACAAGTTGGATTTGTATGACTTGCCAGCCAGTGGACACAGCATCCCAACAAGATGACTTTCCTCACAAGCTTTGACATAATGAACTACCTCGTCTTTGGTACACATTACATATAGTATGCCTAAGTTTAAAAATTCTAAGTCATCAGAAGAACACAAACAGCTTCTTAATGGCTCAGTGCAAGATCTTCAAATTTATAAAACCACAAAATTAAAGGGAGTAGTTATTTTAGCCAAGGTTCACTAGTCCTATGCTGGTTTAAGTTGTTATTTTTTATTTATCAAAATGAAAGGAAAGTGCACATTCATTAATAGTTATATACAGTAAGATATTATTAATCATTTACAAATCTGTATACAATATGCAACAAAGAATTTTAGTGTTCTAATTTCTTTCTCATACCTTTTTCTTTTACCTTCAGCTTAGATCTGTCCTTGGGGCATATGGAACTTGTCTTTTTTTTCTCTTACCAATCCAACTTTTATGCAATTTCACTACCTCTTCATCTTATGTTAATCCTGCTTCTGCTACGTATGCCCTCCTATGTGATCCTGGAATGTCCCCATTTCCATAATATTAACCTTTTTTATTTTTTTTTAATTAACCTAATTAACCTTTTTCCATATGCTCCTTTGTGTGGGCATACTTTATAAAGGGTTCTCCACACGTTTTGTGACCCTCCTCCAGTAGCTTCATTCTAGCTATCTGCCTTTTCTTATGCTGGTACTATTTTGGGAGTAACCTTCCTTGTTCTCCACAATTATGGATTTTTCTACCTTCTTCTTTCCTATCTTTTACCAGTGGGTTATCTCCTTCTAGCCAGTTGCTGCCTAAATCTGCCAGAGCTATCTTAAACATCAGCAAATAGTTCTTCTGCCATCATAATTCTAAACTGGGAGCATATTGTTTTCTTGGTGTTGGGCTACAATGACTTTGGAATGTCCCATTGTTAATGCACCATGCCTAACTCTGCTTGTTTATTTGTCTCTTCTTTTTGTGTCTTGTTAGTCTGTATTTCTTTCTATCTCTTGTTACCTTGTACCTTCTTACTATCAAATTTAATAAAGCTGTAATTATTGTAACTCATCTGCACTCTTCTTTTTGAACTTTTTTCATTTTCCAAAGTTCAGATCTAGTATCCAGAGATTTTTTTTTAATATTTTGTAGCTGTATATACCCAATATAAGTAATTTCTGCATTTCCCTAAATAAATAGGTATAATCTTGAATTTTGAAAATATGATATTCACATTTTTTGGTCAGTTGTATCCTTTTCAGTGTCTTTCTACAGTTACTTAGGTTAGCAGAGCTTCTGATTTACTAAAGACATGCTCATGTAAATGTATAGCACCATCAGCATAGGTAATACATTTTCATGTTTTTCATACTCTATTTTTATACGTAACCTTTTCAACTTAAGTCAACATCATAGATTGCAACTTTGTAATTTACCAGCAATGAAGCAAAGCACAAGAACTAGATCTAATAACACATAATAAGCTTTCTAATGTTGGACTGAACCAAAGTACTGTAAAATTAATTAAGTTTAGATGTATTAAAGGCTGTTCTATAACATAGTGGTGATTTACATCTAATAAGAATGTTACCCTATTTATTTATTTATTTATTTTGTTGAGGCATCCTAATTTTTCTTTTCAACTTTATACTGCATTAGTAACTTTTACCCAGGCATTCATACATTGTTAACCTTCTTATCCCAGTTTAGGGTAATAGGTCCAGAGTCTCTCCTGGCAACATTGGATACAATGAGGGAACCAGCCCAGGACAGGGCAGTTAAGCATCCTAAGACACACTATTCTGCCAAATGACACTTGCACTTACCAGCCATATTTGCAATCGACACTTAATCTAACATGAGCATCTTCGTAAAGTAGAAGGAAACTTGAGTAATGGTGAAAACCCATGCATACTTAAGGAGAACATCCAAATTCCATACACAGTGTCAGAGTCATGATTCAATCCAAGGGCTCTGGAGTCATAAAGAAAAAACTCGTAACCCCTTATTTAAGTATTTAGGAATTTCACCAGCTTGATGATTTTAAGAACCTTCCTTTTATATAATATATGCAAAAATAATAATTTACGGAAGTCTGCCTTAATCAGGTTTGGACCTTTTTATGTAATAGTGTTTCAATATGTGTAAGCCTTGTTTTTAATAAAAGAAACTTTAGTTGAAAAGCATTTGGACTTGAGGAAGGGCAAACTCAACATTATTTAGTTATCAAGGCAACTATTTGGCAGATAGTATCTTTGTGTTAAAATAATAGGTATTTACTGTAAGGAAATATACAGTATATATCCTAAATATTGTAGACAATGAAATTGAGTGTCTACTTGTATAACTGTATAAAAATGCTATCAAATTGCCAGTTCTATAGAAGAGATGAGGAAATTCATTGTTTCTTGTAAATTTTAGTTCTGCAATTGTATGAATTTGTGGTGAAAGAGCATGCAGGTAATGAAACCTTTAATGGATAGAGCATCTGACTTGTTTTCATTTAAGAATTCATCCTGAAATCTACTTATAGATTAATTAAATGTAAACACTGTTATTGATACGTTGATTTAAAACTGAATTAACAGCACTTAAATTATTTTTTTTTATTTTTTTGCCAATGTGATTTAGGTCAGTTATGTGACTGCAAAAATGGTTAAGTATCTTTTAGACTTTTTACATTTTATTCTAAAGAAAATATGAAATCTGAAGGTATTTAATTTTTAGACTAAAATACAGTGTATCACATGATGACCAAAACTATATGACCTCAAATGAAAGGTAAATATTGAAGGTACTCTTTTGAATCACTAATTGCAGAATATCTGTATCTGAAGAACTGGATACAACTCATTAATAAATATTCAATATCCATTGTTGTTTGCTGTGACATATCCAAATAATCTTTGGTGTGAACATTGTTTCTTCAGATATCAATTTGTTGAGTAGATGCATATACAGTGGTGTGAAAAACTATTTGCCCCCTTCCTGATTTCTTATTCT
>JANRMT010062821.1:13699157-13722203 GCA_026402145.1 Polypterus bichir lapradei | reverse complement strand
AGAATAAGAAATCAGGAAGGGGGCAAATAGTTTTTCACACCACTGTAGTAATTTTTGTCCAGTTTTGCGTGGCTTTATTTATTTTTACTATAATAATTTGTCTTTCCGAAATCGTAGAACTGAAGGTACTGTGGTAAAAAGCAAACAGAAAAAGGTTTGGAGATGGCCACCACTCAGGCGGAGTTCCAAATGGAACTGGATAACATGTTGATAACTGAGCTTAAATATGGTGGACAAAAGGAAGAGGTGGAGTAAGGATGACCAGAACAGGAACTGACGTGGTGATGGTATGATGGATTCTGGGAATGGGAAATTATGTCATCAGTATTGGCTGTAAATTATGTTAACAGTGGGTGAACTAGTGGTGATGTCATCAAGTGGCTGGGTCTTTGGGTTACCTGCAGAGGAACAAGAGGAGAGAGTATTAAGTGAGAGAGCCAACCCCCGGTCTGGCTGACAAATATCAGTATTTGAATCTGTAAACTGTCCCCCATGCGCACCTGTGTGACAGTACTTTGTATTATTAAAGGTGATAAAAGAGATAATGTGCTATAAACAACTTTCATACTAAATGTAACTTGAAAAGCCTGTACTGAAGTAACAGATATTGCTTCTAAATTCAGTTTGTGTTCTGACATAAATATAATTTATTATTATTTTGTTGTTATTATTATATTTCTGCAACAACAGGCTTACAAAACATTTTGGTAATGTTATTCTAGAAAGCTGATTTTTTTTTTTTTTATTAGCTTCCAGACTACAGAATTGACTAGTTTGGAATAACATACTCTTTTACCTAAATGTACATTACTATCCACAAAAGCAGAATTCTCTGTAGAGTTGCTTACAGACACTCAAAAATGCAGTCAACTGGTGTCTTGTATTCCCATAATCAGTGTGACTTGTATGTGGCAGCTCCAAAGTTGAACTGAGCAAATTGTGTTCTATAAAGTGCTAGTTAGTACTTTCAACCACCAGTAGAAACACTAGCTACTTACTTGCCAGTAGAATAATGTTCAATTAAAGACTGCAAAGTGGTGGCAGAGGAAAGTGTAGTTAAGCAGCATAGGATGGTGGTCTGTAGGATGACGTTGGAGATCAAGAAGAGGAAGAGAGTGAGGGCAGAGCCATGGATCAAATGATGGAAGTTGAAAAAGGAAGACTGCAAGGTTGAGTTTAGGGAGGAGGTGAGACAGGCACGGGTGGCAGTGAAGAGTTACCAGACAGCTGGGAAACTACAGCAGATGTAGTAAGGGCGACAGCAAGAAAGGTGCTTGGTGTGTCATCTGGAAAGAGGAAGGAGGAAAAGGAAACCTGGTGGTGGAATGAGGAAATACAGGACAGTGTACAGAGGAAGAGGATGGCAAAGAAGAAGTGCGATAGTCCGAGAGATGCAGAAAGTAGACAAGAGTACAAGGAGATAAGGCGCAAGGTGAAGAGAGAGGTGGCGAAGGCTAAATAAAAGGCGTATGATGAGTTGTATGAGAGGTTGGACACTAAGGAGGGAGAAAAGAACCTGTACCAATTGACTAGACAGAGGGGCCGAGCTGGGAAAGATATGCAGCAGGTTAGGGTGATAAAAGATAAAGATGGAAACGTACTCACAAGTGAGGAGAGTGTGTTGAGCAGATGGAAAGAGTACTTTGAGAGGCTGATGAATGAAGAGAACGAGAGAGAGAAGAGGTTGGATGATGTGGAGATAGTGAATCAGGAAGTGCAACGGATTAGGAAGGAGGAAGTAAGGACAGCTATGAAGAGGATGAAAAATGGAAATTCCGTTGGTCCAGATGACATACCTATGGAAACATGGAGGTGTTTAGGAGAGATGGCAGTGGAGTTTTTAACCAGATTGTTTAATGGAATCCTGGAAAGTGAGAGGATGCCTGAGGAATGGAGAAGAAGTGTACTGGTGCCAATATTTAAGAAAAAGGGGGATGTACAGGACTGCAGTAACTATAGGGGAATAAAATTGATGAGCCACAGCATGAAGTTATGGGAAAGAGTAGTGGAAGCTAGGTTAAGAAGTGAGGTGATGATTAGTAAACAGCAGTATGGTTTCATGACAAGAAAGAGCACCACAGATGCAATGTTTGCTCTGAGGATGTTGATGGAGAAGTTTAGAGAAGGCTAGAAGGAGTTGCATTGCATCTTTGTGGACCTGGAGAAAGCATATGACAGGGTGCCTCAAGTGGAGATGTGGTATTGTATGAGAAAGTCGGGAGTGGCAGAGAAGTACGTAAGAGTTGTACAGGATTATGTACGAGGGAAGTGTGACTGTGGTGAGGTCTGTGGTAGGTGCGACGGATGCATTCAACGTGGAGGTGGGATTACATCAGGGATCAGCTCTGAGCCCTTTCTTATTTACAGTGGTGATGGACAGGTTGACAGACGAGATTAGACAGGAGTCCCCGTGGACTATGATGTTTGCTGATGACATTGTGATCTGTAGCGATAGTAGGGCACAGGTTGAGGAGACCATGGAGAGGTGGAGATATGCTGTAGAGAGGAGAGGAATGAAGGTCAGTAGGAACAAGACAGAGTACATGTGTGTAAATGAGAGGGAGGTCAGTGGAATGGTGAGGATGCAGGGAGTAGAGTTTGCCAAGGTGAATGAGTTTAAATACTTGGGATCAACAGTACAGAGTAATGTAGATTGTGGAAGAGAGGTGAAAAAGAGAGTGCGGGCTGGGTGGAATGGGTGGAGAAGAGTTTAAGGAGTAATTTGTGACAGACGGGTATCCGCAAGAGTGAAAGGGAAGGTCTACAGGATGGTAGGGAGACCAACTATATTATATGGGTTGGAGATGGTGGCACTGACCAGAATGCAGGAGACAGAGCTGGAGGTGGCAGAGTTAAAGATGCTAAGATTTGCACTGGGTGTGACGAGGAAGGATAGGATTAGAAATGAGTACATTAGAGGGTCACCTCAAGTTTGACAGTTGGGAGACTAAGTCAGAGAGGCGAGATTGTGTTGGTTTGGACATGTGCAGAGGAGAGATGCTGGGTATATCGGGAGAAGGATGCTAAGGATAGAGCTGCCAGGGAAGAGGAAAAGAGGAAGGTCAAAGCAAAGGTTTATGGATGTGGTGAGAGAGGACATGCAGGTGATGGGTGTAACAGAACAAGATGCAAAGGACAGAAAGATATGGAAGAAAATGATTCGCTGTGGCAACCCCCAACGGGAGCAGCCTAAAGAAGTCCAGGAACAACAATATGTCTTTTATATAGTACATTTTCATAAAAAAGGCACGTAGCTCAGATAATTTGAGTAACTATTAACCACTTGTGGATTGTCCCAATACATAAGAATGACATACCATGCAACATGCCTGACTCTTAAGCATTCTTTCTGCAATAAAATGAGCCATGTTTTTATTCTTTTTAAGCTCATTTGGGCCATGCAGGTTTACTCAGCATCTTTGTTTGGCTCAGTGATGGCTTCTAGGAGAGATTCTGTTGGTTCTATTGTACATAATTAGAGTGTTATCTTGGTTTTAATGTACAACTACCATAGTATTCAGTCTGAGCCTATTCTTTATCTCACTGCATTACCCAGTAGCATTGTTGGTCGAGAGCTTCTGGGCTTTAATCCCAGATCTCGAGAGAGCCCAGCCATTTTTCCTTCTGTTATGTGTTGTGACCATGCTTGTCAACATCTAGAAAACTCGATGGGGGACCCTTCCCACCCTTTTCAATACAACACATACAGTATGTTGAGGTAATGCCATCATCAGAGTGTAGGGGTTAAGCCTTTAATACATGCTGAAGCTAGTGGCACCCCTTTTGCCTCCCACTGTTTTGTGAAGGCTAAATCTACCAGGCCTTTAACGTTCCCAACAAAGTAGCACTAAGCATTATTTAGGCATCCAAGCCCTTTCATCACTCCAAAATCAAAATTATAGATAGGGTTTTTATGACCAGTGTTCATTAAATTACCATACTGCAGTTAAGACTGAAAGGGTAAAAATGGGAGCCATGTAATTTTACAGCGTATGTGTTTCTATGTGTTTTTGCCACCACTTCAGGTAATCAGGAAAAAGACAATTTGTTTCTTAGCATGAATTTAAAATGAAGAAATAAATTGGTGTTGCTGTCATATTCTGAATACTAAATAATGTTAATAGACTGCATATTGTTATTGTTGTCACAGGACATCAGTAGATAGTTATGGAATTAGTCCATGCAAGAGTAGAAAATCCCCAAGCAGTTATGTCTCCCATACTTACGCCTTAGATTGGTCTCCCATACTTAAGCTATAGCTATTGATCTGCCAAGGGACAGAACCTCAGATGAGTAACTAAGAGCTGTGTAGGACTTACTGATCAGGCACAGTATAAATGCTTCTTGAAAATTGACATGCGGTTCTTTGGAAATAGAGTAACTGTTTAAATCGGGCTGTTGCAGGTCAATTGTAAAGAACAAAAAAGAGGAAGATAATTGTGAAAATGTGCATTTTAAGTATGTGGGGGAAAAAAGAAGGAAAGGCCTAGAACATGTGAGACTGTTGCCAAAGGAAGAGGGACATAAAGATGTCTTGAGAACATTGAGATAAAACAGATGGTTAAGAGTAGTTCCAAACAGTTACATGATAAGGATCAACACTCTAAAATAAGCCATAAAATGCCTTTGCTAAGCTTTGTACTGGTTCAAAAAGCAGTGCACTTGCCTATTGTATTTAGTTTATGAAAGAAAAATACAGAGGTATCTATTGCAGACTTCAACCTAATAGTGTAAGTCTCAAAAATACTTGCAAAAGTTTCTGCCTGTTCCTCACACCCTAAATAGAAGTTATTCAGTTTTGTCCTGGAGAGCCATACATCCAGTCTCTTAATATATAAATCATTAAACAATTAGTGTAAAATGTATTGAAGAGGCTACTTTTATGTCTGTTAATGTTTGAATGTCTTGGCAGTCTGGGTGAAGGTTCTATTGCATCACTTTTTTTCTTTAAGGTAATCTAACTTGTCTCAAAAAATAAATATTTCATAGAAATGCATTCCATTCCTTTGACAGGCTTCTTTTCAGCTACATGTCAACATGTTTCTTAACAAAGTGAACTCTGTTCTGATAAATAGACACTTGAGCAAATATTTAGTACTGCATAGGATAACTGAGCTTGTTGTGTACAAATAGGCCACTAATGTAAAGCCCATTAGCAATTGAGTATACTCTTTTATATACTAAACTGTTAAAGTGCAGTTTTACTGAATTTAAATAAATCCTTCCATTTTTTAAGGTGCTAATCCAGTTCAGGGATGCAGGGATTGATTTTGCTCAAAACCAAATAGCTTTTTGCATTCTATATTACTAATAACTGTTTTTGACTTCTTGTGTCCACAAACTTGCATTTCAACATACAGACAGATTTTATTCAGAAAGCAGTCAGATTGTGTTCATTACCTAAAATCTGTTGAAATCATGAATCCATCACAGTTTTTTTCCTACATAATTACCTTTGAATTATGTAGGGAAAAAATCTAATCCACATCCAATTCTTAATTCCACTTATTTCACTCCAAAATTGTGGTGCAGAGCATATCCTTACAGCATTGGGTATAAGATGAGAAGTAAATCCTGGGTGTGGTTTCAGTTCATCCCAGGCCTCACTCACCCACATGTAAACTAATAGAGGGCAAAATTGGAATTACCAGTTAAACTAATTGTGCTGTGAGACACAGGAAGAATGTACAAAATCACACAGGTGATAATCAGGAGTATGATTCCAAGCCAGGATGCTGGATTCATGAGACAGTATCAGTCACAGTTTCACCATTGTACTGATCTATGAATGCATGAACAGGATATACTGTAATGTAAACAAAATGGGATAAATTCTGTTCTTGGGCATTTCCTGCTACATTAATATCCACATTAAATATAAAATGGTGAAGTGCCTTATGCATTAATTAAACTAAACAATTCAGATTAAATTGTGTAAAAAAACAGGTTTAAGAGGTACCGTATACCATATGTTGATGGTTTAGATTTTTCTTAACATTGCGCTAGCTGGAACAAATTATAAGGTGCACAAAAGATAATTTCTTGGGGTAGTAGGGAAAATGCTATACAGTAATACCAACTGTTAGAATTTGGATTTATTACAGAATTTAATTGGCTTTTTGCAGTAAAGATTTGTGCACTTGATCTTTTTACATAAGGATTCCACCAGAGAACAATCTATAGCAGCTTTAATTGCTGTACTTGAACCCTTGTTTGATGAGAGTTGAGTGTCCTCTGAGTGGAGTTTGCATGCTGCACATAGATAAATATAGGCTTCTTCGTAGGACTTCAGTTTTTTTCCTAATATAGCCCAAAGACTCACTGTTGCAGTATGTTGTTTGGAATCTGTAAACTGGCCCAATATGTTTGTGTACATTGCAGTTATGGATTGATACATAATCAATTGCTGATTATTTTATTATGCCCATTGCTGCCTTGGTAGATTCAATATTTCTTCAGTCCTGAAATGGGAGTAAACTAGTGATGTATATTTTAAATTTGAATTGTACTGTATTCAGTTCAGCTGTCCTTTCTAACATTATCAAATTCAGTAGGCTTAATTTTGTAGTGGTAGACACTGTGGTGTAGTGGTTAAGGCTTTAGACTTCGACTTAATAGGAAATGATTTTTGATATATCCGTGTATCTGTACAATTTCAAATGGGGCAGACCTACCACGTGGTAGGAAGCCTTTGTATCAACATTTGGAGGTGCACAATAACAGAAAAGTTTTTTGTGAGACAAGAGTGTACCTCTTCCATCTCCACATCTGGTTTCCCTTCAAGAGTGTAGATTATGCTATAGTGCCTGAAGAGTCCAGAATGACCGAGCCAATATTTGAAGACGTCTTTCTGATTCCTTTATCTTAATAACCAATGTAATCATAAAAATGGAAACTACCGGTAATAAAATTGTAGTAGGCAATATTTTCAGACAGAAACTGAATCTAGAATAGATTAACATAATAAGAGGTTGATAAAAGTCTAAACAGAGAAGAAGTTAAACACTGAAGACATTAGCAATTGTAAAATGCCTATGGGTGGTTGTTGGCTTTCTCCCAACTTTTTAATAAAGAAATTTGCTTTTTTCTTTCTAATTTTCATAAGTGTACTCTAGTTCTGTACCACCTTTGTCCTATCTGTTCCCCAAGTCAACAATTACTGGCTCCTGAACTCCATCCAGTGGAATGATGGATGGCTAAAATTTACTATTTTATCAGATTGGAAATGGTGAGAATAAAGGTAGCAGCACATATTTCATTATTTTGAACAACATTTATTTTCAGTATAAAAGCTCCTGGTCTTCAGCCATTCTGGTGCCTATAAGTAAATATGAAGTGTAATGTTCTACATGACTTGATTTCTCACCAAATATTCCCGTGTCTGCGTGGAGTTTGCATATTTTCCCCATGTCTGTTTCAGTTTATGTTAATAATCAGATTAATGTATTGCTTACAAAATGTTTTTCTAAATCAGTTCTGGTCTTGAATCCAGTAGAGTTCATTGAATCAATTATGAATATATTCAGTGGCACCTGAAGTATTTATGTAATGTATCCATCTCCTGAGCTGAACACAGGTCTTAAAATCTATATTGTGTTTTTGTACTCCATTTAATGTTCACTTGGAACTAATCCAATGCTAAGGCAATGTAACCGGCAATTACAATTATGAGGTAAAGATAAGAAAAATCTTGTTCCTTGTTACTTATCAAAGAGAGGGTATTAAATAGAATAGTCTTGCATGTGAATTTTTTTAGCTAGGTCTGATTGCAGCCAAGTGTTGTGTCATGTAGTCACAAAAAACAAAAAAAATGTTTTGACTTTATTCACTTTTATTTAATAAGATGAAAGGGTGGTTATTGATGCCTCATGGATTTGTTGTCCTGGGTTTAAAATCTACACTTGGTTGTTGTCCGTGCAGGCTTTTCTCTGAGTAGTCTGGTTTTTCTCCCACATTCATAGGTTAATTTGAATTCAAAATGTGCACCCCCGTGTATGAGTGAGCCCTGTAAGGACAAGTACTTTGTTTAAGATTTGTTCCTACCTTATGCATGATACTACTGAGATGCATTTTGTGCCCACTACATCATTGAATTGGATTAAACAGATTTGGGAATAATTTCTTATGTCAAGCGAGATGAAAGAGCTCCATGCTTCTAAATTCTGCAGCCTGTGTCAGAATTAACCTTAACCTTAATTAGTTGAGTCATTTAATCTGTAATGAACTTATCAGTTATTTTATTACTTTTTTATTAATTAATTGCAGGTCACTTTTGGTTTGGTTTACAAATAAAATTAGACACCCAAAATATGCAGCTGTTCCACTTTTAGATTAGTTAAGAAGTAAAATGTGTTTAAGAATGAGAACTGAAAATATTATTTGTGTGTATTGTGAGGTTAAAGTAGAGTTTTACATTTTAACTCCCTTCATGTGAAATTATGAGAAATGGGATGCACATAAAACATGCCCATGCATGACTCATAAGAAGATTTTATAGTGTTTTTTTATTCTATTGGAACTGGGACAATATTTTTGTAAGGTATGAACATTTTTTTTTCTACACTGTTTTACAGTTTCATTTGCATGCTTACATATATAAAATAAGTTGAGGATTTTCATTTATTTACATACCAATCACCACCTAACCTCAATTATAACACATTTGCTATGTGTAAACAGACAAATAGTTTTCTTAATTCTTTTCTGCCTTAAGTGATTGATTTGTTTCTTGAATTAAACAAGTATTAAACAAACATAAAGGGAAATGTTTTAAATAAAGTCATTTAAATAAAGTATGGATTATATGTAATATTGAAGTTGCAGTATAGAAACTTTATGTAGTTTATGTACTGGATTTCCAGTACACTGTGGCAGACTAGCAAATAGGCAGGTTCAAGGGAAGAAGGCAGGATGAAATCTGGAACAAGTACACCTTTGACTGGAAGGCTTTTCAGGGATATTTACAAGTCTCTCAGATGCTAGTATTGATACAAATTATGTCAGAATGGTGAGAATCATACATGTACATTAATTTTTCATTCTTTTTTGTAGACACATCAGGACGATCTACTGGGTTCCTTCAGGCTATACCACAGAACAGACAGCAAGAAGGACCCACTAAATGTTTGCCTTTGTTTTTGAGTTTACATTAGTGAGTATTGCAGAATAGAGGCATAACTGTTTGGCAGAGTCCAACTTTTTCACAATAAACTGGCTTCATATCTAATACCTTAAGTAAAATTTACAGCACTACTCCAAATGATCTATTAAAAGAGCAAAAGTATGAGTCTAAAATTGTGAGGTAAATAAAAGTACAACCAGATAAACAAAGCAATATTAAAACTACAGGTATACTAATACGATTGTTTGGCAGACATTACCAATACTCTATTAACAGAATAGACTCTTACTGAGTACCAACAAGAGATACTGTACATTTGAAAAGGAAACAGTAAAATCATTTTTAATGTATTACAAAGAAAAACCCCTATGTTTTTTGTTTATTTATGGAATAACTGAGATTTCTTATTTTTACTGTTTATTAAAATTTAACAGTAACACATGCTCATGTTAGTTGAGTTGAGTTTTCACCAATCACAGGCTTATTTATGACTAGTAAGTTACTGTAAATATCTAACTTAACAATAGTGGATACACATATACTTTGTTTTAATCTCACAAATGATATGTGGATTATATATACAGTAAGCGATCACCCTTGATCCCAGTTTTGAGTACCTCCACATCTCTCACAATACAAGAGACGATGCAACCAGAGAGAATGGAACTACATATCTTTAGGCTGAGATGATGATTAGGTGACAGTGACAATATGAATAGAATAAGCACATGTTGTGTTTTGAATCTCTTTATTGTTGCTCATGTTTATTTTCATTATTGAAAGATAAATTGGTCCAGTCATACTAAATAATAGTTGATTTTGAAGGATGGATTTCATCACCTCTGAAAGGTGAAAGATTTGCATAAAACACACCCTTTCAGGTTAAAATTGCATATTTCAATTTCTTGTTTGCATGAAAAATTAATAATTTACATTTGGGTGAAAATGTTTTAATCTTTTTGCCAGTGTTTTATCTTTTATTTAGTAATACAGTGAAGCTTACTTTTGCCCTTTTCAGAGAATAGGTCAAGTTAGTATCTTGAAGATACACCTCTTTACGAAATTAAGTGACACTCTGCTTGTTTACTACATGGTCCATTCTGAACAAAATACTATTAATAGTAAGGCATTATGAAGATGATGCCATATTGCTAGCTGTATACAATAACCATGTTCACTCTTCTTTGAGTAATATTTAGGTGGTTAGCTCATCTGTGTTGCATTATTCAAAAATGCTTTGTCAAGATTATTTCATGTTGTGATTTTGAGCCATAACTGTGAAAATGAAGGAATGGATTTTAAACATACCATTGTGAAACTGATTCACATCCCAGTGCCAGCGAGGATAGGTTTGGATGTAAGTGTACCCTGTAGTGGATTACTATCCAATCCAAGGATGGTTTCCTCATTGCGCCCATTGCTGTGTTATTTTGGTTTCTTGAACATAGTGGATTCATAAAGTAAATGAGGAAAAAATGTCTGTCTTTTTTCCTAATACGATAGACTACCATAATATTTAATTTAGAAAGTTTTGCCGAAATAGCTGTAAAACAAATATGCTGTTGATATTGCCAATGCAAACATTACCTATGCCAATGCTATGGGTATTGGCAGGTTTGTTGGAGATTTGAGTATAACAGCTGGTGCGACATTTCAGTGAATCAGGTGGCCTATTCTAATGCTTAGATTTTTTTTTTTTTTTTGCGAGTCCTGTACCTCCTCCCTCTTGTTTACAGATCAATGCTTATCATCATTTCATTTTGGTTAACTTCTTGTCTATGTGATACACAATCACTTGCCTTTTTCAGAAAAGAAAGCCACACTTTTAAGAAAAGTCATTTCATATTGATACATTTTCAAAGATATGCAGGTAAAGTCTGGTGATCTACTAGTTTAGTTTAATCTTAGCTTCCTACTCAGGATTTAGATTCAGGTATGTTGCTTAGCATAATTGTTAAACATGAAAAACAAGTTCTTGTTCCAAATGCCTTTGTGGCAGCTCTTGCTGATTCATAGCACACACCCTGAACACTCCCTAAAGCTTTTAATAATCCATATGGGAAGGATACTGTATGTTATGTAGATGGTTTTTAGTGTGCAAAGGGAGGTTTCAGAACTTTTAAACTTAAACAGCATTGGTTCACTGGATAGTGCAAACTGTGGCAGGGTTTTTCCTGGATGGTATTTTTCAAATGTGTTTATTGTGCAGTTTACTTTGATCAAGATGAAGACAATACCCACAATGTCTTTTCCTTGTGCTTTTCGTGTGTGTCTGTGTGTATGTCTGTATTTGATCATGTCTGTCTATGTGACAAGTACATTACATGTATATTATATGGACATGTGCAAAAACATAACATAACATTCTCTTAAGCAACCCTGAAACTGGTGCCAGTACATCACAAGATCTAATGACACAGAGCCAATATAAATTCACCATTTAGCCTATCCTGCACATACAGTATTTTTAATGAGGGTAATGACAGTCATCACCCCCTCTCAAAATGTTTACCTTTTGTTGCCTAAAGCCTTTAAGTTACTTATTTTATTCAGTAATCAGGTAGCAGCCTAAACTCCTATTTTCAAACCCTGTTCTGCTGAATTAGAACTGTTACACAGCATAATCAATATCATATTATTTATTATTTATCAGAATTTTAATTCTGCTGTGATAATCTGCATTAATTATTAATGTAATAATTTGGATTTGTGCAGTTGGCAGTTTGAAAATCTGAATCAAGGTCTGACAAGCTACTGTTTAACCTGTCCTGTTTCATTTCTTTTTCTCATGATCAATCATTTTCATTTTACAGGTTTTTAGTCATCATGCCTGTTGAACGAATGCGAATGCGTCCTTGGCTAGAAGATCAAATAAATTCAAGCAAAATACCAGGCTTAAAATGGTTAAATAGGGTAAGTATATTTAATTTCTCACTGCCAACTACCTACACCTACAAAATTTATTTGGTATCTTTTAGTTTTGTAAAATTGGACTATTGGAATCTTTTTTATTAACGTTTGTAAGCCACTGTGACCTTTATTTGTTGACTTTGGATACTCAACCACTTACACTTGACAACAAGACATGATTATTAACACACCAAAAAGCCATATATTCTTTTCTATGTTTGTTTGCTTATGCACTAAGCAAAGAGAAATGAATGGATCCAGTGATGCCAAAGTAGGCTTTGGTTTTCTGTGAACGTGAAATGGTTTAAGTAGGTTTGAGAATGTTATGTTATATTTATAAAAATGTATATTTGTGAATCATTACCCGTATTCATCCACTTCATGATTAGCAAAAGGTATATTCTTTTAAACCTTTTTGTATAGTCTCACCCAGTTTAGCCTACGATCCTACCAATCTCTGCTTTTCGTAGTAAGCTACAATCTCCAATGGATGAATCTCATTAGTGTTCCTGTTCCCAGGGGAAAAGTATATCTGACATTTTTGTGACATTGGTAACCCTTCATTCACCAACAATTCCAATTTTTAGCCTCTTAATAATATAGTTTCTTACTAAACACTAGTGTTCACAATTCTGTTCCATATAAAACATGAAGAAATATTATAAAGTAAGAATGAAGCTTATGTTGCCAGTTAAAAGATCAGATTTTACTTACACTTCATAGAACACACAAGTCATTTGGAATGAGGGAGAATGTTAATTTTGACCACTGAGGTTCTGAGGAAGAGAGGAAAGGTAATGAATATGAATGTCTGGAATTTGTGTTAAACACAGCTTTCCAGTGATCAATTTCAAAAGATACATTTGTTTGCTATTGATTATAAGGGCAATTTATGGCAAATCTCTAAGAAAGAGTTACCTGTCCTGTTCCAAGTGTGTAGTGTTTGTTTGAGATGTTTTAACAAGATTCTTTGATCATTTTGTTCCTGCTGGATTGCCTCAACACATGCAGCAGTAACATATTTCACTCCTTTGTTAAAGTCTCTGGAAATACTGCAATTGAACCATTTTAAACATTGCTGCAGTTTGTAGGTCTGTGTATTGAATTTTATTAAAAGGAAACATAAGTGAAAATGGTGGTGGTTTTATGTATCAATGTTTATCTCAGTTTTTTATGTAAGATTGCCATAAATCTACTGTTCTACTGCCTTTCCAATCGTATTGGTGGCAGGAATATTATCTATATATCTATATATTATCTATATATATTAAACAAGCTTTAACTAACCTTTGAAAACCATCATCACAAACATTATCATTACTCAGATTCTTTGATTTATGTGTGTGCACGTGAGTGCGCGTGTGTGCGTGTGCGTGTGCGTGTGTGTGCGTGTGTGTGTGCACATATCACATCCTCCTGTTAGGCCACTGTGTTGTGTTTGTTTAACTGAGGCTGTTTTGGGCTGACTTGAAAAAACCTTGGATTATATTGACTTCCCATGCTTTACAAAGTTAGTCTTTTCCTGAAAACCCCTTTGTAAACTGAATTTTCATAATGCAAACATCCAGGTAACATTAACTTAAATGGAAAAAGATGTAAGTGTTCCCTGGCCCAAAAAATAACTCTGGTTTTGTTCAAATGGCACAAAATACATGAAATTTAGAGAACTGGTTTAATAATAAACTTGGTCATCAAAACAAACCAAAAAAAGACATTTCCTTTCACTAAGTGTCCTTTAATAAAGCTGTTTAACTATGCTTTATCTTTTCAAGTTTCACATTCAAAGGAATGGCCTTTCAGTTTTCTTTGGCTTTTCCAACTATTTCACTGTCTTTTTGGAGTCATGATATTCAAGAAAATATACGTTATTAAAACACATGACAAATTGTGTGAACCATAGTATGTGAACACACAAGAAAACTTTGTTGCAGCCTGCTGATCCATTACTCCACCCCATTCAACAAGTTTCTGCAAGAAAAGTCACTCAATTCAGCATTGGCTGTATTACTTCTCTCTCTGTCAGCTTTGGCCTCGCTCTTGCAAGCAGTGTGTTTTTCCCCAGCTCACCTTCTGACTCAATATTTTAAGGACCACTAGTACTAGTGGTCACTTTTTTACACTATCCTGCGATTATTTCCTGAGATCAGGAATGTTCTTACAAATTTCTAAAGGTTGTCTTCTTAGAGCTGCTACTCCTGGTCCCTTGCATCCTTGAGCGCCAGTTCTTATTTAAGGTCCAAGGACCACATGCTCACTTTCCTCTTGAAACTGTGCTTCATACCCATTTCACTTCTGATATGTCCTTGCCAGCCCAGAAACATGTTACACAGTATTTGGTGTGCAGTCATGTTTAAAAATAGAGTGTGGGTCGGGCTACTGCTGCAGCCTGGAGACCTGCCAATCCATGTGCAGAAAGTTTGGTTGTCTTTCTTTTTCATTTATAATCTGCATGTTTTGTATTGTCAAAGTACAAATCCCAGATCTACACTTAGTGGTAGTAGCTTAGTTGAGGGCAGAGGTATAATCTGTAATTGCACCATTTGGTATATCTCACACAAATGAAATATTTAAGGGTAAGGTTAGAGGTTCTTCGTCAATGAGGACTTTCACAAGATACTCTATGCATAATAGTAACAGAATCTTTTAAATGTAAATAAATGAGTCATCTGGAAGTGAATTGCCACCATTATTTAATTAGTATGCCCATTGTTCTTGGTGATATGCTGTTTAGGACAAGAGTGGTGAGAACCAGGAAATGTTTGAGAAACAAGAAAATGAGAGCAAAAGACAGGCTAGAGTCTATATATCGGAGATGACAAAGCTGGAGCCAGCAGCCACAATCTAAAGGCAAAACAAAATTTAAAAGTTGGATACCGAACCCAAGATACAAAATCTTAATGCATGGCTTACTGAGAAAGAAAGTTAACGGTTGGTAAGAAGGTCAAAAGGTGTTTGCATCCACTGAGGGAGAATGTATAGTGTGATCTCTACCATATTTATAATATGGAATCAAGTGTCCTTCAAAGCAATATTGTGCAAATGAAGAAAACAAAGACAACAGCAAGAATTGACTTTTTAATTCACAAAGCAAAAAATGAAAATAATACCAGAAATAGTATCTTCTTCTTCTTCTTTCGGCTGTTCCCGTTAGGGGTTGCCACAGTGGATCATCTTGTCCGCATATCATCATGATAGAAAAATCTGAAAACAGATAAAAATACATGTATAAACAAACATTAATACTACAGTGTCATGGAATGGCACATACTTTAAAGGTAGAGAAGCAGTTATTCAGGTTGTACTGGCAGTGTACTTTTTTTTTTTGCAAAACATTATAGGAAGCAGCCTTTTAAAATCAGTACAATAAAGCTGCTCAAAAAAAGAAGGCTTAAAGAATGAATGATTCACACATGATATGACTACCACAGCAACTAGAAAAAGGTTTCTATGCAGCAACTACATGATGGTGTAACTGTAGTGCCAAACTTAGGCCCTCCTTCTGTCTTCAACCTTTTTCCCATTTTTGTTTTTCTTTTATTTCTCTTCTATTGTTATTTCAAATTTATTGTTAAAATTCACGGGGCTGGACTTTCTATTACATCAGAGCCTATGATGCTGCAGCAGTTAGGGCTTCTGTCACCTGAGTAAACTATTAAAAAGAAAAAAAAGCCTGAATCTGTCTTAGCTCCTTGATGTGTCATTGCCTTGGCATTATTCTCAGATATATTATTTGCTCTACTTTCTAGTTTGGACATTGACTTGATTTATGTATTAGTTTCTTATTTCTGGATTTTGTTCTTATCAGCTTATCAAGATTAGCTTTTTTCCATTTAAGGCAATTGTTGTTTCTTCTTGTTTATTATATCTTCAATATGCTTTAATTTTGTTCTATTATTATTTGTCTCCACTTATTTAACTTATGTTTAGGAAATATATAGATTACCTATCATTGGTGGTTGTGTTCTGGGAGGGAATGCTATGGTGTTGGATATTCCTTTTCACCTAAAATCTTAAGACAAACTCTTATTGAGGAAACAAAATAAGTGTTATGTCCTAAGTAATATTAGTTTGCATTTAATGTATGTGACTGTTTTATCTGAACTTTAGCTTTTAGATTATACTTGCATTTAATATTGCATTCTGCTAAGTTTTCTTATTTTCTTCACAACTTACCTCCAATAATTAAATTCATACCCAGCAAGACTCTTAAAATTGGACTTCTGTGCATGTGATGTTTTAATAGATATTTGGAAGCTGTATGAATATACAATTAATAAAATATAATACATATAATATCATATATATTATATATATATATATTTTTTATATTAGTGCTGGGCAACGATTACAATTTTTAATCGTGATTAATCACAACAATCGCATTGTTATGCGCAAAATTCAATAATAAACTCAAAAGTGGTGTGTTGTGTGTATTTGGTTTACTACCCTCAGAGTCCAGAGCCACAATAATAAAATTATAACAGGCACCTTCCAAGCAACGGCAACTTAACATTTCTAAACCTGTTTTCTTTTTTTTTATCTGAACAGATACCAGAAGAAAAATTTTCTTTTATCAGGGAGCAGAATAAACAGTCTATGTTCAGTAGCAACTCTTTGAGGGCTAATATTTTTTTCCAAAAAACTCAGTTTTCTGAAAAGCGCATAAAGCAATGGTTTCACGCATAAAACAACATAAAATGACTGTTGTGCTTGCTGTTGGCACTTGTTTGCAGTTCACGGCAACAGCAGCTGCGCAGGGTGTGGCTCGACGACCAATAGGAATGCACAGTGGGCTGGCTGCCTTTGTGAGACAGGTGTACAGGTGTGGCAGTTGCAGTGAAATGCAATATAGTTTGTACCTCCTGTCATCTTAAGTGTCTGTCCTCCCAAGCGAACGTTGCCATAGGTGCATCAGCTACACGAACGTGTTTCAGCACCAAGATCAGATGGGGACCGATCAGCTGATGCCAGTACTTCACTTTCGTTTTCGATCTACATCTCCAGATCACTTCCATCAAAATTGGAGTTTGACAAATCAGAGTCTGATTCAGCGATAATATGAAAAAAGTCATCCATGGATTATTTTTCTTTGAGCACTCACTTTGGTATCTTTCCACATGCCATTTTAGAAGCTGTTTGCTCTTTACTACTCATGCACGCGCAGGGAATCGAGGTCAAATCAACAAAGCTAACTTTCCTTCTAGCAAAAGCGTATCGAAAGCGCTGTAACAAGAAGATATATATGTATATACTAGACATTAAGCCCGTTAAAATAACGGGCGCTAGAGCAGTAGTGCATAAACATTTGTATGAACAGTCTATATTAAATGGCAAGGGACCTTGTATGTGGCTGTAATATGTGTCACTGTATTGTGTGCCTTTAATTTTCTCTCTCAGTAATACTGGTTTGTATTTCCGTGAAATGCCTGTAATTTTGTTTGACAGTAATACAGTGGAACCTCGGATCACGACCATAATTCGTTCCAAAACTCTGGTTGTAACCCGATTTGGTCGTGAACCGAAGTAATTTCCCCCATAGGATTGTATGTAAATACAATTAATCCGTTCCAGACCGTATGAACTGTATGTAAATATATATTTTTTTAAGTTTTTAAGCACAAATATAGTTAACTATACCATAGAAAGCACAGCGTAATAGTAAACTAAATGTAAAAACATTGAATAACACTAAGAAAACCTTGAAAAACAGAGAAAACTAACACTGCAAGAATTTGCGGTATAGCCTTATGACCCGCCCGCTAAAAACTTTTTTTAATGAGTTTTAAGCACAGGGAAAAAATGAACATTTGAAAAATCCGTAATTTAATAAACAACCAAGAAAAGTAACATTGCAACAATGCACGCGCGCGCCTGTGTGTGTGTGTGTCTCTCTCGTGTGTGTCTCTTAAGCGCGCGCCTCTGTGTCTGTGTGTGTGTCTGTCTGTCTCTCGCCTGTGTGTGTGTGTCTGTCTGTCGTGTGTGTGACTCGTGTGTGTGTCTCGTGTGTGTGTGTGTGTGTGACACGCGCGCCTGTGTGTGTGTGTGTGTGTGTGTGTGTGTGTGTGTCTGTGTCTCTCTCTCTCTCTCTCTCGCGCGCGCGTGCGCATGCCTGTGCCTGCCTGCCTGCCTGTGTGTGTGTGTGTGTGTCTGTCTCTCTCCCTGCACAGGGAATGCACAGGAAGAGACTGAACACGTGCTGTGTGGCCCCGCGCATGCGCACTTCTCCAGAAGACACACACACGGACACCGCGCGCCTGTGTGTGTGTGTGTGTGACTCGCGGGCGCCTGTGTGTGTGTGTGCGTGACTCGTGCGCGCCTATGTGTGTGTGTGTGTGTGTGTGTGTGTGTGTGTGTGTGACTCACGAGCGCCTGTGTGTGTATCTTTCTCTCTCTCTCTGCACAGGGAATGCACAGGAAGAGACTGAACACGTGCTGTGTGGCCCCGCGCATGCGCACTTCACCAGAAGACACACGGACACTGACGCACACAAGGGTTTCATTAAAGAGGATAACATGCCATTCAGCCCAACATAGCTCACCTAGTCCTATCCACTTATTTCTTTAAAAAAAAAAAAATTAAGTAAGAGTTTTGAAAATCGCTAAAGTCTTACTGTCTACCATGCTACTTGGTAGCTTATTTCAAGTGTCTAATTGTTCTTTGTGTAAAGAAAAACACCCTAATGTTATTTGGAAATTTGTTAAGGGTAAATTTCGCACAATGGCCCTGCGTTCTTGATTTTCTAATTTTAAAATAAGTCTCGATCCACTGTACTAATTCCTTTCATAATTTTAAACCCTTCAATCATGTCACCTCTTAATCCTTCTTTACTTAAACTGAAAAGGCTCTTTTATTCTATCCTCATCCCCTGTAGCCCTGGAATCAGCCTAGTTGCTCTTCTCTGGACCTTTTCTAGCGCTGCTATGTCCTTTTGGTAGCCTAGAGACCAAAACTGCACACAGTACTCCAGATGAGGCCTGACTAGTGCATTATAAACCTTGAGCAGAACCTCTTTGGAGTTGTACTCCACACATCATGTTATATAACCTAAAATTCTATTTGCCTTCTTAATGGCTTCTGAACACTGTTGGGAAGTTGATAGCTTAGAGTCTACTATGACTCCTAAATCCTTCCTATGTGAAATACTTTACATTTACTGACATTAAATTTCATCTGCCACAAATCTGCCCAAGCCTGTATGGTATTCAAGTCCTCCTATAATGATATAACGGATTCCAAATTTCCAGTCTGCTAATCCACCTATCTTGGTATCATCAGCAAACTTAACCAGCTTGTCACTTATATTTCTATCTAAATCATTTATATACTGTATATTAAAAATAGCAGCAAACCTAACCCTGGCCCCTGTGCAACACTACTTTTAGCATTGGCCAATTCTGATAAGGTTCCTCACACCATCGCCCTCTGCTTCCTGTGTGTGAGCCAATTCTGCACCCATCTAAAAACATCACCCTGAACTCCCACTTTTTTTAGTTTGATGCCCAACTTCTAATGTGGCACCTTCTTGAATGCTTTTTGGAAGTCAAGATAAATAATATCATAAGCTCCGCTTTGATCATATCCTTTTGTTGCCTCCTCATATAATTCCAGTATGTTAGTAAAACACGACCTCCCTCTTCTGATCCCATACTGACTTTTCTAATAACTCCTGTCCTTGCCAGGTGTTGCTCAATCTTATCCTTAATAATTCCTTTCATTAATTTTCCTGTGGTGCATGTTAAGCATACTGGCCTATAGTTGCTTTGATCTGCCTAGTCAACCTTTTTAATAATAATAATAATAATAATAGGATGATATTTGCCATTTTCCAGTCCTTCAGAATCTCTTCAGTGTGCAGTGACTTCCTAAAAATATGTGTCAAGGGTTTATATATGTACTCACTAGCCTCCTTAAGAATTCAAGGGTAAATATTATCTGGTCCTGGTGATTTGTTTGAATTCATTTTGTTTAATCTGAGCAGCACTTCTCCCTCTACAATTTCCAAATCCGTCAGTACCTCCTTAGTAGTCGCGCTTACCTCTGGGAGGTTATCCACTTGCTCACTTGTAAACACCTCAGAAATATGTAAGTTTAGGGCATCCGCTGTTTCATTGTCTGTATCTTTTAATTCCCCTTTACTATTTCTGATGCACTTAACCTCCTCTTTGACTGTTCTTTTACAACTAAAATACTGAAAGAATCTCTTAGGGTCTTCTTTCGCCTTATCTGCAATGTTCCTCTCCAACTGTCTTTTAGCCTCCCTGATATCCTTCTTAATGGTTGCCCTCATGTTCTCATACACTGTACGATTCACTTTGCAGTCATATAGTATATAAAATTATTTATATATATATATATATATATATATATATATATATATATATATATATATATATATATATGGTATATAAAATTAGATAGTTATTTTAATCATTGAAACGTAGTGTTTATCATATAATGTCTGGTTAACAATTTATTTTTCTACTTAACTCCAAAAGTGTGCAGTGGAATATTTGATTAAAGAACTTAATTTAATAAATTTAAGACATGAGTTGGTATAGAACACACTAAGCAATAAAGTGTTATACTGTTAACAGTCTATCTCTCTGGAGTTAGAATGTTAAAATTTAAATTTACCAGTGTTAGATTCAATTCTTTGAATTAACTCAAATTGAGGTTATACTGTATATGGATGTATAAAATAATGTTTGTCAATAATGCAGAAGACGGTAGTATGAAAAATTAAAGAGTAGAATTCCAGTGTAAATAAAGTCATCAGTGTCATGCTGCATTAATGTTCTGAAGCACACAGTCTTTTTCCTACATCAGAATGTTAACATAGGGTGACTGCCTAGATGAACTGGTTAGGCCAGAAAAACTTGACACGTTCTTGTCCAAACTGTTTATTGGAAACCACTTTTCACTCTGTTTTTCTCAGAGCAGTAAAAGTCAAGCTCACTCTCTGAGTTAGTCTTTAACACAGAGTAAGACAATGAGGGATATGCTGCATTTTTAAATTTGGTTACAACCAACGTCAGTATGACTATCCACTGAAATGCCTGAGGCAGATTTACAGAGAAGGCAAAATGTATGTGCAGTTTACCACAATCGGTGAAATGCATTTCCAATTTATATGTGCTTTTTTTACAAATGCAAAGAACAGAATGATTTTTTAAAAATAATTTTTTTACAAATGCTCAGTGGGTGCAAGTTGAAGTAGTAGTTTTTCACACTTTATTTAGGAGTAAGAAGTGCTGGTGTATATTTTAGGCGAGAGGGGCTATTTTTTTGGTCAATTTTTATAATAAACACCTACAGAGGAGGAATACATTTCACATTCCATGAATTTAGCTAACCTACTGTAACTCTTTAGGGAAGGTGATCTTTTATGACTACCTCTGACTTACCCTGTTTAATGTCCCTAAAATCTCTTCCACACAATTTATTAAATTCTGATTTTCTGGACATCTATGGAATGTTCCTGATCATCATAACAGTTTATATAATTTAATGCTTGTTAAATGTCAATGAGACTTATTAAACTTGTTACATGTCTTCACCAAGGATAGCTTCTAAGGCCTTACTATATAACTACTACAGTATAATTAATATAACTACTATGTTTTTATTTTTTATTTTATTTATTTATTTAAAAACTAAGGGCTAATATTATTAGCACACAGTGTGGTGTAGTGGTTAAAACTTTCTGCCAAGAACATAAGAACCGAAGTGAGTTCAATTCACTCTACTGACAGTGTGTGACCACAAGCAAGTCACTTCATCTGCCTGTGCTCCAACCTGGAGCACAGTAACGTTAATCCCTTAAACCCACTCCAATGTTCTGGTCTCGGAGCACACCTGCTCCAGGAGAAAGTACCATATGAGAATCCTGCTGCATAATGATTATGTTCTTATGGTCCATTCTCCAAAGCTTCTTTCTTCTCAGCAATGGGAAACAAATATTTTAAATAAAAAAACAAATTTTTATCTTTTAAAAGGAATGTAAGAGTAATGTGTACACTATAAACAGAAAGTGGTTATACCTGTACATATTTGGATTATGCAAAACTACAATATTTTGGGTCCATCATGAATTCTTAAAATGGTGTGTGTAACTGCATATTCAATTACCAGTTACTAAAAGAAATTATGTATTTTGAATGTACTCTACAAAGCATAGTAGTAGTTAAAAATTTTTGGGATAGAGGAGCCAGTCTTAATAATGAAACAGACACACTATGCAAAAACCCCACTTGTTCTCTGTATCTTCAGGCTCTTGGCAATTTCTTTGAAAAATGTTCTTTTTAGAGACAAAGTTTATCCGGCTCAAAGATTTTATGGATACATTTTTTAGCTTGCCTGTTACACTAAGCAGGTTCCCTGTTTGCATTATTAGGATAGTGCAAGGGCTTTATGTGTAAATAGCATCAGTCCAAACATAAAGTAAACTGTCCCAGAGAAATATGTGCTGCACAACCATGACTAGTTCGCATATTAAAATATCTTAAAGGATTTTCTGTATATAAAAATTTAATTACATATTACATATTTTCTACTGTGTCTTGTATTTTCACATTTTTGTTATACTTGGAATGTTGTAGTTAGCTGGACAAAACCCATCTTCATTTTGTCTTAATGTGTCTGATGTTGTTGGTGCCTTTTACTGTAATCTAACATAAACACAACCAGAAAGAATGGAAGGGGCTGAAGAGGATGTTTAGAGAGAGTTGAGGAATATTCATAGGAGTTGAAAACAACTTTGAGGTCTGTTCTCAGTAAAAAAAAAAAAGGAATTAATTAGTCTCTTGTACGGATTTATAAATTCTAATGAGGAATTAGCTTTATTCCCTGAAGCTAAATTAAAACAATTGGAGTATTAAATAAATGGAGACTACTTGAAAGTACTCTGTAGTCCTGTGGCTAAGCAAAGAATATCATGGGATAGAATCATACTAGGTCAGCTCTTTCTTTCTTTCTTTCTTTCTTTCTTTCTTTCTTTCTTTCTTTCTTTCTTTCT
>JANRMT010062821.1:13682850-13699147 GCA_026402145.1 Polypterus bichir lapradei | reverse complement strand
TCTTTCTTTCTTTCTTTCTTTCTTTCTTTCTTTCTTTCTTTCTTTCTCATAGGTCAGGATTTGTTTTTATGCCATTTCTTAACATTGGCAAGAATTCGGTTATATCTAGTGTGTCTTTTGATTGTGTACAGTGTATAATGCTTTGTTGTTGGCTGTATCCATTGCACTGTATATGTGTGTATACAATATATTATCCTTTGCTATATTGAAATTATGTATAGACATCATGTATTAGGGGTAAAACGGCATGGGAAGTCGCATTTGGATCGATCAGTTCTGAGCCTTTGCAATGAATGCATGCATGTATCTTAAATTGTATCTTTGAGTTATTATTCACTGTGTTAATCAATAAGCCTAATAAAAATTGTGCTGTAAAGCTTTCCTGGGCCTATGTGTGACAAAACTGCCTAATTTAGTTTAAAATGTTATTTAAAGCAACTATGCATGCACTATGGCTTCCTTGAAATGCAACTGGTAGAAAGCTAAAACCTGTACACCCTGTATGTTGGCAGGAGTGATGTGTAACATGTAAGTGACAGAAAGAAATGTGACCAGTGTATCAACTCAGTATTTAGGTCAGTAAAATAAATGAAAGAGTAAGTGAATCATTAATCTTGATCTTGATTAATGATTCAAACCACTTTAGAGAATACAAGAATTCACATCACTCTGAAGCATCATTACAGGTAGGAAATTAAAATACTATTATTATTATTTATTTAATTTTTTTTTGTTTAAACTTTTTTGCTGGAGTTGCAATAGACAAGTAACAGTACTTAAGTATACTGCGCCATGCAGTGTAAAGCCCAAATAATTAATTGAGTAAAATGACATCTTCTTGGCTTGGGTGGTTAAGGTGGTTTGAGAAGACATCTAGGGCACACCATACATGCATACACACATACTGCACTTGAATAATAGTTTTCTGTCCTTATGTGCAGAGATTTTTGTAAACCTAAGGTTTGTGTTGGTTTCCCCTTGTACTGTGGAGTCCTCTCACATATTCAGTAACTCAAAATGGTCTAGTGTAAATGAGAATAGCTAAGTCTTTTTTCCCTCACAAAAGCCTAGTTTTTGTTGAAATTGTCTATTTTGCTTCTGGAAATAAAGGGTTCCAAAGTCATCAAACTAAGCCTGTCCTATCCAGTTTAAAGAATATAAAGCTTGTTGTATTATATAATTTATTAAGGTGTGTATATCTTAATCTTCGGAGTGATTGTTAGTAACATCAGGTTCTCATAATACTGGGTGACCATTTTGTTACAAAATGTTTAAAACATGGAGGAGATTTCCATTTCAAATTTTAAAAAAAATGTTTATGATCAACAATTGTATTTGATTTTTTTTGGCTTTTTTTCTGCTCAATTGCCTCCAATAAGAAATCAGCATCTACATTTAATGTATCTAATTTAAGGCAGAAGTCAAGAACCTTTAAAATTAGGTTTCAGGTTATATTTTTCTGTTAAAATATGCTGAAAGCTTTAACTTATGTTTCAGTATGTTAAAATAATGTCCAAATTGAGTAGCTTGTGAAATGTACAGTGTTAACTAGAGCCTGCTACATATACATTTCTTCCAACTACTGTACTTGATATTTTTCCATAACTGCTTCTTTAGTAGTTCTAGCATCACCTGATATGTTTGATCCTTGATCAGTAAATACTGTCTGATCATCCTGTCATTAACTATAATGTGCCTTAGTGCTGTATTTGATAGTTAATGAAGTTTTGATTCACACAGTTCTGCTATACTTGACTTTATTCTTCCTTTTGTGTAAAATCAGTGAAGGGTAGGTAGAGACATACTCTGAAGTCTTTAGTCTTTCTTTTATCATTGTCATCACAAATAATGTCATTCTGATGTTAATGATTTTCTATCATGAAGTATTAACACATCTCATTTTATTATTTAAATTGAATATTCTGACTAAACAGTTAATATATTTATGGCCCATAAAGGCAGCATGTCATCATAACAAGTGGAACATGATCACATTTCTTCTTTTTGGCTGCAGTCTTGGTTTTCAGCTGTGTTCATCTGATTTGATTTGGATAACTAATTTAAATTTTGTAAGGCTTTGTGAACTCAATCAAGACCGGGCATGGATGTAAAGCATTGTGACAGAGAGATAACCAGTGATTAAGCAGCAAGGTGTATTAACTCCATTTATTCATTTTTTGTTTACAAAAGCTAATCAGATATGTTGTAGTTATCCTAGACATCCTTTCTTACCTCATCTTCTCTCAGTAAGCAGAATATTTTACAAGTTCTTGGTCATATAAAAGATTTTGTGCTTTGTATATTTGTTTGAAAGGTGACTTTTCTTATAGCCGATATACAACAATATTTACTGTTCTTAATACAATCTTAATATAATTTTATGCAAGTATGTTAATGCAGTTTGCATAACTATAATATAAAACACAGTGACATACTAATTGTTCATTATATTTGCTGTAAAAATATTGAGTGTTTTCATTTTACATGTACTATACATTTCTATTTTATGTATGTTTGTATTAGTTTAAATGAAATTACTGTTTAACACAGAGATTGGAACAATTAGTATATATTAACATTTACTATAGAGAGCAGCTTTTGTTTTTTTTTTTTTTTTAACTTCAATGTGGGGGTGTGTTAGTAGGCCAAATATTACAGACAGTAGATGGTTAGACTGAAATTGTCTTCAACGTTATACGAATGAATTATAAAGCAGAGTCCATCTGCTGAGGAAAAGCATTGTAGTGATTGTGTTTTATGTGTTTACATATTGTATGGATTTGAGAATTTAAAGACTTCTTTTAAAGCAGTGCCCACAAATAACATTTTTTGGCTGTCATTTTATGGTTTTGTCCAAACTGCAGATTTTACAATTGCCTTCGACGTAACCTCCATCTTCAGTATCGCTCTGTTTCATTATTCTTGCCCAAGATCCTTTTGTTTTTTTTCCAGAAAGCACAGCATGCATTAAATGGAAAGCTTGCAAATCATAGTGTTGTAGTGTTCATTACACGTTTTGTTTATAGCCCTGCTCATTTTTGAAATTAACATTTTATTTGCCACTTCTGATTACATTTTTCCAATGTAAGTGCTTTGATACATTGTTATAATTTTTGCCACTCTCCCTTAAAAGTACCAACAGTTAATCAGACTTCACACTTCAGGACAGGTTTCTACACACGGACTGGAGTATGTTTGCTACTCAGGCCACCTGTGGCTCTCACACAAACATAGACAGCTACACTTCCTCTGTTCTGGATTACATCAACACTACCATAGACAGTGTCACAACCCAGAAGCAGATCACCACATACCCAAATCAGAAGCCATGGATGAACAAGGAGGTGCGTCTCCTACTGAAGGCACGCAACACTGCCTTCAGATCAGGTGATGCACAGGCCTACAGCACTTCCAGGGCTAATCTGAAGAGGGGCATCAAAAAGGCCAAACACTGCTACAAACTAAAGCTAGAGGAGCACTTTTTAAACTCTGACCCTCGGCGCATGTGGCAGGGCATCCAGGCCATCAGCAACTACAAACCAAGTCACCCCACCCCCACAGCCACTAATGTCTTCTTTCTGAATGAGCTTAATGACTTTTATGCTCGCTTTGAGAAAGACTATAAAGAAAATGTCACCAAGATCGCCTCCTCACCCGACCACTCACCCATCACACTTACCTCATCTGACGTCTACAACGTACTGAGCCGGATCAACGTGCACAAGGCTGCTGGACCAGACGGTATCCCTGGGTGCGTACTGAGGGCATGTGCAGAGTAGCTCGCTGGGGTGTTCACAGACATTTTTAACATGTCCCTTGCCCAAGCAGCTGTACCAGCGTGCTTCAAATCTACCTCAATTGTGCCAGTGCTGAAACACTCTAGCCCAACGTGCCTGAATGACTACCGGCCCGTAGCACTCACACCCATCATTATGAAGTGCTTTGAGCGGTTGGTCCTGACACACCTAAAGGACTCTTTCCAATCCTCACTAGATCCACACCAGTTTGCTTACCGTGCCAACAGGAGCACAGATGATGCAGTCTCCATAGCGCTGCACTCTGTACTCACACACTTGGACAATACAAACACCTATGCACGACTGTTGTTTGTTGACTTTAGCTCAGCATTTAATACTGTTTTACCCTCTAAGTTAATCACCAAACTTAGAGATCTGGATATTAACACCTCACTTTGTAATTGGATTATGGACTTTTTGACCAACAGACCCCAGCATGTTAGGTCAGGCCACATCTGCTCCACTACCGTCACGCTCAACACTGGCGTACCACAGGGCTGTGTGCTGAGCCCCTTCCTTTACTCCCTCTTCACCCACGACTGCAGGCCTGTGTATGGATCTAACAACATCATCAAGTTTGCAGACGATACTACGGCGATCGGCCTCATCAGCAACAACGATGAGTCTGCCTACAGGGAGGAGATCAAGCACCTGGCCACTTGGTGCATGGACAATAATCTGCTCCTTAACACCAATAAGACCAAGGAGCTCATTGTGGACTTCAGGAAAGGAAGAAGAGGTTCACATGAACACATTCACATCAACGGAATGGTTCTTGAGCCTGTCTCATCCTTTAAGTTCCTGGGGACCCACATTTCGGAGAACCTATCCTGGTCCACCAACACCTCTAGCCTGGTCAAGCCTGGTTAAGAACCGAAGTGAGTTCAAGTCACTCTACTGACAGTGTGTAACCACAAGCAAGTCACTTCATCTGCCTGTGCTCCAGGCTCACTTAAGAAGAACACTTAAGAAGAACCAGCTGTCCTCAACTACTCTGGTGAACTTCTATCGCTGCACAATAGAAAGCATCCTAACCAACTGTGTCACAGTTTGGTACGGAAGCTGCTCTGTTGCTGAGCATAAGGCACTGGAGCGGGTGGTGAAAACTGCCCAGCGTATTATAGGGACTCCACTTCCAGCCATTGAGGACATTCAAAAGAAACACTGTGTGCGTCGAGCACGCAGTATTCTTAAGGATTACTCTCACCCCGCCCACAAACTGTTTTCTCTCCTGCCTTCTGGTAGGCGCTTCAGGTGTCCCAGGTCAAGAACCAGCAGACTGAGGAACAGCTTCTTTCCCAGAGCTGTCTCCTTATTGAACTCTACCCCCTGCTGACACTTGCCCACACCTCACACACCCCTATACTCTTCGCATTACCACTACACTATTTAATATGGACTGCGCTACAATGTACCTGTTTGAAAATACAAATATCCATGTACAATACATTTGTACACTTCTGATTGAGTACATATTCGTACATGTCTACTTGTAAATTCCTGTCTATAGAAAATAGCAACCTGCACATTATGTACATATCTATCTGTACATGTCTACTTGTAAATTCCAGTCTATAGAAAAAAAGCAACCTGTATATTATGTTCATATCTATTTGGAAATTCCTGACTACAGTTAATAGCAACTTTTATATACTGTTCATCCATTGTAAATTTATAAGTATAGTTACTAGCAATCTGTATATTATGCTCACATAATATTATTCTGTAATAGTTACCCATAGCCTCTCCCTGCACATATCCCTTTTATGTGTACTTAGAACTTATACCTTTATCCTGCACTTTCTGCTAATTGCACTTCTGGTTAGACCTAAACTGCATTTCGTTGCCTTGTACTTGTACATGTGTAATGACAATAAAGTTGAATCTAATCTAATCTAATCTAATCTAATTACAAAAATAACTGGCATTGGACCATAATGATCTGGTTAACAGTGAGCCAGCACAGGCCTACACTGGTGTGTATCTTTTCTATTACAGAATTCTTAAATACCCTAGAAAAGCATTACTCAAGAATAAACAGACTGAAAGATTGTTTCAGAAAATGTTTGGAATTCTGTTTACCAGTTGTAGATGTGTGTGTGTTTGAGTAAATATACAGTGTACATAATAATTAAGCTAAAAATCCTGTGTATATTTTTTTCTGTAAAAATCCTATATATAATTGCTGTTGTCTCTTTTGTGTTTTATCATCTGTAAAAAGCTACTACCCAAATGAGGCAGTGTTGATCACCAAAATAATTCTAAATTACTTTAATTATTTAAACATATATTTATAATGTTTTATAGGTGAATATTTAGACAGTAGTCTCTAAATGTGCTTATTAGGAATGTTGAAGTTGTGTAGAATGTCTGGTCTGATATCCTTTACTAGTACCGTAATATTAATACTGAAAGAAAAAAGAAACAAAATTTTAAACTTCAATCTCTTGAAACATTTCTAGAAATCTGTTTTTATGCTATGGCCTTTGTACAACAATAGCAAAATTGGAACATAACACAATATGCAATATTTAGTATCATCAATAAAATATTTATATGCATGTATATGCAAGTTGAATATTGTATTATACATGACTTATATCTCTGCTTGTGAAATTGCAGTTAGAGTCCATGCCATACTTCAGGCATAAAGTTAAAGTTATTTCAAACAGTTTATTGAAATTTGAGGGAAGTAAAGATTTAAGAATTCTTTAAGGTTTGTAAGGTATCTGCTTTTAGGAATTATTAAGATGATCAGTGGTTCTGTGTTTTAATTGACCTTTATTACTATTTAGAAGACATTAACTGAAAGTGGTTTTTACTTGGGTGAGAAAATCTTTCATTATATTACCTGGCCATTGCCTGATTTGATTGGAATATAGTTTCAGGCTATGTTGTTTTTAGAACAATTCTAATCACTTTGAGGTTTAAGTGGACAAGTCAATCAAAACCTGCTATGGGCAATGTAATAATACTTTCATTGTTTTTTTTTCCTTCTGAAACTGAAATAACTCCCAGTGAAGTCAACTTTTTTGGTAAAAAAAAAGTATTTGTGTTAAACTTGCTTTATAGAAAACTAGCCATGTTGCCTGTCAAAGACAGGTAATAGAATAATTTTAAAATATTTGCTATTCTTTGTCATATGTATAGTTTCAGCTCCTTTCCTCTGTATTTGTATGTGTTAATCTCTCTTTACTATCACTCCCCTTCTTGCACATGTTCCCATAAAGCCTACTTCTCCTACTCTGTCATTTTTTTCAATGCACCTTACTCACCTCAGGTCTGATTTTTATACTTTGATCTTTAAATGTGACTCTCTCTGCATGCACCTTTACTCTTCCTCGTGTTTCTCACACTTGCACATCGTTTTTTCTCTCTCTTCCAATGCCAAACTGACCAATAAGATTCCTCTGAGGGTACACAACACTCAGACCTTAGTGTTTTCTTATAAAGCAGATGCATACTGTACCAAATGCCAATGTCTATAAATTAAAATGCTAAAGCCCTACCGATATTGTCATAGTTTATAACAAGAGGTACAGAAAAGGAGTGTCTCTTGAAACTTTTTTTTGGTCAGTTTTCAGACACTAATTGTGTGTTTCACCAATGAAACAACCATCATTTTCTGAGACCACTACAATCAAAGAGGTGTCATTAATAGATATGCTAGTAAAAGTACATTTGTTGAAGTAAGAGAAGAACAATTGTGGGCATTACTTGCTCTTGATAAGTCCATTTATGCATGTGTGCTTGTAAATAATATTTCCTGCCATACATTTTCACATGCTAAGGAAGCCTGAGATCCAGAATTTTGTATTAAATTTCCATTTGCTCAATGAAGAACAAATAAAAAAAATATACTCTCTTACATTCAAGTGGAGTCTAAATGTTAGATGATGTGTGTCAGTAGCAATATTAAGTATAATGTTATGTTTAGGTATGTTTAGTGATTGAAATTAAACACATGCTTCATCCATTTTTCAAACCCTGCTTTATTTATTACAGCAGGATCAGCATAAGCATAAGTGAGTGCTATTACATATTTAGGCTATGCCTGCAATTACTTTCAAAATGTTTATTTGAGGGCATGTGTGAACAAAGCCCAAGTCCAGAATCCTGGGAAATGCATTTGGCAGTTTTACAGGTCAAAGCTTAATATAATTCTTGGAAACTTACCAGGTTTGTGAACAAAGTGGTAATTTGTTAGTTCATGCATATCAACATAGGTGCAAGTAAGCCAATCATAGGAGATCCAAGAAGTTTGTTTTGCACGTTGTTTGAAAAGTGTTTGGAAATTCCAAATCCCTAAAAATGACACTATTCTGTGTCTGCATTTACCATCAAGTGCATTCTTACAACAGCACTTTACAATTGCTGTTTTTCCAGCACCTAAGCAGTAGTGCAATGGAGAAATGGGAAGCAAGTCACTCATTCAGTGATAATTGAGCTTGGTAGAGTATTCAAAGATATTAGCAAGGTGTTTAGGTATGTGTGAGGAAACTATGTTTCACCTTCCAACCTGGATACATGAACTATGAAGAGATCTATACAATTCATAAATTGGCAACAATCCACATTAAATAATTTCTGTTTTCACTGTTTATAGTCCAGCCCTAAACCCCAACACATACATACTAGGACAGTCATGGGTTCAAACAAACTGGTGTTTATTATATAATTACCTCCCAAAAAAACACAAAGCACAAGTTATTTCTTCTCCATACACCTCTCCTTTCTCCACCACACTGCCCTCCTCCAATTGAGTGTTGCTTGTCCTCCTCCCAGTTCCAAATTGCCTGGACGGCGGAGGTACAGTCCCTTTTCCTTAAAGACCCTGGTGCCAGGGCTGTTGCCCGTTGAAAGTACTTCCGGGTTCCCGCATAATATGGTGTACCTCTCCCTGCAGTGCCCTCTTGCATTACCCACTGTCCCCAGCAGACTACAACTGCTTGTTCCTAAATGGGTGTTGATATCAAGGGCTGCTGCCATTTAGTTTCTGGGGGGAATAAATACCCCCAGACATGGTCCTTCCCTATCCTCCTCTTTTATCCCAGCCAAGGAAGGTGCTATGCACATGTCTGGTCAGGAAGCCTGTCCATTTGTGTGGGATTTCCTGCCCAGGTAAGGAACCATCTTTTCTGCTAGGATATCTGCCCATCCATTAGGGAAGCCTTGTCTGGTCACAACATCCTTCCCTCTCTCTACCAGGATGTCTTTCTGTCCACTCGGAGTCTCCCGTCTGAGTATGGTATCATCCTGACTCCTTGCTAGGATGCTCATCCATCCCATTTTACACCTGCATAGTACGTATTGTGACATGTGAATTACTATCTTACACCTGAGAGAAGACTCTGAGTCCAAAGACTTAAAGAAAGCCAACTTTATTCCACTCAAAACAGGAAAAGTCAGGGTATTTATTCAGTCGGGAGCAACCACTTCAATACACACAGACACGGCAAACAAGCAGTGGCAGAGCCAGGTCAGTGGGTGGGTTAAAATGTTCCCCGCATCATTCAACAGGTGACAGATGCGTTACATGGGGATGCTGCAAATGTGCCTTTACCGCTGTGGCACTGCGAACCTGTGTTTGCCTTCGTGACGGACAAGCAACCCTTGATAGATGCGTCAGCCGTGTTTCGGTGTAAAACTAATGTGCTGGGACAAAAGAGGATGGGCAGCTATTTTGGCCCCTTCTTTTAACCGGGGAGCCGTTACAGGTCTTAAAATCTTTCCTCCTGAAAGGCTTGATGATTTTTGATTTCCTGTAGCAACAGATCCTCCTTCCTACAGCTATGAGCCCTTTGGCCAAGGGACATCATTTTTGGTTGTAGCAGATTATCCCCATCCGGAAACAGATCCAGGACTTAGTGGACCTGACCCAAAGTTGGTTTGGAAATACCTTCATGCGCATTGTAGGAAAGCTCACTATTGACACAGTCTTGTCAGGGATAAACGAAGACCTTTGTCATGAAATGCTTCGGAAGAGTATGAAGTTTACAGAAATTGTGCAGTATTTTCATGTGATGTTTTCATGCAACACACATCTTTCTTCAAAACCATGCGTCATGTAATATACATCTATATAAGATTTTTTGTCCTCATTAGGATAATGCAACAATGATACTCTCATGTCAATAAAAAACAATTTAACATGCATTCGTCAAACAAAATACCTTATATACAGTACATCCACTCTGCTAAGAACAGTAGTTCTGTGTGTTAGTAATTGACGAATAAAGCATATGTAATGGCACATGCTTACAAATTGTAAAACTGCATAAACTGAATGTTGGCCACAAAATCATGAGTGGTGATCATGCAGAAGTAGTTTTCCTTCTGCATTTTAAGTTAGATACTGTCAATACTTCAGCAAGTAGAATACCATTCATCTGGCATAGACAACAATTTCCAATAGTTTTAGCTTTTGCTTTAACTATAAATAAATCTCAGGGACAGAATTTTGATCGTGTTTGAATACTGTGGACCTATTGCGAGCAAAGCGAGCGATCAAGGCAGGTTTCGGACCCCATAGGCAGCCAGGGGGCACATCTCACTGGTATATGTGAAATCCTAAATCAGAAACTGTTGGGACGGTATGCAAAGTGCAAATAAAAAAAAAAATGCAGTGATTCCTTAAATTTAGTGAAGTGGAGACAAGGAAGAACTTACTTTTTGGTGGCTAAGGCAGTGGTATAAGCAACAAAAAGAACTTAAAAGTTAAAATTCAGAAAGTTTCACAGTGCCCGAAATAAAAAAAGATGTGGTCAAATGTCAAAGTCGACATGAAAATGCAAGTTGTAGCCCACCGTCTGAGTGTCATATAGAAGCATACTAGGGCACAGAGAAAAGAAAAAACAATAGGGAGACAGTGAAGAAAAAAAGGTTGAAATGTTGAAAATTTCCAGTTTAATCTCATAGTTTATTTTGTCATTAAAGTAGAACATTATAAACTTGTTCTTAAAATCGATGTTTGATTTACTGGAGTTTATCAAATTCCATTGTAACTAAAGTAGCACATTAAATGCTTTGTATTCTATGTGTGTGAATCGCAACGTGCTTCTTAAATTGGCTTTTTCTTTTGCAGACAGTAGCATACAGGCACTGATCACCACACATAATACAATGCATGATATTGTAATACATTCATGATATTACAGCTCTCTGAACATTTTAGAATACGAAGATTTATACTTTGTATAATTTCATGATGAAATGCATTAAAGTATGTATTAAACATGGGGGCATGTTCACAGGGTTAACAGGGGTTGTTCCTGCCTCCCACATGATGCTTGCTGGGATGTGCGTGACTCTTGATAAAATAATTTATTGTAGCAGCACTGTGTCTGTCAAAGGTACCAACCCCCAACTCTTGTTCTTCCATTTTTTTTCTCAACCAGTCGCCACAGTATCAGCTCTGTAATAAATATAAAACCAGCTGTAAGCTTAGAACGCTGATTCTTCAAAACTTTTAAGTAATATTGAAAAATCTTTGCAATACATGGTTAATTTTTCCATCCATCTAACCATCCAGGGTCGCGCCTGTCCCAGTAAGCATACAGCATGAGACAGGAACAATCCCAGGACAGGGTGCCAGCTCATCACTACCACTGCACCACTATGCCCCTTCATGTTTGATTATTAACAGTATACATTATTTAAATGAAGTTAATGATTTATCTTTAAAATGTAATATACATACTTTAATGCATTTCATCATAGAAGTGACATCAAGCATACATCCTAATACTCTAACAGCACACAGAGGATAGCTCTTGGAAATCTAAATCAGCTTAGAAGCCAGTCATCATCATCGTATGTAAATATGCACTTGCTTCTATTGAATTGAATCAAATTCCTTTGAATCTCATTGTACCATACAATGACAATAATGTGCAAATCCTTCATAAACGTATTTTCCTGTAAAATGATATAACAACAATAATAATAATAATACGATAAAAAAACTATGAAAAATATATAGTACTAGCCGAAGCCCGCCGTAACATACGGCAGTGTAAGAATAGGAACGGAAAACGGTGAGAAAGGAATTCAGTATAACAAAGGCTTAGGAAACCACCGTCGCAGTATAACAAAAATAGCAAGGAGCGAAACCAATGCCAATGGTCGAGAAAGTACCTTCCTGTAGCAGGCTACGGAAAACATAGACATATATAGATAGACGCCGCATTCACTGTGTTGCCCAGTCGACACGATAAGTCAGCGCGTCCGCCCTATTGCGAGTGGTAAATGTGCCATTTAAACTAATACAGGCAGACATGGAAACCAGGTTATCCGATGAAAAAACAATAATGTTTTAAACAGTATCGTTTACATACAACAGATTTTGGCGAATCGTTTACATGCAATTATTTATATCCATTTATACACTAATAATGGCAATTATTAAAAAATAATAATAATTATAATAATAATAATAATTTATTATTATTATTATTATTAAATAATTCCTCCCGTATAAGTAACATTTCTCGGACTTCTTTCTTCCATCTCCGAAACATTTCTAGACTTCGTCCTGTTCTTACACAACACAGTACTAAAGTATTGGTTAATGCCTGAGTCACCTCACATATAGATTACTGTAATGGTATTCTATCTGTCATCCCACAAAAACGTATCCATCGCTTACAATTTATTCAAAATTCTGCTGCCAAGATAACCTGCTGTTCTAAATCCACTGAACATATTACACCTATTCTCTCTCAACTTCACTGGCTCCCTGTTAACTACAGAATGCAGTACTAAATACTGCTCTTAACATTTAAAGCTCTCCACAACCTCACTGATCTCCTACAGACTGACACTCATCTCGCTCACTCAGATCCTCATCTTCAGCTGTACTTTCTGTACCACACATCAAACTCTGTGCTATGGGAGCTCAAGCGTCTCTCATAGTGCTCCTCATCTCGGGAATTCTCTTCTCTCTCATATACATCAGCTCGATTCAATAACACATTTTAAAATTAGCCTTAAAACTTATCATTTCAAACTGGCATACCAATTGTGAATTTTGCACTGTTACTACCAGTTATCTTTGTTTGTTTGCTAATTATTGCTGTTTGATCGAGAGCGACGGTGTACGCAGAAGTAGGATTCGAGATGGCGGGCGGGGCTCTGTGGTGTGTATCCCATGGTCTTAGAGTTGGTGGGCGGGGCTCTGTGAGTTGGCAGGCGTGGCTCTCTGTCTTGCATGCACTCTCTGTCTTGCTTGCCCTTAGTTAGAGTTGGTGGACGGGCTTTAGCGGGCGTGGCTCTCTGTGTTGCGTGCGCTCTCTGTCTTGCTTGCCCTTGGAGTTGGCGGGTGGGGCTCTGTCGAGCGTATGTCATGGTCTTAGAGTTGGCGGGCGGGGCTCTGTGAGTTGGCAGGCGTGGCTCTCTGTCTTGCGTGCGCTCACTGTCTTGCATGCCCTTAGTGATTTATATATATAGATGAAAGCATAAATACAATATACATGTATATATAGTGCAAATAGTGCAAACAATTCATAAAGTGGTTCAGGTTGTGCAAAATTACAGTTGTAGTGCAAGTTTACAGCAAGGTAATTGTAATTATAAGTACAAACAGTTCTACCAGGAGCACTTGATGGACTGATTGAGTGCAATTATAGCTCTTGGGATTAAACTGTTTCTGAGCCTCGAGGTCTGTGCAGGAAAGTGTTTGCCAGATAGAAGAAATTCAGATAGACTGTGTGCATGGCTGAGTGGAATTCATGCAGATGCTGGTGGTTTTCTTGAGGCAGCATGTGCTATAAATGTTCTCCAAGGCTTTCTGATCAGCTGCTGTACAGCTGTGATTCCACACACAGATACAATAAGTTAAAATACTCTGAGTGGTGTAATGAGAGTAACAAAGCTAAAGCAGCTATGATATTTGGAGTAGTTTGGCCATTGCATGCACCATTATATTGTTACAGAATGATTACAATCAAGTGCCTTAAGTTTGTAAATGATATCCAATTAATTTCAATATATTTGATAAATCCTGCATCATTGATGTGAATCTGAAAAAAGGGAGACCACACAGAAAGAGTAGTACTGCTTTGACGCTGGGTGCCACCAGTTTGCAAAACCAAGCAGAAACTTGCTTATGCAACGGGGGAGGATGCCGTGAAAAGGTGAGTGGCTTTACGCCAAGTATAGTTTTTATACATTGTCAAGTGTGTGTGGAAATGGGCGTTTGCCCAGAAGTTTTGTTCCAATAGTTCTTGGTCGGCTTTCTCCAGCAAACATGGAAGGATGTGCAGGATATTTTCTTTCTTTGTTACAAAGCTCTTCTCCTTCTTCACTTTGGTTGCAGCTTTCTCTGACATTTCGCACATAGTGGCCCTCACTTACTAGCATACAATTCATTTCTACTGGTTAGCCAGTTATCACTTGACTTCCATCTTTAGTAAGACAATTGCATGGCTTTACATACAGTCTCTCTTCCTCATGCACCTTGCTTTACTTTTTCAAGTTTTGGACTCTTGGCACTCTCGTCTAACTCTGATACAGATAATATTCCCCTATTCCATTCCAGCACCAGGTTGCCCTTCGGTGTAAAAGGGATCACTCCAGACTGTGTTGCAGCTACATCCTAGAGAGAGCATTTAGAGAGCACTGATTAAGTACATGAAATGTATTATAAAGGAATGAGCTGACATTTTGCCATTGGTTTCTTGGGTGTACATAAGCCCAACCTTTTCGACTGATAATTGGTGCAATGTTTTGTTCATCAAAGTTTCCAGTCTTTGAGTTGCGGTTCTTTGTTCACTAACCAAGAGTTTAATTGGTGCAACATATCTGGATGCTCTTTTGCCTCTGGTTCATCAGTCCTATCAGGTGTGACCTGGAACTGACACTAGAGTTGAAGTTAAGAGTGTCTGACAGCTGCTTCTTAAGCAATGGGCTTGTGTGCCAAAGCTAAATTGATGATGCCAGTCTCTCCTATGGCCATTTTGCATTAGATATCTTTGAAATGATGATTTGATATTAAAATAAAGGCAACTTTTAAATTCTTGATACTAAATTTGATACTCTCCAAATCAAAACAACTGTGATACAGATGTGTCTGGAAAAGCCTTTTTAGGAATCCAATGCTCTTTACCTTGAACATTTCTTAATAATTACAGTATTAATGTGCTTACAATTTCAAGATGCAAAAAATGAGTACGTTTTAAAATCATTTTAACTCGGTACTGATGCTGGTGTTGCTGTAATAAATACAATTAAACTGAGAAGTTTCACCTGGTACTTTTTACTTGATGATTTTTTTCGAAAACATGCATTGAGTCCATTAGTGGAAACATCATAGTGCACAATAAATTTCTTTTGATAAGTATTTGTACGCTTATCTAGCATATACCTCGCAATGTAAGGTACAGGGGCACAGCAATGAGTAATGCTGTTAAATATAACCTTTTATATGACACAGAGTACAGTAGCTGGCATATTTGAATGGCATAACTCTATAGTTTATAATTTGTTAAATTCTGATATTTGTAAAAGTATATTTTAAATTAGGGCCACTTATCACTGTGGTATTTTTATCAGTACATTTTATAGTCTAGCATTGTCATATGACCTGGGTTTGCAGTAATATTCCTAGGCCAGGTTATAGAATCCTATGGGCAGCACATAAAGCCTGAGTGTGAACTGAAGGAACTTGGTAGAGTCCAGCAGTAAACTTATAGAATGAAAATATTTGCCATTTGGTCATAGGAACGAAAACTACAATCAAAAAATAAAAAAATAACAGTAATCTTATACATTAATTAGAGTAGTAGTAAAAAAGGACTTGTAATAAGCTAATTCAGGGTACCAAGGTCCACAGCCTGTTTTCCAACACCAATGGGCACAATTCAGAAATCAGCCCTAGGTGTGACACAGATGTGTTGCAAAGCAAATGCCTACATAACCATACATTGCATTTTTGGCTATCCTAGCCTGTAACTCATAGTCAAGTTGGACAAAAACCAGTGTAAAGATTAAAAAGTACAATTTTGTGCCTGCACAGTTTCTGAAGATACTTAACATTTCCATCCATGTGCAAATTGCCAACACAGTCTTATTAACATAAAGCAAAGTGAAAACCCCCAGTTAATGATGATAATAATTAATTCAGCCATTTTTTTCAATAATACAAGAAAATGGCAATACAAATGTCTAAGCTAATTATTTGTTATCTAAGATCTTGCAATGTTTACATGCACCTACGTATCTAGCCAGGAAGATTCATATAACTCTACTTCACAAACTAACTAGCTATTATGGGACAGTTCAAGATTAGCGTTCAGATATCTATTGGCTCATTTTCTCTACATACAATACATTCAATGCTGCTTATGTAAAAACTAGCAGAATACCCGCGCTTCGTAGCGGAGAAGTAGTGTGTTAAAGAAGGTATGAAAAAGAAAAGGAAAAATTTAAAAAATAACGTAACATGATTGTTAATGTAATTGTTTTGTCATTGATATGAGTGTTGTTCCCATATCTATATCTAT
>JANRMT010062821.1:13658189-13682450 GCA_026402145.1 Polypterus bichir lapradei | reverse complement strand
CAATTATATAATGCATGTTTTCTTCAGCGCTTTTTGGGGCTCTTCCTGGTTTTCTACGTACTGCGTGATTACGTGGGAGGCGTGATTATGTCAAACTCCGCCCCCACGGGTTTCAAGCTCATCTCCATTACAGTAAATGGAGAAAAAACAGCTTCCAGTTATGACCATTACGTGTAGAATTTCGAAATGAAACCTGCCCAACTTTTGTAAGGAAGCTGTAAGGACCCTACACGGGAAGTTGGAGAATTAGTGATGAGTGAGTGAGTGAGTGAGTGAGTGAGTGAGTGAGTGAGTGAGTGAGTGAGGGCTTTGCCGTTTATTAGTATAGATTCAATTTGTAGGATTCAGTCATGGATATCCAGTTTCCTGTTAACATTTTACTAGAATTAGATGGGTGGACAGTGGGTAGCCTGGGATTTTAAGCACACATTTTCAGTCTGGCGAAATAGAAAGTAATACTATATACTTCCTTAAATCTATGTAATTACCTTTGTTTAAGTTTAGGGCTGATTTTTAAATTCTTGATTTTAAAATTTAAGGCATGAATGGCTTCACTAGTATTTACCATATGAATCTTATGAACAGCTATGCTCAAGATTATACACTACTATTTAAAGCACTCCAGTTGTGGAACTATCCATTGTCTAAATTGAATGGTTTCATAAGACTGAAGAGAATTTAAGTAATCACAGCAATAATTGTTAGCTGTTGCTGAGTGTTTTCAGTTTTGTTCTTTATTCAGTGGTGCTCGGCATTGCTTTTTTCATTAAGATAGTACTACTACCCTTGGAAGGAAGGAGAACTTTGAGTAGACAGAAGACATTAGCATGTTGAACAACAGATGAGATGCAGGAGTTTGTCATATTCCATCAACATCATGGACAATTGGTAATAACTTGTATTATTACTATATTATTACTACCAAAAACTATAGTGCTTTGTAAAATACTATGCAGAGTGTGTCATTCTATGGCTATCAGTGCTTCCGGAAGTATGTGATAAACAAAAGACATAATCTTACGTGACCTGTAGTGGCTGTTTTTGGCAATTTCGTAAACATTATTACCATATTGTTTTCCTATGGCTCTAGATTGTTTAGGTGAATGTCTACAGTACATTTTGTTGTTGTTATTAGAGTGTGTATTATTTGTTGGTGTTGATAATTGCTGACATTGTACATTTTTATAAGCTCTTTTCCTTTTGCACTTATCATAGTTCTGTTTTTCCTGTCAATATTGTACAAACAGAAAAGTTAAGCTGAACAAACAAAAAAGTGAAAATGGCAAATTGAACTGTATGGACCACTAAGCCATATCATGTTTCTCTTGGAATTCTGTGCAATACGGCACTGCTTTTATGTTGGAGTGTAAAATGGTTCCAAACAGGTCTAAATGAGATGTTCTTCAAAAAACTTTGATTGAGATATAATAGAGATGGATGGATGGATAGATGGCTGTTCTATTTTTATTTCAGGTTTGCACAAGTCTAATTACAGACTTGGGCAGTTTCCAAAAGGAAGCCTGTGAGTTTCAGTTTTGCATACAGGTGTGTAGCTACAATAATATAGGCAGAATAAATGTGCATTTTTGCCTGATGTGTTTTTTTAAACTAGTGTTGATTTCTAAGTTTTGTCTCAATGCCCTGAAGTTTGAAAAAGGAAAAAATAAATATGGCACTTTCATACATTAGGACAACTTGGTGGTGTTAACACCTTGTTAGGAAGTCTTGAAATGTTGTAGTTTCTGTTTAAAAATGCCCAAGTTACTAAGAGAACAGAATGTGCCTTTCCACCTTTACAATATTTCAGTTATTTGTATTAGAAGAAAACATGTCAGTCTTTATAATCATATTTCATATTTTTTCAAATTGAGAGACTTGTGTTTGAAAAGGGGATAACATTTTCCAGCTCTTTACCATAAGACGTTTTTAAGTCTGGAATCCCAAGTGTGCTCATTCTGATAACATAAGGGCTTGTGCTTAATTTTCAGGAAAAGAAGATTTTTCAGATTCCTTGGATGCATGCAGCTCGCCATGGATGGGATGTGGATAAAGATGCCCCTTTATTTAGAAATTGGGCCATTCATACAGGTATTAAATTTAGAATGTTTTCAGAAGTCCTGCTTAGTTTTGTTTTGCATTTAACCTGTTATGCATTAAGGGGTTTTTTGGCCTTATTGTGTCTACTGTACAGTATATTACATACCAAAAAATAAATGTAATAAAGGAGCTGCAAATGGCTGAAGAGTAGAGAGTACAGCACTTCAAATTTTTAAAAGAAACTATTTATATGCACTATGATCAGATGTAATGAGATCTAATAATCTGACAGATAAGAGGCATGTGAGAGGTTCAAAGACCGGCATATTTTGTGGCCTCCCCAAACATACTGCCTTCTTTGGGTCTTAAATGTGATTAGAAGGTACTTGGTAAACTAGTTTACTGTTCTGTCCTCAGCAAAATTAAAAGAGCACAAATGAGTACAAGTTAATAAATTTAGATTCATTTTATGGCCATTATATTGATATCAATATATTTTGTATGTAGGTTGTATTAAATTACTGGGATGCATGAAATAGTTGACATTTTGGATCCTTCAGATGGTAGTTTATAATCTCAACATCCCTGTGTGAATCAGATCTGTAATAATTTTACAGCAGGCATGTGTGAACGTTTGGCACATGGTTGCTACATCTCTGCGATGTCACACTAGCCTCACAAAGCATCATGGGGCTCTAGGGAAAAAATTGTTTGTCTAAGCTGGCTGCACAGCAAATGTCTAGGAAAATATTCTGTGAACAAGGTCACTAAAGAACACTGCATATTTGCTGCAGAAAATGCTTTGGTGAATTTCACTAACCAACACTACTCAAAACTATTTTCTTTTAGTAATGCAAGATATCAGGATAGTTACAAATAATGGCTCTGAAATTGAAATAACAGCATCATTACCAAATTTATATTGTATTATTATATATATATAAAGTCTTGAAAATTCCAAGTAATTTTTCCCTACCACCAGCCAACTACCTTACTATACTTTTCAATGCAATTTGCACTAAGTAATGATTCACTGCAATATTGTTCTGTCTTTGCAGGAAAATACCAGCCTGGAGTAGATAAGCCAGATCCAAAGACATGGAAAGCCAATTTCCGTTGTGCAATGAACTCTTTGCCTGACATTGAAGAAGTTAAAGATAAAAGTATTAAAAAGGGTAGTAATGCATTTCGAGTCTACCGAATGCTAACACTAACAGAACGACCTACCAAAAAAGGTAATTAAACTTACATATATAAAACAAATTTACAGTTTAACATTGTTTGTTATACCTGTGTTATGTCTGCTCCCATTGTTAGCTAGATGAATGTGTGGCTTTTATGTATGGTTTCTCTCTCTTCTCATGCAGTTGTTGTCTCTTAGGAAGGTTTGTATGTATAGCCCCCATGTCGATTGCCCTATGAAGTCAAAGGGATCACTCTAGACTTTATTACAGCTACACCCTCAGCAACTGGGGTCCTGCTATATGAACCAGGTTTACAACTAGGTTAAGAGCAATGAGCTTGTTAGAGGGAGCCCACATTTTAGGTATTCAAGTGTTATTAAAGGAAGTAGTGGACATCTTGCCATTGGATTCTCAGCTGCACATAAACGCATTGTTTTGTCTGACAAGTTGTACAAAGTTTTATTCATCAGTCATCAATGTTACCCATCACTGAGTTATGGTCCTTTTTTCCTGAGCAAGTATTTAAATGGTGCCTCACAATGACATCTCTGGGATGTCACTTAGTGATTGCTCATTTGATCAGATAAGGTGCAGAAGCTGCATTCTAAAGAGGCCTCGTTTGGAGGACTGAGGCTCTTTAGCTGACATCAGGAGTGTCTGGCAGTATCTTTTTAAGCCAACAACTTGTGTTCCACATGTAACAAAATGGATAATGCCAGTATGTCCTGCACTGCTGTATTAGGAACTTCCTGACCGGTAAACCTTAGTTCCTCAGACTTGGGGTAGACATATCTAATTCTCTTACTCTGTGATCCAGAGTACCTCAGGGTTATGGGCTTAGGTCACTTTTGATCCCTCTGTGATACCCTGATTGTTTTGTCAAGTATGACACAAACTCATCCATCAGGACTGATACTGACACATACAGAAATATAATTACCAGCAATTACCAGACAGCCTACCGGAGGTTAAACCCTAATTTCAGAAGAAAAAAAAAAAAAAGCTGATTGTGATCTTTGGAAGACAAGGAGGTCCTGCTCCTTTTGTCTTTAATAGGGCCTCGGGGACAAAAATAGTTTTAGTATCTCCAACACTGTCTTTCCCCTTAAAAAGTTCAACAGAGCTTTCACTTTTGAGGGGGATAAGAAAAGCCAATATGTCACCCAACAAATGCACATTGGAGAGCATACAGACAAAATACTCTAGAGCAGTGTAGCCAACTCTGTCCCTGGAGAGCCGCAGTGGCTGTAGGTTTTTGTTCCAATCCTGTTGCTTAATTAGAAGCCAGTCCTCACAAATAACAGCTATTATTTAATTTCATGACTTGTTAGTGTTTTATCTGTACCATGTCAGTTCATTCTTAAATTAGAGATTTAAGTCCAGGGATTTGTCCATTTAAGCTAGCATTGGGCACAAGGCAGAAACAATCCCTGGATAAGGCATCAGCTCATCCAAGGTGAATAAAAGCACACACATACACACTGGCATCATTTGAGTGTGACCAAATATGCATATCTTTGGAAGGAAACAGGAGCACACTATGGAAACCCAGCAGGAAAACATGTACACTCCAGGCAAGGAATATCAGCGATGTGACTCCCTGCAAGACAGCAGCGCTAACGCTTTGCCACCGTGTCACCCCCATGTGTGTAATTATTAACAGTATTCATTATTTAAACGAAATTACCGATTTATCTGTAAAATGTAACATACTGTACATACTTCAATGCATTTTATCATCAAAGTGATATCAAGTATAAATCTAAGGATTCTAAATGTGCAGAGAGTTGGAATATCATACATTTAATGTACTCAGTGTGGCGATCTATTGCTGTTTGCCGCTGCTATCAGTACCGGAGGAAGCCCTAGGAAAAAAAAGATGACACAGAAGACGGCATGTGAGACTTTTAAAATGTATCGTGTCATTACGATCGGGAATATGCAATGCTTGAATATAAAAGCACCACGAATGCATCTGTATGTCGGCATTTTGCTTCACAACTTCGAACCATTCATCAAACATCGAAGCGCGCACACCGATCTCGTAGGATCTGCAAAGCTGCTTTCTGTCACATGTAGATAGTAACCAGAGACTCTGACGTCACATTCCAATTTTTAGCACACTGCACCCCCGACTTTTTGCTGGTAATTTCTGAGGACCTGCTCAGAGGACGCATCAAATGAATGCTGGAAACACGTGGCACCATGATGCGGGCGCGTATGCGTTCTGACAATGAAGTATAAACGAGCCCTTAGGACCTGTGGTATGCTGGACTGGTAACATCACTTCGAGAGGCCCACCAAATGAACAAGCTAATTAAAAGGGCAATTCAGTTATAGGATGCACTCTGGATCCCCAGCATGGGGGGAGGGGGATAGCAAAGGAGAGAGTTAAAACAAAACTGAGTGCCATTATGGGCAATACTACACATCCTCTCTCTGTCACACTAACACTGAATACTTATAGCCAACTTTTATACCAACAGCAATATGTCTCACTGGGACTGTAACAGCCAAGTCAAAAGTTTTCTTTCTTTTTAATTTTCTTGCTTTTATAGTCCTTCTGGTGTGTGTTCAGACAAAAGTGTGTGTGGGCATATTTATTTACTTACTTACTTACTTACTTATCTACCAATTTATATTTATTTATTTAAAGAGCTTGTGTAAAAAGTCTATTTTCCTCCTGGGGACAAATCTGTTGTATACTCTTACTAATGGTTCTGTAGCTCAGTTGCCTGTATTGTCCAATTATTACTTCTAGTATCAGCTAAGACTTTTAAGATATTACAGTGTGATCCCCATAAACTGAGGGTTATTTTATGTACATTAGCTGAGGCATTGTGCCGATTGATAATTTCACTAAATTCACTAATTTCACTAAAAATCTTTTCTGTCATCATGTCTTGAAAGTTGTTTATTTTCTGTCCTATTTTGTCTCAGAATCAGGAAAGGGAGACCAAGCAGTGTTAAAGAAATACTTAGTGTTTTCAGATTGTGTTTCTTTTCACAAATAAACAGGTGGAATTCATACTGTCTTTCATGATAGTGACTGAGTAGCAGTAACAAATGGAATGGCTGACCTAGGATATTTAGAATATGGAATCGAAGCCACACTGTGGGTATAGACATTTACTTAGTTTTTGTGTTTATATCATATTTCATTGTACATGTTTTACATACAATTACTGAATAGCATACTCGAAGTGCAGCTTATATGAAAAGTTTGAATTGATCTGACATGATGGCTTATTTGTCATTCGTAATGCTAATGGTAATTATGACTGGCTCTAAATTTTAAATTTTAATAATGCACCATAACCAGTAAAATTATAGACAGTTATATAAACATCTGGAAAGAAAGAAAGAACAAACTTTACTTGTCCCTTAGGTGAAAATTTGGATTTTTACAGAAGATGAGTAAATGAATAAATGTGTATACACCGGAAGGACCAAAAAAGAAAACTTTTGACTTCGCACTCGTAGGTACATTGCTATGGTATAAAGGAGTCCAGGTAGTGTTTCCTGGCACACTTCAGACTGAATGTATTCAGTGTTAGTGAGTCAGAGAGAGGATATGCAGTGTTGTTTCTAATGGAACTCAGTTTTGATTTCATTTTCTGCTTTGCTTCTACCTCTTGGGGTCCAGATTGTTCCCATAACTTAGCCTGCTCTTTTAGTTAGATTTGGTGGGCCTCTCTTGAAGTGATGTTACTGGCAAGGCACACTACAGCGTACACAATCACACTGGTCATTACAGAATCTATACTAATAAAAGGCAAAGCCCTCACTGACTGACTGACTCACTCACTCACTCACTCACTCACTAATCACTAATTCTCCAACTTCCCGTGTAGATAGAAGGCTGAAATTTGGCAGGCTCATTCCTTACAGTTTACTTACAAAAGTTAGGCAGGTTTCATTTCGAAATTCTACGCGTAACGGTCATAACTGGAACCTACTTACGTACGTATATACGGCCATAGCCTGCAGCTCGGTTGCCATGTGAGGCGGAGTTGCATCCCTCATCGTCATGCCTCCCACGTAATTGACTGCCTGCCCATATAAGGCCGTCCGTCAGCAGCAATCCAATAGACATGCTGCCGCTAAATACTCGCGGGTGAAGGACTGTGCTTATGCAAACGAAGATGAGATGGTCAGGGATAGACTAGTGTTTGGTACAAACTCAGCGAAAGTGCGAGAGAAACTTTTAAGTGCCGGGTCTGAGCTAACATTAAATAAAGCCGTGGACATCGCAAGATCACACGAGCACAAGCACAGCTGAGAAACTTCAATGCATGTACTCCGAGCGGCTCACGTGAACTGACTTTGCAGGACTGGGAAAGGTAAACCCGTGCATGCAGTGTGTGATGTCTCAGATAAAGAGGAAGACGAGCTGTTTATTGATGCAGTAAGAAAGGAATAACCCTCTGAAGCTTAAGTTTAGATAGATAGATACTTTATTAATCCCAAGGGGTAATTCACATAATCCAGCAGCAGTATACTGATACAAAAAAAAAATTAAATTAAATAGTAATAAAAATGCATGTAAAAGCAGACAATAACTTTGAGTAATGTTAGCATTTACTCCCCCGGATGGAATTGAAGAGTCGCGTAGTGTGGGGGAGGAACGATCTCCTCAGTCTGTCAGTGGAGCAAGACAGTGACAAAAGTCTGTCACAAAAAATTAAGTTTAAATTAAGTTCAAAGACACACTGCCGCTAAATATTTGCAGGCAAATCCACAACTTAATACCGGGAATGCCTGTTAATCATCTTAGATTCACGAGTACCGATTTGGGTAGTGAACACTTCGATGAATGAAACCTGTTATCTTTACAACGGTTGACAAACACGGAATATAACTTGAACACAACACATCCTCCAAATACGAACCTGATTGAAAGAAATAATGATAATCAAATCCTTGATGACAGCAACACTAATAACAGTGACAAAACAATTACATTGACAATCATGTTACGTTATTTTTAAAATGTTTCCTTTTCTTTTTCATAACTTCTTTAACACACTACTTCTCCGCTGTGAAGCGCAGGTATTTTGCTAGTTATAGAATATATGAAGGATGTCATTTCACACTTTAAAGGAATGCAGGAGAAAAAAGGAAAATGATTCTTACTATGTTCAATATGCAAAGTACATATCTTTATTCAATAAAAGTTACTTAAAACTCTTTGTCAAGTTAAATTTCTCATGTTACTTACTTTCCTTGCAGTTCAGAGAAAGTAGCTTTATACAGACATTTCAAATTAACGTATATACTTTGTCTTGACCATAATGAAAAAAATGCTAGTGATCAAAAATCAGTAAATGCTCATAACTAAAAATTTGGAATCTTGTATTTTTACATATTTTCTTTTATCTGAACGAACTTTTTCCAGTGAAGGTTTCTGATGAGTTTGTATCAGTACTGGAAATAGTGGACAAAAGGAACCATCCTTGAATGCAGGCTAGTCGATCACAAACCACATTTGTACCCAGTCACACTGGTCCAGTTTAGAGTTTCCAGTCCACCCAATTGCATGTCTTTGATATACTTTAATGGATGGCAGAGAAAACCCACTGAAGTACAGAGACAACATGCACACTCATTGCAGCCCAAGTATGTTGTGGGAGCAGTGCTAACTTCTAGACCACCTTGACTTACACAAATTACAAATGCAGACCCAGTCCAATGTAAATATTTCTTTTTAATCATTATTGATTCACTGTGGCTTTTACTAAAGCATATTTATGTCTTTGTGCAAGTTGTGCCTAGGTCAATTTAGGATATTTTCCATGAACTTGTGCCAACAGGAACAGCTCTCTTTTTATGTCATTGGAGCTCAATATATTTTGATATAAATCCATCTTTTTGGCTTAGGATCATTTTTTTTTAATTCCTAGTCAAAATCAATATATTGCATTTAGAGTTTCATTTTCAAGTGTCTATTTTTATATTGTTACGTGCATGTTAATGGATACGTACGTCACAATTTACAAAAATAGAGTAAGAGATTTTTGTAAATATAGTGCTGAGACCCATGAGTATTACAAACTCCTTTTCAGTGAAAATGACAAATCTTTTTTTGCCTTCTAATATCATACTACTATTGGTTGGTCTACTGTAGTGCCAAATGGCATGTAGTATACGGCAAGGGCCTCTGTTGTGCTGCTGTTAACTCTATAAGAGAATCTTGTTTTTGTTTTATTTACATCCATCTTAATCGTGCCTTGCATATTGCTTTTATTGGTTTTATTAGGGGAAAATTGAAGAAGTTATAAAAGTAAAAAAAAATCAGTCCATAGCCTATGTGTATCCTTCCTAAAGCTGAGTAATCAAGTTCAGCTCTGCATTTTTTAAATAAAGGGTTTATTGTGTCTGCAGCCATTCTGAAGACAGCATGGCAACATAACAGTAAATGTTGGTTATAACTGACTATTTTGCATTCCTGTTGCCTATCACAGTAACAGTATAACCATTATTATTATTATATTTTTCTTAATTTCAAAGTTGTGTATGAATTTTTGATTGTTTTCCCATGCAGTCTCTTAACATAATTAATACAGATTTGTCTGTTATATTGTTTTACAGGAAAGAAAAAAGTAGACAAAGATGAACCAATGAACATAATTAAGGTAATATCCCATGTTCATTTGTACATTTTGATGTCCTGCTAGGGAATATGTTTCGCATACTGTATTTTGTGATCTCATTTACGCTTGACATAAATATTTAATGCAACATATTTACAGATGTTGTATTAAATCATAATTAAATTATGTCCTCTATTAAAAAATCACCTATTTTTGCTATCACAGGGCTTCTAAAAGTTGACAAAATGTATTAAGTATTTTAGTTTTGTGAATTTCATATGTTATAATTTCATGGAGTACTAGAAGTATTTATAATTCATAGTGAAAACATAATTGGGGAAATTGGGATTCTAGTTTAACAAAGTATTGTATTACATAAGCAGTTGCAAATATTGACATAGTAACATTTGCTTTTTTTACTGCAGCTGACTTAAATATTGGCTTTTCTGTTTTATTTTATTTATTTGTTTTATACTTTTGTAAGGTCAGGGCTGGATAAACAAACCAGGCTGCTATGTCCTCATTTAGACAGTTTTATAAATTGTATGTTTCATCAGCTTTTTTATCTCTTTATCACTCTGCTCTATTCCTAAAAAATAATTCTCTCCATTAAGAATGATACTGTTGAAAATGGCATTTATACATTATTATTATTATTATTATTATTATTATTATTATTATTATTATTATTATTATTATTTAATTCACCTATATTTTTTTTGCTTCCAAGTGTCAATGCAATAAAATATTAAGAGGTTCACAATTACAATATATATTTAGCACTACATCTATTCATTGTATTCAGGCTGTAGTAAGAATCTGAGAGAGCATACAGCTAGTCATCCAGGAAAGGCCAGCAGGCATGTAGCAATTGAAATTACTTTATACAGTGCTAGTTAAGAAGACTTTTGATGAACGAGTGTTGAATATGTAGGCTTCCAAGATAGAAAAGTCCCTGTTTACTGAGGAAGATGGTGCATGAGCAGTCTGCCAATAGTGATTGTTACTGTTTCTAACAGTAGCACAGGTCAGTGCCTCCTTCCAGTCATTCAACAAGTAAAGTAAAGGATGTTTAGTAGGTTAAGAAAGATGAGAATGACTGGAGGCACACAAGTGGACAGAGTCCTGTTGGAGTCGGCATTCTTCCTTTGGGTTAACCATTTCTGGATTGTGGTGTACACAAAGAGGCACATTACTCTTCTGACTTAATCCTACAGCCCTTTCAGTTTAGTCCCTATAAAAGTAGCCAAATCATCTCATTCTTAACAAGACAGGTGTGGGGAGCCAGAGCTGATTCTTCCAGAAATACTGTAGACTCAAGGCAGGACTCAACCTTCAGTGAAACGCAAGTCTTTCATACAAACATACATAGACTCACTATCACTCTCAGAAAATTGTTTTGGTGTTACTAGTCAACCAGTCAACTTTGAAATGGTTTGTGCACAGGCAAGATGCAATTATCCAATTTACAATCACCAGTGATATTTTAATTTGTGTAATCGCATGCTTGTTATGTAAATGATTGTCCTATTTATACAGAGACGTGAAGCAATCTGATAGCATTTCTTGACCATTAGTCTTCACAATCTGGCCAGCACAATGCAAAGTCCAGTTGATACTTGGTACTAAATAATATTTAAAAGTAGTGAATGTAGGACAATCTTTCACAAAACCTTATATACTTTTTCTTGACTGGAACTGGAAATCACAAGGGATGACAGATTATATAACTGCATCACAACTTCTTAAGTCAGTATTCAATTTCCAAAGTATTGTGAGCTTGCTGCATTTTGACAGCCAATTGATGTGCTGTCTTTAAGCACTGTTGGATGTATGAATGTTTTCTAGGTATGGCAAGTCCAGCCACATTCTCCACCCTTTTTCTGTCTTTTTTCTATATACAAGAAACATGAATCAAGTTTCTCTTATATTTTCCCAATCCAAATCTCCTGCTTTTTTCTTCTTTACTTATGATTGCATTGTGCGAATTGTACTTGTGGCTGAGCAATCATTAGTTGTCAACTTTCATACACACAGGATCCCACACCTACGACTTGAGACAAAAATGAAAGATGTTAGATTTTTTCGGGGAGAGTTGCAGATCAGTCAAATGCAAATGTCAAACTATACAACTGGTGATCAAAGGAGTGTGCTGCAACTGCCCTGACTCATGAAGATTTTGTAAAGGAAGTCTGTAACTTAAAATCACTGAAACGTTGTGTAGTTTGAGAGTGGCTTAATGATAACATCACATTTTCTTCTATATACCTTGTAAGATATAGGTAGAGACCAATGCATGTGATTAGTTGAAACATAGTTTTAGTTTGTATGACACAGTCCTAAAGGTGATGTAAACAGTGTGTACTGTATACAGTATGTACATTCAAATATGGGTGTGAATTATCATAATGGAACATGATACTACTAAGAAAGTAACCTTGTTATATGAAGGATTCAGACGTAAAAATCTGCTGTCTTCTTACATTCTGGCAGAGTGTTGGATCAGAGGCTAGGGATCTGTGCCAGCAATCAGAAGGTTACTTGTTCAAATCCTGTAAATGCCAGAAGTGATTCCTCTCTATTGGGCCCCAGAGCAAGGCCCTTAACCTGCAATTGCTCCATCCTGGGTATGATGTTAACCTGCATCCAGCCCTGCAAGCAGGTCCTCCATCTTGCAAGAGAAAATTCAGGGGCTGGTGGCAGGATTGGCACTCCACTGTTTATATAAAAAAAAGCTGCACACTGTTCCATTCCATTCAAACTAGTGGTGCTGAGGTGTCACCCGTTGCACAGCTGCACTCGGGCCCTAAATTGGAAATCTGAAGTGGTTCATCATCCGGTTGGTGCAGCAACGTGCTGTATCAATGCATGCTCCCAACATTTCTCCCTCTTACATTGATACTTTTAATACACAAAGAAGAGTTTCTGTCCCCTTGAAACTGATACATACTGTACATAGGTGGTTTTCTGTTCCTCAGAGCCCTGTGTTAATTTTAGCATATAAATATCTGGTATGTTTGTGTGTACGTGTGTGTGCATATATTGTGTAGTTTCAGTAGTAAGTGAAAAAAGATAAAGATATGCAGTTAAAAGTCATGTAAAAGTTTATATTTAGAACAACAGAACAGTAGAGTATAGCAGTGGAATGCTGCTAAAATGAAGCATTTGGGGAAAAGGAGGTCCTTTAAAGATTATAAAAAAATAGTGACGGTGAGAAACAACATTGTAATTAACAAGGAGGCTAAGCAAAATTAATGAAAAAAGAAGTCAAGGAATAGGCGAAGTATTCAGTGTGGAATTAAAGAGGAATGTGTTCCTGATTGAAAAACAAATGGCAAAAGAAAGACAGATTATAGTTAGTGTGAACATTGCCCCGGACACAGACAGGCTGGCACGCTCAAGTCACCCAACATACTTTTATTTTTCATCTCTTTACAAAAGTCATTGCTCACCAGCCCCAATACCCCTCAGTCCAGGCCAACACAATGCCTTCTCTTTCTTTGTTTCTTCAGGCCGCCTCCTGCTTTCTACAGACCTTGTCCTATCTTCCACCCGACTCTTGTCCCCTCTGAAGGGAGGCGTGTGTCTCCCCGGAAGCACTCCGGGTGTCCCTATTTCTCTACCCCCCAACACTTCCTGGTGTGGCGGAAGTGCTGAGGTCCAGGGTCTTCCTGGTATTGGGGTCCCCCTGGCGGTAACCCTGGGTCCCTACAGGGTCGAGCTTCCCAGCTCTTTACCCGCGGCCCCCAGGGCAGTCGCCCTCTCAGGGTCTGGAGGAGGCACCAGCCCTCCTCCTGTCTTCTCGGGCGTCCCGGCTGGGTACCACCTCCATCTGGGTATGACATTAGTTGTATTGTTTAAAAAAATCTCAAAGGCCATTTTTTAAATAATAACATTGTCATGAAGAAATATGCTAGAAACACAAGAAGCTGTGGAATAAATATGGCGAACATTTTGTCTGAGAAAACTAAAAGTTCTTCAATTAGCAGTAGCAAAAATTTTGGTAGAATATGAAAAGGTGTCAAGCAAAAGCATCTAACTTAAATGGAGTTGGTAATGTTGAAGGAAGCAAATGATTTGGAGTTCAAAGGCTGATAGGCTATTCTCTTTCTTGTCCTACTCTTACAGATTGTTCTCCTCTACCTTTGGTTACTGTTTATCTCTGCTACCTGCCGGTATGCTATTCTCCCTTTCCTCCCAACTCCAATATTTCTTGTGTTTGGTTGAAATTATAACATTTCTTTTAATTTCAAGTCAAGTTCACAGCAAAGGCATCATGTGTGAGGAGTTGTCTTCAATATACTTTGGTCATATTGGCTGCTGATAGCTGATGCTTATATTACACCTCTGATCTCCAAAATTAAAAGCATGTGAGCACCTTTCATATATTTAAATTAAGAAATGTCTAAAATACAAATCACTTATTCCCATATACCAGGTCAATCCAATGATTTCCCAGGCTACTAATGCTTTGTGATTTTCATAGTTGAAAAATAAGTGCAGTGTTTGTCCTATTCTGTTATTTTAAATGATGTAGCTGAATGGTAACAATCTATTCAGATGTAAACAGTACCATGAATATGAGACATAAAAACAACAAAATCAAATCCAAAAATACAAAGAACCATGGGTTTCCTTTTTTCACTTTAGCTGAACAAATTTCATATTTTGCATGATTTCAGTGTCACCAAAGCATGCCACTTGCTTTACTGGTGGAAAGTGTAAGCTTTGAAAGGGCTGCTAATTGTGACAACTGGACTTAGGAATTTGCTTTTTATCATAAATAGAGAGAAGCTGCTTGATTTCAGAATCTGATCAATTTGCAGAAGCTATTTAAATATTTAACTGTAAAAAAGAAACTTTAAAGAAACAATCAAGGTAGTCATTCAAGTAAGAGTCAGTGTATTTACTGTATACGAGTAAATACAGTATGATGTTTTGAATGCTTTAGCTGACAATTTTATGGCTTTTTTTCATGCATACGTTTAACAGGAACTTTCAGGTAATTTTACAATTTCTTGACTGGAGAAATTGCGAGATCAACTTTCTAAGGATTCTTGACTCAGCTTTGTTCACATATGCACTCTGCCCATGCAAATTCCTGTAGTAGCCTGCATATGTGACTGGGGTTCATGATTGCTTCTAAGTGCCCATTGGCTGCCAGCACACTCTGCAAAGAGTGCTTTATATGGGTAAGCTGATTGGGTATCCTTACTGTCAATTGATTGGAAGATAGGCTTGTGTGTTGAGAGTGGAAGAAGTATGCAGGCACTCATTAACGATGACAATGCAACCAACCTGTCCTAACAACAAATTGCTTTATGATTTGCTGTGCCATTTTTGGCAGGAAATTTCTGTGGGCATTATAGTCTACAAACTGTCAGAAGGGATGGAGTCATGCAGAGTGTATATGTGTGTGTCTGTGTTTTTCTGTGTGAGATAGTGAGAGAGAGAGAAGAAAAGAGGAAGTGTGAGGAAGAGTTATGGTCAAATACTTAATTCCAATGTACTGGGTATGCAGTCGCTTTTAGTTGACAGCAAGCGTCCTGGGTTGAATTGGCTCACAGGGTTGGGTTAGGGAGAATGGATGGTGTTGCCTCAGACCCCAAGTGAGCATTGTGAGGCTGAGCCGGTGGTATGAATGTGTGGGAAATGGAAAAGGTAGAGAAAAAAAAAAATATTACAGCTGCATTGAAGGAGTCCTGTCAGATTGGAGAGCTGTTGGAAGGAGGTTGATTAAGGAGATGACTTCCAATAAACCTCCCATGAGGGAGCAAGGGATGGACACAGTCTTTCACAATGTATTGGGATACCTGTATCATTGATGATAAAATGTCAGCTGGATAATGTCATAAAACATTGCACAAAGTGAAGATCTGTTGATATATGATTTTGTTATACATCACAACCACCAAAGGATAGTATTAAAATAAATTTCAACATACATCAAATACTCTACACTGAAAGTAGAAGGGCAAAGTAATATTCATTCAATTAATGGTGCAGTGCATGGCTAATACATAACAGTCAGCACATTCAAAATTTCAATCCAAGAACATAGAACATAATTCTTCAAGCTGATGTGGCCTCAGATGTTTATTTTCCAACTTTTTATCAGTTGTAAAAATGCTAAATTATATTCTACTAAATAATCAAAGTGAATAATGATAATGTTGATGGTAACTCTTATAGTGCAGCAACTTATACAAATTCCAGCAATGGTAGTTTCAAATGGCTCTATTATTCAAGCCTCAAGGCCAAACTGAAAATTTGAGACTATGAATGTGGATGTGTGTAAAAGTATATGGAAAAACAGTGGTGATAAAGAGACTGCCCAAGCCACCTGGAAAAGAGCTATTTGTGGCAGAACCAAAGAAAATTTCTTCAAAAAAAGAAATATTTTTTTAAATAAGAACTTGCATTGAGCATATTATGGAAATTACAAAAAAATATTTTGAGGAATAACTTGTGTCTTCTAATAAACATTTTAACTATGTGTCACGCTATTGAGATGAATTAACTACTTATTTAATTTTTGCAAAACAGACCCATCTGCTGGCAGTGCCCTGCTTGCCTCTAATACAGAGACACCACTGATGATCAGTAATTTTGCCAAATGTGGCATATATATTTATCAAAATTTCAAAAACAGAATTTTTTTGTACTTTGTCAGCAAATAATTTTGGGATTCTTACTGACTAGTATATGTAACTATATTACTATTGTTTCAGGTGGAGTTGCCTAATACTACATGTGAAAGAACTAATGGAGAAGCGGATTCTAAGTCTGACGTGAAAGAAGAGATGCGGGAGCAGTGCTCAGAAACCACTATTTCAGGTAAGTTGTGAGAAATCTGCCTTTCTTAAATGGAGAATGTCCTTATTTTTACTGGCATATTACTGGTAACCACCAAGTCCAAAAAAATGCAGATGTTAAATTATAAGGTTTTAAAAATTAACTTTTTTTCGGCTTATTTTAAAGCTATTTCTATAGGATGTTTTCGGACAAAAAACACAAGCTTGTCACATTAATGTGATGCATTTGAATAATATGGTCTATGTTCCCTTACTGAAAGGGTCCTGTTGTCAGTACATATGGTCCAGTTTGCTGTTTACTAGGTGTTCTATTAAATCTGAGCTGGATAGATACTACTTACAAGGAGCAACTTATCCTCACATGTTTGGCAAACAGTTTTTTCTAGCATTGATGTTCTAAGGTTCACCAAAATTCAAAGTGCTATTAAAAATATTTTCATGACATTTTATCTCATGAAAATGTGTTTTTCTCATTTCTTTTTATTGTTCAGGGAGGTTCATGACATAATTGATTAAGAGTAATCTTAGTATTGGTAGGATTGTCATTATAGAAAAATTGGTGGTAGAGAGAGATGTATTGTTGACTCTTGCTGTGTACAGCTACAGATGCTTTATGTCAGGGGTGCTCGGGTACAGTCCTGGACAGTCCTAGTGGCTACATAATTTTATTTGGATGGTTGACTTCTTGGATCAGCATATGTGCAGTAGTTATTGATCAAGCCCTATTTTCTTTTTTTCCCCCACAACTGCTATTCCACTTGTACCTACCAAATTATCTACAGCTATAGTTCACACTTTTGTTCTATTGGTAAAATTATTACTCCGCTTGTCCTACAGGTCCCAGTAAAACTCTGCCCTTCATTGTTTCTAACCACTGATACCTCTTTGTTCTTACCAAAAATTAATGTTTGATTTTGGCCTATCTAATTTGCTCTTTCACCATATCTAAAATGTATGCTGTTTCATTGTTTAAAAGCTTTTGAATAAACCTCTACTGATCATCCCATCTGCTGTTAGTCTTCAGAGATTCAGATGTTTCTTTTAGCAAATCATTTTAAGTTAAGCTGTCCTTGATTTGTATTAACTGTAGATATCTACAGCGTTTACTGTACCATCCTGGATTTCCTGAAATTTTATTCATAAGTTTACAATTGGGTCATTTAGTTCCTTTTTCTGACAGCAGCATTAGATATTTTGTATTTTATCTACAGTGGAAAATCTTAAAGTGCTTAGATGTTTTGCATGTATTTAAGTCACTTTGATAAAAAAAAATCTGCAAAATGAATAAATGCAATGAACAACTGACAGCAGAATTTTTAAAGGAAAACTTCCAACAAAAAGACTTTTTTTTCTTTCTGAAAGACGCCAAAGTGAATGGAAACATAACCTAAAAGTGAATAAGAAATAACTGATGGTAAAGTCAAGCCAAAAATTTCAAAATGAAGCAGCTCCACATATTGTACAACATATTACAAAAAATATATCAACCTCTGATGGTTGATATGACTGATATTGTAGGGTTTACAAAGTCTTATTCATTTGCCTTTTAAGAGAATCCTGTACAGTATGCTCTAGATATGTGGGTGACTAACAAATTATAAGACTATGAGTTACAGAGATCACACTTGCAGACTAGCATCTCAATTGTTAGTCCACCTGTCTCATCAATGCTTCATCTTAAATTTTCTCTTGGTAAACAATTTTTCACTGTTGTCCAGCTTTCTAAATGCAGACAGTACTATTTTATTGGGTGGATAGTGTGTTCCCACCATGTTTTCATCCTTTTTTATATTGAATCAGGAGTACCAGAATACAGCTTGGCCATACCACATCCAAGGCAGGAATCAAGCCTGGATAGATTGTGCTTCCACCATATGCTGTTCTCAAGGAGGCAAAAACTGAAAGGCATCAAGTGCAGTATGACAGATGCACCAGCAATCTGATGTGTGTATCCTCCAGAAAATGGAGGGCAGGATGCTGATGGTAGGCACTTGTGGTATGGTGATATAGTGATATAAAAAGCAATTTTTCTTGCCTGTCTTGATCAATGACATTTACTTCAAGATGGTACGTCCTTAAAGAATTGGGGATACCAGGTCATCTCACCTGCCTCTTGTGGAACCTGTACACAGACTAAGAAACAACTGGTTAGAGCTGAACATGGAAAAACAATATGGTGGGGTAAGGTGTATGACAAAGTTGTATATTGTTACCCTACTTCTTTAACCTATAGGCTATGTATATATTATCATGCAAAATATTGATCAACACAAGTCAGATGGTGGAATCAACATTTCTAGAAGAAATATTAACAACCCTGGATATGCAAATTACACTACTCTAATAACCAAAAGCAATGAAGATTTAAAAAGATTTTTAATGAAAGTGAAAGAAGAAAGTGCTAAAGCTAGTTTGCTGCTCAACATTATGAAAACCAAGATTATCTCAACCGACCCTGTCAATTTTTTGCTGATAGATAAACAGAGATAGAAGCAATGACAGATTGTTTCTCATGGCTTCAAGATTTCTGGACACTACAGCCATGAAATACATTTTTTTTGGGAAGAACAGATATATACAGACAAGACACTAAAGAGCATAGACATTATATTGTAATCAAAGATCTGTATTGTTAAAGCTATGGTATTCCCAGTAGTGACGTATTGCTGTGAGAGTTGGACTATCACTAAACTTGAATGCAAATAATTTAATACTTTTGAACTCTGGTGCTGGAGAAGACTGCTAAAAGCTCCATAGACGGCAACAAATCAATTCTTGAATATATACAAACCAACTTTAATTGGAAGGCTTTATTGTGAAAGAAAAGCTTAAATATTTATTTGGCCATATAATGAGTGGAAAGGATTATCTGGAAAAGAGTCACATGTTGGAGAAAAGGCAAAAGAAGTAGCGGACAACAGAGAATAAGACAACTAGATACCGTGGGGGAAATAAGTATCGAACACGTCAACAATTGTTTTCAGTAAATATATTTCCAATGAGGCTATTCACATGAAATTATTACCAGACATTGGTATTAACACAAGAAATCCACAAATATGAAGAATTCACAACATTAAAGACCATTGATAAAGGTATGTATAATAACGTGGAATGACACAGGAAAAAAGTACTGAACACAAGAAACACACAAAGACAAGACAAAGAATGGCTAAGAAACAGCTGAAATTCATAAATAGTTAGAAAGTAATTCCTACTCCTATCTGTGAAAATTGATATTAGCTGGGTTAGTACATATTAATGGGCTATAAAAGGGTGATTTGCTACCAAGGTGTCACACAAGAAATATCTCATGATTGATAAAGGAGCTCTCCCAAGACCATTGCAACCTGATTGTTGCAAAACATATCAATGGAACTGATTACAGACATATTTAAAAACTTCAGAATCTTCCAGTAATCACCATTGGGGCCATTATCCGCAAGTGGAAGGAACATCACTCCACCATCATTGGGCTACACACAGGAGCTCCTTGCAAGATTTCTATCCAGAAAGAAAGACAATCAGAAGAGTAGCCCGAGAGCAAAAGACCACTCAGAAAGAGCTCCAGAAAGACTTGGTGGCAGCACATACAGCTGTTACAGAGAAAACAGTAGGCAATTCATTCCACCAGCACAGTCTCTAAACAAGCTTCACAGCACTTGGTCAAGCCTATGAAATCACCCAATAAACACTATACCAACAGTGAAGCTTGGAGGTGAAAGCATTATCATGTGGGGCTATTTCTGATCTCAAGGTACTTACAGACTTAATGTAATTGAAGAAACAATGAATGGGTCCAAGAGATTACTGAAATTAATCTGCTGCCGTCCACCAGGATGATGAGGATAAGACTTAGGATGGACAATCCAGTAGTACAATGATCCAAAGCATACAGCAAAGGAAACTCTAAATGGGTTTCAGAGAAAGAAAATCAAGTTGTTAGAATGGCCTAGTCAATCACCTAACTTAAATTCAATTGAACATTTGTGGAAGGAACTAAAGATCAGGGTTAAGCAATCTTAATTTTTAGGATTTGAAGACAGTCATTTTAGAAGAATATGTCAAAATCTAAATCTTTCAGAAAGACTTGGGTACTTTGTTAACATGTGATTATGGCATCGGGAAAATTTAAAATAAATAATCTCTCCCCATAAAGTGCGGGCTTCGATCAGACGCGGGTATACATAAACACATTTGACTTCGGGAACAATTGGGGTGCCTGGCTGATTGCATGTGCATGTGCGAATGGAAACATCCGTCAGGTTCCTCTTTATTACCTGAGATGTAGTGGCGCAGTGTAGCTGTGCCCAATTAGGAAAGCCAAACATAAGAGGTGCCTGCATGGCAGATAATGGTGAAAGATGAGAAAAGAAAACAGATGGAGAAAAGAAATGGAAGGTCAGTGTGGGAGAGGGGAAGCAGCCAGCCAGCAGATGATGCCATTGGGGCAGCGTGAGGCAGACTTTGGGGGCTGAAGGGGGCCACTCCATCTAAGTGGTTTTGGGAGCTGGAGAGACCCGAAGCTCAATACCATGCAAGTCAGGGGAGAGGCAGTGAGAGATGGATGGAGCGACATGAGGCTTTGGTTTTGAGCCCTGCTAGGAGCCATGGATTGCAGAGACCCAGGCCTCTAAATGAAGGTTGGCTGTGCCTATCGGTTAGATGTCTCTTCTGTTGTTAATGCCCCATGCGGTGTAAACAGAGATGTTGGTTTTAAAGGGATGCACTGGGGACTGGAGTTTTAAGAGAAGCTTCATGCTTTGGAGTTTTAATGAATTATTTGTTTGTGTGTTTTTTTTAAACCACCATAATCATTTTTGCACTGCACTTTTAGATCAGTCTTTGCTTATGGGATTGATTTTAATTAAAACACTTATCACTTTCTGCACCTACTCCTTGCTGCATGTGTGTTTCCTCATTTGCCGGGCTGATCTCGGTTATGACTATTGACAGTGACAGGTTTAAGTGGCTCCCAAAAAGAAGTGAGAGCCAACCCACACCGCTACATAGCACTGTAGTGGTATACCTCGCTTTCCTAAACTGCCACTATATAATTCAATGGAAAAGTGTTACTAAAAGTTGTGTAGACAAAGACGTAATGTCTAAATGATACTGAAACCTGTAATACTGCATAGCCTTGTACTCCTTAAAACAACACTAGAAGATTTTAATTTTGTATTCATCTCTTAAATGATTTTGTTTCTTTGTTATGGTAGATATTGCGTAATACTGTATAATCATATACCTCTCTCAAGTTCAGACCTTCCAAAATCTCCCCAAGATAAGATCATGCCTTTTAGAGGCTCCACCAAGGCCCAGCCTCGCTTAGCCACATGTTTTGGATTTGTCTGAGCTTGTATTTTACTTAGGACATCTACTTTTCCCATGTTTTGGAAAATGATGAAACTTTCACAGACCCTTTAACTCTAATCACCATTTTAGAAACTTTTCCAAATTGGATGTGATTCAATGCACATCCTCAAAAAATATTACAGTGTATTGACTTTTGTCATATTGCTTGCTTAGCTTGCTCACAAATCCTACTCAACTAGAAGCATCCTATACCACCTTCATTTTGCTTTTTTATTTTATTTTTTTTAAATAAGGGGCCTCTCCTACTATTTGTACAGTATGTGGTGGTCTTGGATGCCTCCCTTCAGGTTCAATAATCAGACCGATCTTGAATCTTAGACGTTTGTTTGTTTGTAATTATAGTCGTAGGAGAAGAATATATGAAAAGGTAAAAATGATAATGATGACGTAATGTATTATTGTAAAGAGACTTATAATAGATTTTCAGTAATCTGTATTTATAGTTCACCTAGTTCCCTTATAATCCATTATTATTTTGCCTTGCCTGTACTAAAGTCCTAGAAATTTGCAATGATATTTGCAGGAGCAGATTAGAAATGTTTTCCTGAGTTGAGTGTCCATGCTGCCTATTGGCCCAGTTTTACTTTGCTTAGCATATACAGTAGTACATGAACCTTAAACCTTAAAATATATCTTTTCTTGTCTTTGCACAGTAAAAAACTTGACAGCTATCTTGAAAGTTCATGTAAACGCACTAATAACCCACTTATGCATAGAAGCTTGGTTTCCAAAATGCCATGTAAACCCTTATTCCAGTTTCAGGAATTAGGATGTTGGTCTCTGAGAAACCAGATTCTCACAGGTTGACTTCTCTGTGAGTAGCCCAGTTGCTTGGCCATTTAAACAAGTTAAAGTTAAGGATTTTGTTGTCTGTGCTTGTTTGTTGCACTCTGTTAGTTTCACACAGACTTCCAGCAGCTACCGGTAGAAGACAGAGGAAGCGTACACAAAGATCAATTTCTTGAGGCAAATTGCTCAGTCAATTGCATTATTTCTTCTTACGGCTGAAGTAATCTGTTCAGATATTGCTCAGTTTGATACAGATCTGCTCTTTACAAGTGCAACAAAAGTTACAAGTGTTGCTTTACAAAAATAAGCCTCTGAAGTCATATCACACCTCAGTGAAAATGGCAGCCCAAGTTTTTCCTCTGAGTCTTAGTCTTCCAATTTAATGTTTTTCTCAGTTTTACACTGAAGTAATCCATAGTTATACTTTATTTTCGTGAACAGCTATACTGTGGGTCTTCAAATAGTGGGTTCTTCATATTGCAGACTTCACTCTGCTGCTTCTGATTCATCAAAGAAATCTTTGTGGTATGAATCGGCTTGCGAGTCTCTCAACTCAGACACCATAGAAATGCTATGTAATTGAATCCTGAAAATTACCTTGCAACTGAATAATTTAATATTTAAGATTTTATTCAGAAATTAAAGATGAAATAGTAGCTGTTAAAGAAGAAACTTAATCTTGGAGTTGTAATGGTTGCCCTGAAAGGCTTCAGTGCACGCCATGTTGAGAATTATATGACTTTCAAGACTGAAGCTACTGTACTACCTTGAGCCAGAAACTAAGTGGCTTAAAAAATTGCTCGAGAAGGCACAACATCCATACAATGCATTTACTGGAGGGGGTTAAGGGAGATGACTCTAGAGCTTTTATTGAGAGCGGCTTTCACAACTGGCACCTGGCCAGATCGAGATTATAAGAGCCCACAGGGTTTACAGCTCAAATATGTCAATTTTAAAGCCACACTTCATGATTGCAAATCCACTAATATTCACTGACTGAGTTCAGATATTAAGAGTTTTTTGGAATTCAAAGTCAGCTGTAACAAATCTGACTTGTAGTTTTTCCCCAGACTTCACACCTGATACAGGTTGAAGAAAGGAGAAGTTTTATTCTGGCAACACAGAAGGCAAAACAGATCATCCTAGGGCCTCCCCTCCATTTCCAGTGTGCCTAAAGATCTGCATCCAGCCCTCAGACTTGCAAGGGAAAATTCAGGGGTTTGTGGCAGGATTGGCACTCCAGGCACTGTAAAAAAATAAAAATAAAGACATTCCATTTGAACTAGTGTGGTACTGAGATGTCACCCGTTGCACAGCTACACTCAGGTCCTAATTGGGATCCTGAGGTGGTTCATCATGTGGTGATTGCAGCAATGTGCTGTATCGATGCATGCTTCAACCTCTCTCTCCTTCTCTCTCTCTCTCTCTCTCTCTCTCTCTCTCTCTCTCTCTCTCTCTCTCTCTCTC
>JANRMT010062821.1:13614583-13649894 GCA_026402145.1 Polypterus bichir lapradei | reverse complement strand
CAATTATATAATGCATGTTTTCTTCAGCGCTTTTTGGGGCTCTTCCTAGTTTTCTACGTACTGCGTGATTACGTGGGAGGCGTGATGATGTCAAACTCCGCCCCCACGGGTTTCAAGCTCATCTCCATTACAGTAAATGGAGAAAAAACAGCTTCCAGTTATGACCATTACGTGTAGAATTTCGAAATGAAACCTGCCCAACTTTTGTAAGGAAGCTGTAAGGAATAAGCCTGCCAAATTTCAGCCTTCTACCTACACGGGAAGTTGGAGAATTAGTGATGAGTGAGTGAGTGAGTGAGTGAGTGAGTGAGTGAGTGAGTGAGTGAGGGCTTTGCCGTTTATTAGTATAGATTAATTTAGATCACATTGCAGATATCTGTTTTCACTTTGACTTTAAAGAGTCTTTTTCTATTGATCAGTATCAAAAAAGCTAAATTAGTTTATCTGCAATTCAGTGTTTCATAATAATAAAATGTGAATCTTCCTAGGGATTGAATAGTTGTTATTGGCACTGTATGGTTGTATCCAAGAGTATGATTGTGCACGTTGAGTTTTCTTGGTCATGTACTGTTAAGAGACCTTTTTGGCAGGTCTATATGAAAGTGACTCTTGGAAGCTGATCACATTGTGCAACGACTATATGCTGGTGGTATTTTTGAAAATTCACTTTCTTTAATGATTTGCAGTTAAAGGTATGGGAGAGATTGAAATGATATATTCACATCCTTCCATTTTTTGTATTTTTGTTTGCTTTCTATATAAATGTTGGAATTTTAGGGTAATGAAAGTTACAATGGCTGCAATGCATCTGATTACATCACATTAACTAAAACAATGTTTCTTTTATTTATTTTTTTTTATTTGCAGTGTCTGTCATAATTGAGCTATTGACTTCTGTTTTTTCTTTTCTTTTATAAAGAAAGTGAAACTGACAGTGTACACAGTGATGAAGACACTAAAGAAGTGAGTATTCATCTATATTGATTTTATTTGTATCTCATCAATCTTCATCTATATATCCATGTACCATTTTATTGCTTATTATGTCTGGATGTAAATTACCAAAGAAAAGTCTATTATGATGTTGTGTAGTGTTTTCTTTATGGTTTCTTAAAATAGACACTAATTTGTATAATTAAATAAGCTCTGATATCTAGTTAGACAATGTTTGTGGAATGTTTTATGAAAATGTACCTCCTAAACTAGATGATGTTATTATAATGCACCTTTACACTGCATTTATTATACAGTTACAACTTATTCCTGTTGCATTCGCTGTGTTTATTGGTATGTGTAGTAAATAATTGCACAAAAATGAATTAAACTATTTTTCAAATACAGTGGTACCTCATACTTCGAATCTAATTCATTTCAGGCGGCTGTTCGAACTCTGAATTATTTGAAGTCTGAATCAGTTTTCCCCATTAGAAATTATGGAAGGTTATTTAATCCGTTTCCAGACCCTGAACAATACTCATTTCAATAATCTTAAACAGCAAATACACATAATTTGAGGTAAAAATAATACAATTAAATGCCCTAAATAATAAATTAAAACAATAAATAAAATATGTAAATACTGTATAATGAAATGAAAATTGCATTTACTGTACCTCAGTGAGGAGTGTTGATGTCCAGTGTGGATGCCATGGTTAAATATAACCAAACTCACCTAAAATAAAGTGGAAAAAAGCACTGAAAACACAAGAAACATAAGATATGCTTTCACAGCGAGAGTGAGAGAGGACTTGAGCGCACAACAGATAACATTCACGCTTGCTGTGTAACCGCCATCTGTTGCCGCACTTTTTCACTGTGCACGCAGTTTGACTGTAGAAGTATCGTTCAAACTCCAGATCAAATTTCTCTTGAATTAAGCATTTGAACTCTGGAATTTTCATAGTTAGAATTGTTCTAAGAACGAGGCACCGCTATATACTTATTGCCTTATTGGTTCACAGTGCACTGAAGCCTGGCAGGATAGCATTTATCACAGGGCAAGAACTGACCCTGGACTGGACAACAGTCCATTGTAGGATACACTTACACATGCACATGCATCAGTACAGATTCATACAGGGTCAATTTAGAGTCGGAGTCATTAGATTTATCTGCATGTCTTTCAGATGAAGGAGTTAACTTGAGCATCTAGGAAAAATCCATGTGATCGGCAAACTCATTGGGAATTTACCACAGGACTCTGTATTACAATATCAGTCATGGGTAGATGCATTTTAATCCAGGGTGACATGGTGGTGCAGTGGTTAGTTCTGCTGCCTGAGCCTCCAGAGAGGTTGTAGGTTCAAACATTTTGTGAAATTTGTATATTTTTCACATGTCTGTGTGTCTTTTCTTTGAGCTTTTCTCCATCAAAACAAACACATGGGAGTTTAGTCCTGTAAGAGGTCATTCCTCCCTTGTGCACTATAATGTTAGGAAAAGTTCAGGCTCCCAATGTCTCTTCAAATTACTTAGTTGACCTTGAAAATGGATGAATAAATGGAAGTGTAAACCAGTGAGGTATATGTGCTGTCCAGACTGGAGAAAAGGCAACTTCTTGAAGGTAACATTTCACAAGATTACATTTTTTAATAGCGCTTAGGTTAAGTTTTTTTTAAGAGATAGATCACTTAGTGAGGGAAATACGAGTATATGGGCTTTGTTCACTTACTGGAAAACATTTTAACTACAACATGTGTTTTTCTTTTTTCGGTTTTTTTTTTTTATTATGTTGTAATGTAGTGAGCCTCAGTTCCAGGAATCTTTTGGAAGTTTACTATAGCATAGATCTCTTCAGTGTACGGGAAAGACGTGCTAAATGAAAATTAGATGAAAACTGACAGCAAACCTGAATGTAATCAAGACCACAGAGCACTCACAACATGCTGACTAAATAAAACAACAAATCACAGTCCTTTAACAGTGAAATATTTAAGTTAATAATTAAATAGCAAAAAAGTGCAAACACACTGCAATAAACCAACCCAAACAGCAGTGCCACCCCTAGCTCAAAAGAGTAACACATATTTATAAATAAAGTGCAAAGAAAGCTATTCTAAAGTGAATGAGCCTAAATCCAAGTACAGGCAGTCCCCAGGTTACATACGAGATAGGGACTGTAGGTTTAAGTTGAATTTGTATGTAAATCGGAACAGGTACATTATTTTAATAATATATGCTATTTTTGACCGACTGTAACCAAGTGCTCTGTCAATGAATGATGGGAGTTTCACCTCTCTCTGACCTTTTTATTATTTCTACTTTATTTTCAATGGTCATGGTTTTTCTCTTCTTTACTGTATCACCAGCTTCTGTATTAGATTTGTGTTTCAGAGACATTCTTGAAAGGTAAAGACAAAAGGTTAAGAAGAGCTCTTCTGCACAGCACCGTACACGCTATCACAGCAGGAAGGCACCCGTCGTCAACACATCTGATGTACTGACAAGAGACAACTTCCTGCTATGTGCGTAACAGTACAGGCAGGCTTGCTATTGAGAATGAATGGAGGCGGCGAGGGGCGGTTCACCACCAGCCCACCACACAGTCGCCTCCATTACAGTATGCTGCCTGCAGTGTTCACTAACCAAGATGGTGCGGCCAAACGCAGGTAGTGAATCGCCCACCACTGCCCCCATTCAACAGGCAGCCATCCGAGGCACACTACAATGCTAACCCCCGCCGCCCCGTTCACCCTCAATGGCCTCCATACAGCCACAACCGGGTCACTGTTTGCAGCATTACCAGCCGCCCACCAAGAACGAACGGGGCCGCCGTGTGTGGTGGGTGGGCAGTGAAACCGCTTGCCCCCGGGAGCCGCCCAAGGGACGCTACACTGCGCAAGCAGCGAAATCGCCCCCCTCCAGCCTCCGTCCAGCCACCGCTTGCAGTGTACCCAGGCCAAAGATGACGGAGCAGCAGTTACTGAGGCGCATGCGTCGCAGCCGCGGCCTCGTTCATAAGTCGTAGGTCGGATGTCCGTAACCTGGGGACTACCTGTATATTATCCATCCATTATCCAACCCACTATATCCTAACTACAGGGACACGGGGGGTCTGCTGGAGCCAATCCCAGCCAAGATAGGGCGCAAGGCAGGAAACAAACCCCGGGCAGGGCACCAGCCCACCACAGACCTGTATATTAGATACTGTGTATCTAATATATCCAAAACAGAATAAACATATTTTGAGATGGTCTTTTGAAGCACACCTGACTTAAATGGCTTTTCTTCAGGACTCCTTCAGATATAGTTTGTGCACTTTGTGTGTTCTTTATTGATACATCTTGGTAACAGGATTCCTTTGGTGTGAAGAGCAGACATCTTCACACTGCTCACTCCCATTCTCTGTTTCACCTGATGTAGATGTGAGTCTGAGGATTTGAAAATGCATTATACATCATCTTCTTTACTTGAAATCACACTGCTTAAATTTTCAAGAGTTGCTGGCTGTTTATTGTCATCAAAAATAAGAGAAACAGAGACAAGAATAGTGCAGTTGATGCCAACTGTATAACCTTGCTATTGTAAAATCTGCTCTAACAGTCAAATAATAAACACTTTTTATACAGGAAAATGATTTGAAGATTAGAAATGCACAGTACTGCTACTGGTAGTGAAAAGCCCAAATTTTAAAATGGTACTGTACCAGTATACTGGGAGTAATCACCAGCTTTCCTTTCAATCCTCTGCCCACACGACACACCCCCTTCCCACAGTTCTCTTGACAATTGCTATTGCAGTTGTGGAAAAAGTATTTTGTAGAGTTCATGAAATCAAACTGCACACTTTGATACAATTTGAACATCATTGGGGGGGATCCTCCCCTTATTGTTTTGAGGCAATTGAGACTTCACAGTAGAATCACCTTCTGAAAAACATTATTGTACTGAAATCAAAATTTTAGTACAGATCCAACACTAATGCAGATACAAAAGAACAATTGTTTAAATGTAATCACATTTGAACCACATTTGTAACAGTTTATCGAATGAAATGTTTTAGTAAATATTATTTTGGCTAACAGGTAAGATGTACAGAATTAAAACTGCTAAAAAGCTACTTACACAACCTTGTATTTTAAAAGCATACAAGTATGCCTTATCATGTACTGCATCTGCATTATCGTGGTATTCCCCCCTTCTTCCCCTTACTTACTTTCTCCTGGGGTATGTGAAATTACCAGGTTCTTTACTGGGTTGGTCTATTCTTGCAACTTAAGATTAACAAAGTACACATACACACAGACCCTAACCACAAAAGTGCCGTATGAATGACGTATACACAGCCCATTATTCTCTAACTCTTTAACCCACACAAGTGCCATATGAATAACACATGCACAGTCCATCATTCCCTAGTACTTCAAGAGATTATTTATCATTGGCACTAACAATGATCAATGTCTTAGATATATCTCGGACCTAAATGTTACTTTGGTCTCCAAGAATATATTTAAACATACAAAGGCTCGACATTCTTGGCTATTATAGGCCATTGATCAACCATTTCTGTCTTACTTTAACTCTTTGAGGGCTGAATATTTTTTCCAAAAAACTCAGTTTTCTGGAAATTACACAAAGCAATGGTTTCACATATAAGTCCACATAAAACATCTGTTGCTATGTGCTGTGTCTGCTGTTGGCACATGTTTGGCACCTCTGGTGGCAGTCGCTCCATGGGGGCACCTCGTTGGTCAACAGGAATGCACGGTGTGCCAGCTGCCTGGTTGTCTTTTCACAGCAGGTGGGTGGTGGTGGCGGTTGCAGTGTGATGCAATATGGTTTGTACCTCTTGTCATCATAAGTGTTGGTCCTCCCAGGCAAACGCTGCTGTAGGTGCATCTGGTACCTCACTTTCGTTTTTAATATCCATCTCCAGATCACTTGCATCCTATTCCTATTCAACAAAATTACGTAAAACGTCCATGGAGTATTTTGCTTTGCACATTTGCTTTGGTCTCTTGCCAGATGTCAGTGCCATTATAGAGGTTGTTTGCTCTTCGCTACTCATGCGCGAGTGGGGAATCGAGGTTAAATCAGCAAAGTTATGTAACTTTCCTTCTAGCAAAGAGAGTTGAACTAAAACGTAAGGGAGAGGTTTCTTGCAGTTTATAGCTGATTACTGTCCTCTACTTCTGAATTTTGGCAAAAGTCAACATCAGCCCTGAAAGAGCTAAAGCACTGTTTACTGTTGGATTGGGCTCTCATCATCAGCCCAAGAAAACCTCACAATTCAGATAATATGGCACTTCCTTACTGCTTCATGTGCTCTAAATATTTACCTTATCACTCAAGATATAAAGCCAAAGTATAGAAAGTTAAAAGCAACTTGGTATTTATTAAAGAACAATAATACCAGTAGAGCAAAGCATAAAAGTAAATATAGATTACAATGTCTGGATATATTTAGTATATACAAAAAACTTACGAAAAGTTAGAGCTGTTAAAGATGAATGTCCTAGGGCAGCTTTTGACCCAGCAATCGATGTTGTTCATGAAATGCTTTAGCTGAAGATCAGATTAAAACAGTCACGCATCTCTCACCCTCTTCTGATGTTGCTGTCACCCTCTCCTGAAGTTGTACTGTTTTTGTCTCTTGAACAAGCTAGATTTATTTTAAAAATCCACATGAGATTCTGGAACATGTGATGTTACACACATTTGATTGGCTGGCTGTCGATATGCTGGATGTCCTCACTCAAACTCTTTGATCTGTCTTTTTACCTTCCTTTCCCAAACTGTAAACCAGTTTGGCAATTCCTTGTCCCAGGTGCCCATCTGTTGGCAGGTTATAAAGAAATCAATACAGCCGAGGCATCTTAGCCATTTTCTGAGCTTCTGCTTGTTCACACAGATGTTACAGTAATTATTACTGGTACAATTCAAGAAAAGAAGATGCTTTAATGTTAGCTGTTCTTGTAAAATTAAGTTTTTTGTTTGTGTGGGCAAAAAATAAAATATAAAATTTAAAATCCACAACACTACAGCACCTTGTATTGTATTCAATATTTTTAGTTATTGTGTACTTTTATACATGCACTATATATCTGAATTGACTTTCAGCAGCAGATGATAAACAGTAAAGTTTCCATTCCCTCTGTCAGACACTGAAGCAGTAGTTATGAATGCAAAAATACTGCAGGCAGCTGTGTCTTATACAGCTACATGAACACTTTTGATAATAATTAGAGGCAATCAAATTTTTTTCAGAAGGTAATTTTAGGCTTAAGGTTGTTGTAGATAATTATTAGAAAATGAGTGATTGAAATATTGGTGTTTTTATGTCAAATGATGGAATCATAATAAGAAGAAGAACTCTTTACAATTATATAGTTCTTTTCTCACTACTCAAAGAGCTCTCCAAGTAAGGATGAACCAATACGCGAACCCATGATCTCCTTGCAGTGTTACTACTTCGCCATCTGCATCTCAGTTATTCACATGCTGAAGTTTGCAAACCACTAAGCTGCAGACTCCTGGGTTCCATTGTCAGGTTGCATTTTATACAAAATTTAGAAGAAAAAAAACATAGCTTTAGCTATCTTAGTATACAGTACAATTATTAAAGAGTCTTAAAAACAAAATCTCACGTTACTATTAAATATCACATTTTTATTATCAAATGGTTTTACATTTAAGAGAAACTGAAAACTAATGTTAAATGTCCTTATCATGATGTAGTACTGTTTGCGCCACAAAAATTCCAGTTTTGCATGAAGACAAGCTTTTACATTACAGGAATACTCTGGACTCATATATACTGTATACAGTGGCAAAAAAATGGTTTGTGAACCCTTTGGAATGACCTGGTTTTCTGAATTAATTGGTCATAGAATGTGATCTGATCTTCATCTAAGCCACAAGTATAGATAAACACAATATGCTTAAGCTAATAACATGCAAGCAATTATAACTTTTCATGTTTTTATTGTACACAACCATCAAACATTCACAATATACCATTGAAAAAGTAAGCAAACCCTTGGATTTTATAACCGGTCACACTTCCTTTGGCAGCAGTATGCTCTACCAAGAACTTTTGGTAGCTGCATATCAGACCTGCATGACATTCAGAAAGAATTTTGTACTGTTCTTGGTTACAGGACTACTTCAGCTCAGCTATACTCTTAGAATGTCTGGTGCAAGCAGCTCTCATGAGAATTCCACAGCATCACTATTAGGTTAGCCTGGGCTCTGACTGTGCCATTCTTGGAGATGGTTTTCTTTTTTTGTAGACATTCTGTAGTAGATTTACTTTGATGTTTAATGTCAGTGTCGTGCTGCATCACCCAGCTTCTACTGAGCTTGAGCTGGTGGACAGCCACCCTGATATTATCCTGTAGGATTCTTTGATAAATTTTGGAATTCTTTTTCCCCCTACTGATGGCAAGCTGTCCAGGCCCCAAGTCAGCATAGCAGCCCTGCATCATGATGCTTCTTCCACTGTACTTCACCATTGGTATGATGTTTTCACATTGGTATGTAGAGCCCTTTTTGCGGTATACATACTTCAGTATATTTTTCTCAAACAATTCAGCTTTAGTCTCTTTAGTCAACGAAACAATTTCCCAATAGCATTGTGGGAGGGTCAAGACGGTCTTTGGCAAGCGTTATGTTTGCAGTGATTTTTCTTTTTTTTTCCTTAATGAAGAGCAGTGACTTGTGCCTTGGTGTATTGCCACGGACTGTATGCCTGTTCAATGTTTTGTGTATGGTAGATTCATGAACAGAAATGTTGACATGTTCCAATGATTCCTTCAAGCCTTCAGCTGTTACTGTAGGGTTCTTGTTTTATGTTCTTGAGCATTTTGTGTTGTGCCTTTTGAGTCAACTTGGCTGGGTGCCCACTTCTTGGGAAGTAGCCATAGTACTAAATCATCTCCATTTATACACAGTTTATCTCCAGAATGAGGAATATCTAAACTCTGAAATTACTTTGTAACCTTCTCCAGCTTTATGCAGATCAACAGTTCTTGATCATACATCTTCTGAGATATGTTTTTGCTAGCCATGTTTCACATCAGCAAATGCTTCTTTTAAATGGCATAATTTTAAAGATAGCCTCATTTATGTACAAGTCTATTTCCAAAGAGTTCACCTACTCTATACTGTATATAATGTACTTGTTTCAGAGCAAAGATTTGTTTTTGTTTTTAATACTGTTATCATTCACCACAGAATGATGTCTGAAGCTCTGAGTAATTTCCTCCAACACAGGGCCACCTCTTGTGGCTTACTTCACAGCGGAATCTAACTGAACTGTTGCTGGGTATTGAGAATATGCCACCATTATTAAATAAAAAAAAAAAAAAAGAAGATAGCTTAATAAATAGTAAACCCACACCTTAATATAACTCTGCATTCATTTAATACTGGTAATTTTAATGAATATATTGCAGCTTTTTGAGTCATTTTCATATTGAAGAACATGCTCCTCTCTTTACTAATTTGTTTACTTAAATTCCATAGGGTATCCGAATATGGCAGACTGGTGGAGTGGAAGGGAAGCCTTTCTTAAACAACAAAGGAATTATCAGCAGCACATGCCAGTTGCCGAGCATGGCCACCTTTGTGACAACTGGAAAGACCAATTTTAAAGTGATCAGTAGCCGAGAAGAGTCTCCCTTGATTGCCTACAGCTCCACTCCATGGACAGCCCTTTCAGAAACAATCCCCCAGCAGGCTGCACTCAGCTCCTCAGTGAACCGACCCGGCCACGAGACAAGGGCCAGCGTCATTATGAAGACATCAGACATTTCCAAATCCAGGGTAAAAACTTGCTGAGCCAGTTCTTTCTTTCTTTGTTGCTTCAGGAAAACTACCTGATCAGCTCTCATTCAGGCAGTGCCATTTTTGGATGGTAAGAGACAAAAGCCTTCCTAGGTTGCCTGATCAATGGTGGTGTTTTCTTTTTATCAAAGTACACAGGTCCTGGTAACCTGGCTGCCTGATTCAATTACTTTCTAGAGCTCAGGATAGCACATCTGACATGGGAATGCCACTGAAATCTACTGCAGTTCATGTTTTATTTTATTAGACAGTCTTAAAAGTGAAGACTGTTGTCATATTTTTACCAAAAGGATGACATATATTTGAAGGTTTCCACATTGATCATGTAATGTGCATTGTTGTAAGAAAGGGAATGTCTCTAAATTAAGGAAGACACTGTGAATTATTGGTATACCAAGAGAAAATCTTGTGAATATGTACATAGTGTGATACTGGTATAATTGCAGCTGGCTTCAGCACCTTATTGAAAGCACTTCTACAGCATATGGCACCACAGGCACTTCCACAACTCATCCTACGACGTTTGGACGTTTGGAGCCTTGAGTAAGTAAAAGTTTCTGTGGAGGAGACTGCTGTGTAATGCTCAAAACTGCGTTGGTTTTAAGTGTTTTTTTTTTTTTTTGTTTGTTTCTTAAAAACAAAAATCAGGATTGTAAAAAAAAATAAATTTTTTTAAAAAGTATGTAAAACTAATATGAAAAAATGTGATGACATCAGCTACTTCTAATCTTTACTGCAAGCCTTTATAGTTTTATTTTGTCCTTTTTTATTAAAGGGAATACTTTATTCAGGGTGAATCTTATGTAAAGGTTTTATCTTTTCTACCAAAAAGTGTGTTTGATTTTAATTCATAATTAGACATTTTACTGAAATTAAGTGGCACATTTCTTTTCTGATTTTTGTAATAGTGTACAGTTGGTATGACCTTCTAAATGATATATATAGTATATGAAATATATATATACAGTATATATATATTGCTATTAATCCTGTGGATCAATAAATATGCAAAGCTTAATTAAAGTGTTTGATTACAGCTCTAATTACCCATGGAGTAGCATTTCTTGCAGCTCGAAATGGTTGCTCAAGAGTGACAGCACAATCAATAGATCAGCCTTTGCTTTCTGCTGTGTGCCTTAACAGACCATCCTGTAGCAGTGTGACGGAAATATGAGCAGGACAAGAAAATACTGTATACAAAACCGAAGAAGAGATGTTTATTTTGTTCATGACTGGTGAATTGTCAGTCATCAGGTTAGTCAGCCATCTTTTGGAAATAAAGATTGGTATGAGTGAACTAATGACTTGAGCAAGATATGATTTTTTTTTTTAATTATTATTTTTATTTTTATACGTATAAACTTCTGTGACCAAGTGCTCTGCAGCAGATGCCAAAAGTGGGTAGCTAATAAGGACACAAGCTTATCTTTATTAAGTTGGGTGTTCCAGTTCCTGTCACAGCTATCAGCGATCACAAAGATCATGTGAAAGAATATATCACGTTAATATTTTAAATACAATTTCTATAAGAAACATGTTTTGTTGTATGCATTGCAATATTAGAATGATGTCATTAAGGGGCAATAGCATTCAAAGAGAACAACACGTGAAAAGTTTAATGTGTACACATCTTTTTAATATATTGAATGTATCGTTGAAAGCAAAAAAATAAAGACAAGTTATTGCACTGTAAAACTAAGCAATGCTTCCCTGGATGTAACCATCTTCTTTACCCACTTAAGTGACTCAGCTTTCCTTGGAGGAGTTTAAGTATTTTTAACCTAACAAGGAAGTGCCTGACAGTAGAAGAAAATGTACAATACACAAACTTAATTAAAATAACAGAAGTCAAGAAAAAGAAACAAGTAGCTTTGCATTAAAAATCTGGAAGAAGGATCTGCTCGCTCTTTCCCGCTTTCATTGCAGGGGCTGTAACTGCTAGAGGAAGACTCTGGCCTTTCCATCATGAGAAACGAGCAAGTATCTATTTACCTGTCTAATGACAGATCACCGAGTCAGACGGAGAAAGCCAGCCTAGTCATAAAACGCCAGTTTCCAAAAGCTGCTGGGTAGAACCGCAGCTTTCTAGCATTGAGAGTTCCCTGCAACATCTTCCTTGTGGGGCTCACAAGCAAGAAGGATCGAGCTTTTTATGGTTCCTTTAACTCACTCCAGCTACACAAAGGAGAGAAGTAAATAGTGCAAGGAAATTTAGGAAGAATCAATATATAAGCTTTGCCAATAAATATCTTTTTTTTATTTTGGCTTTGGTTGCTGAATCCGATCCTTTCTCCTAAATATCTTAATGCTCAATGGCGCCTTGTAATGAATTATTGAATTCTTAGTAAGATATATTGTGCAAACTGAAAAAGGGTTTTGTGTTGCACAATCAAAAATGTGAACTGATACAATATTAAACGTAATTGCTTTTTCATTGTCTTTCTCTATGTAACTATCACTTTGCCTCAGATTGATATTTTAATCAAGTTAGATGTTCCATATACTATAAGCCTCCCTGTCATTTAGTAAAATACAGAAAACTTTAGCAAACGCCTCTGTAGAAGCTGTATGATATACTGATGTGGTTTGGACACAAAGCCATGAAGCACTAATCCTCCACAACCCCACATTACTAGTTTTCTGGTGAAGTTCCTTTAGATTGTGTTGCCTGTGCTAACAAGTGTAGAGTATTGAGTGAAAGAGACCCAGCATTGATTGTCTGGACCAGAATCCTCCATTTGAGAGAGTGTGGGGGACGGCACACAATAGGTGTGTATTCACTTATTCACTATGGTGACTCGGGATCAAATGAGACCAGATGAGAGAAGTTACCTTTGCAACTCTGCCTCCACCCTGGACAGGCCTAGTGGCTTTGCACCGTGTTCACATTGTTATTGCAAACAAGCGGGAATGCTGTAAAAGAGTAAGGAGCAGAAAGTTTAAACTTCTCCGATCCTGGTTTATGCATCAGTGTAATCAGCGATGATTTCTTAAGTCAGAAGATCATCTTGCTTACAGCTAATGAATTTACATTAATTTAAAGACAAATAAGGTTGCTCTGATTGCATGTTAGTAGTACTTGAACACAGGGCCTGAACTGTCCCCAGAGCACAAAATGCAAGCTGCCATATTGTAACTGAACTGAAGAAATGTTTTCCCTTTTTTTTTTTTTTTTTGGTTTTTAAACTTGTGGAGTCTCTTCAGTTTTTTAACTTCAGGTTCTCATTTGTGACACACGTACGGCAAACATGCAACACAATTATAGCAATATCAAATAAGTGATTACTAAGAACTCCGTGATGCGACTTTCTTTTACAGTGGATATTTTTATTTGAACTATATTCCCATCTTTTTATCAGTCACAATATGTTTTTATCAGATTATGCATTGCACATGCTTCCTCTATCCGGTTGCGTTTTCTGTGAGTTCTTTTTGTTCTATGGTTTTCAAATTCTGGAGGAGAAGGTAACTTAAGCTGGAACGCTGGCGTTGTAAATGTACTCAGTAAGTAGTAGTAGTACAGTTTGTCTCAATCACTTACACACTTTTACCAAACTTATGAACTAAAAATCCCAAACCGTATCGCCATGCACCAAAATACAGACTAATTTCCCAAAACTACTAACACTATTCCCCTATTTTGACACATGATTCAGATTCATTTCACTTTTTGTGCAAAACTCTACACACAAATGCCTTCAAGTATCTTCACAATGCGCACATTTAGAAAACGTTGGCTTCAATATGATTCAGTCAGCAAAGGTGTAACACATTTAGCACACGATTCCTCAGATGCAAACAGTACAAGTCAAAATTGTTCACACACCAGTCATAGCCTTTGATAGATCGATCAAAGGGCCATGGGTCAACTACCACAAGAAAAAAGAGCAAGGAGATGAGCAGTTTCAAATGAGATTCGTGTCACTCTTGTTGACCATGTCCTTGTACATGGGATGTCGATGGCAGAAGACGGTCAAAGAGTGCAACCAAACCTGAGCCTCTGTAATACAAACCTTCAAAGAGGAAAATAGTTAGGTCATTTACATACTGCTCTCAACTGTAAATGTGGAGTGCTGTACACTGTTATGTTTATCACCTACGTGGACAGTACGCTCTCTGAAATGCATTGAATTGCTGCCCCATATTTCATGTGTGTTCCTATTGTAAAGATATGGTTTTACTTGCAGTATTTTGTTTTCCAGAAGTGAGAAGTGACCACCTGATGGAGGCAGAATAAGCTTATTTTCTGAAGAGCAAGACAGGACGATGATCAATATGGTTATAGACAACAACATGATTCCGAGGGTTATTGAGGACCAAGAAACCTTCCAAGGGATTGTTGCTGTCAGCATTTTTACAATTGACTGCATTATTTGAAAGAACCGGTTGATGATGAAACAGACCTATCATGTTCCTTTTGAAAAGAACTCCAATGGAGTTAAAAAAACAACTCATAGAATATGTTCAGGCATGGATTTTTTCATACTGTGTGAAGTATCTGAGCATAGTTACAATATGTATTACAGTATTGTACAGCTCTATATAACATAGAATCAACTATATTTATAGCCTCCTCTTTTGTGTACCCTAGCAATGTGTTTCGGACTGGTCACTTACTGTAGTGTGTGTTATCTTTTGTTAAAAGTTCATCTTTGTTGATGAGGCAGGCTTCAACCTCACTAAATGAAGGAGGAGGGAGCATAATTGACCAACAAACCATTGCGAATGTCGCTAGCCAGCGATGGGGGAATGTGACAATGTGTGCTGCCATCATCCTCCAAGCAGTTCTCGACTGACATGCCCTCCTTGGTCCATACGACACCATGCTTCTGCTGGCTTACCTCAATGGTCTCTGACATCCCATATACCAACTCAGCCAGAGAGAGCCAGCACAACCAGAGCAGCCACACTCTGTCAGTTTCCACTGGGCTACGGTGGTTCATGATGGATTCACCAACAGCCCTGGATTCAGCACCATCTTTCTGCCTGCAGTTTCTCCTTTCCTAAACCCCTATAGAGGAGTTTTTTTTTCCCAGTATGGCAGTGGAAGGTCTACAACTCCTCCACGCCATGGAGGAAGCTCATTTGGATATGACAATTGAGGCTTGCCAGGGATGGATGAGGTATACATGGGTTTTCTCCCCCCACTGCATGAACAGGGCTCAATATTGTGTAAATGGGATGGGAGTCTCTGGCCTGACCCTCAGCAGAGAAGGGATGCTGTGGCTGAATACAATTTTATTTTTCTTTCTTTCCAATTCTTAATGTATTGTATTGTACACTAAAGGATATATTTTTTTAGAAAAAATTCTACATTTGTTGTTTATATAGTGTTCATTATGTAAAGAGGTAGTTCATATGTAACATTACTCATTGCAGTGTCAGGTTTTTACAGTAGTGTTTTGAATTGATCTCAGAATGGTGTAAGCCTATGTTGTCGTGTGTGTGGTTTTGAGGGTTTTTTGTGTGATGTCTTAAGCAAAGTTTGGTTTTGATAAAAGATTACATGGTTTTGAGTAGAGAGTTTGGCTTTGACCTGGAAGTTTGAAGTTTGGGGAGTTGAGTGCATGGTTATGAAATTGTTGAAGAGTTTGGGGGATGCAGCTTATTTTAAACAAATTTGTCAAAGCAATTGAGAAAAACGAATGCAGCCACATGAAAAGTACAGTGGAATTCACATTTGCTGTGCTAATCAACACACATCATAGCCCATGTTTAGTGATTACCTTACCTTAAATCTTCTGTCTTCCAAAAAAAAGGCACATTATTGCATTTTATTTCATAAAAAATCCAAATCAGTTTACCTGTCTCTGTGCCACCATTACCTGACAGTACTCTGAGGCTAGGGATTTGCACTGGCAATCGGAAGGTTGCCAGTTCGAATCCCGTAAATGCCAATAGGGACTCTGCTCTGTTAGGCCCTTGAGCAAGACCTTTAACCTGCAATTGCTGAGCGCTTTGAGTATTGAGAAAAAGAGCTGTATAAATGGAAAGAATTATTATTAAAGAATTATTACTTCTTTTCTGGAATATTTCTGAGTTAGAGCACTAAATGCAGTAGCAAGGAAGTTGCCAGTTGCTTTAGACGAGGAGTTTGTGATTTGACAGCCTTATTAGGTAAACTCCTTGGATATTATGTACAGCCCTGGAATTTCACTGATGTTTCTGGTTTTCATTCCAACCTAATTCTTAGGCAGAGGTGAAGTTTGTGGCATTCAGTCGGAGGGGCAGGTATGAGACTCTGATCTGCTGCTTCACGGGCTTAAATTGGGTCCACATCAGGTTGGCAGACATGAAGTTTAATCATATGTTAAAATATATATATACTAGGGGGCTTACCCCGTGCTGGCTTCACTCGCCAACCCCTCTTGCCTGCGCTACATGCCAGCCACTTCACGTCTCTGCTGCTCGTGTTGTGAAAAGAGGGGCTGAACGCACCCCAAGGAGACGCAGTCGCTCCTCCAAAACCCCCTCTTAAACAGTGATACAATGGGAAACAAATATAGTTTCTTTTTACCTCCTTTTTGCTCGATCAGCTGCTGGCTTGCTGCTGCTGCTGTGCTGCGTGATCTGCATCTTGCACAGTTCTTCGAACATGTAAAAACCTGTACAGCAGTTGTCTTTGTAATCTACTCCTTGTCTTATATTTCCGGCCTTGTCTTTTATTTCTGTTGGCACAAAGTCTCGTCTCTTGGGACACAAGTTCTTGTTATTTTTTAGTTTAGAATTTGAAAACTGAATGAGAACCTAAAAATCTAACAACATCACATTAAAGTTCGATATAATCTGAAAAGAATGATACCAAACATATATATGTAGGTATATATATATATGTATAGGCCCGATTTAAAGCGTGACAAAAAACGTGACATAAATGTCACATAAAATCGTTGCACTGTTAGGCTTAGGATTTTACATATAGAGAGTATATTCAGTTCAATTGAGCAATCATTGAGTCTGTCTGTTCTCAACTCATCAATTACGATGTGGTTTAGATCAGCAACTAAACATGACACGAACAGGATACAATAAATAGTCAAGTCTGCCGAAAAGATCACTGGCACCAGTCTTCTCACATTACAGTACCTGTACTATTCCAGAGTCATGAAGCGGGCCCTTACATCCAGGCCACAACTTCTTTTAGACTAAACTACACTGAAACAAGTAAATGTAAGAACAGTTTTTTGACATGGGTCTACAACCTCAAAACTAGCTACTTCAGTTGTCCTTGCTCAGCCTGATGATTCCCATATCTTGCAGTGTTCTTACATAGAGCTAATGCCTAATTAAATATTTATTTCAGTATTTCTGACACAGTCTTGCACTTTGCGTGCATATATTTATTTATATATTTATATTTATGTGCTTGTGGCAGAGCAACGGATGCTAAGCAAACTCCTGTCAATCATGGAGAATTCACTGCATCCACTTAACAGTGCCATCTCCAGACAGAGGAGCAGCTTCAGCAAAAGACTGCTGTCACTGTCCTGCTCCACTGACAGACTGAGGCGATCGTTCCTCCCCTACACTATGCGACTCTTCAATTCCACCCGGGGGGGGTAAACATTAACATTATACAAAGTTATTGTCTGCTTTTGCATGCATTTTTATTACTCTTTAATTTAATATTGTTTTTTTTATCAGTATGCTGATGCTGGATTATGTGAATTTCCCCTTGGGATTAATAAAGTATCTATCTATCTATCAACTGTGTGTATGTCTGTCATAACTCTATACAGTAGAACCTCTGGTCACGACTGTTTCTGAACAAATACAAATTGGGTTATGATCAAAAAGTTTGCCAAAATTTTGCATCTGTTCACGACCATACGCTCTGGTGGCGAACAAAAACACTGGCGGCGAGTTTCCCTACGCGTGTTTGTATGCGCCAATGATTTCCCATTCTCCGTTTCCCATTTTCTTTTGTTTGCATATACAGGGCCTAACAAAGCAGCTGATGCTGCAAAAGGAGTTACAATGTTAACCAAGCAGAGGCAACAAGTGCTGGAAGAGGTGGAAAAACTGTTGCTAGTGTGGTTGAACGAGAAGCAATTTGCAGGGGATAGCGTAAGCGAGGCGATCATATGCGAGAAAGCCAGGAAGATTCATGCCGTCTTGCTGAAAAAAAATCCTTCTTCGAGTGGCGAAGGTCAGGAATTTAAAGCCAGTAGAGGATGGTCTGAAAAGTTTCGCAAGAGAAGTGGCATTTAATTGTTTTTCACCTGTGCTTAAAACTCAAAAAAAGTGTTTACAGCAAGTGGTTCGTAAGAGTGTAGCGCGAACTCTTACAATGTTAGTTTTTTCTGTTGTTCAATGTTTTTACATTTAGTTTACTATTACACTGTGCATTCTATGGTATAATTAACTATTTTTGTGCTTAAAAAATATATATATTTACGTACAGTTCGTACGGTCTGGAACGGATTAATTGTATTTACATACAATCTTATGGGGAAATTACGTTCGGGTCGCATCCAGAGTTTTGGAACGAATTACATTCATGACCAGAGGTTCCACTGTATTTGGAGAGTCATCAAATAATCAGGTCAGCTTCTTTTTATGCAAGCATGCTTGGCCAAAGAATATGATTTGGATTCTGATTCTGATTAAAAACCAATTTGGAATCACTGTCTAACAGAACAAGGCATATGTGAATATGTGGGAGGAAAACCCAGGAAAACGTGGAGTGGCACAGAAAATGGCTCGACCTGGAATTCAAACCCAAAATACTGGACCTGTGAGGCAGAAGCATTTCCCCGGCATCCAAAACCCAAAATGTGGTATCATGCATGTACGTCTGGGGACCACCTTCCTGGCTATGGCTAGGTAATCAGTTTCACCCCTGGAAGAGAGGGGGCACTGACCCTAACATTGTCCTCTCCTTCCTCTGCCTCAGCCAAGAAAAACACTAAGAAAGATGATTGCCTTCATCCCACCTCTCCTCCCAGAGAAAACCACTCCCCTTCCAGTCTCAGCCCTATAAAGCGAGCCAGTTCCCAGTAGGTGGTGTCAGATACTGAAAGACAGAGCTCCTGAACTCCTACCTGAGTGCTAAAATCTTAAAATATTGCTATTTTTGTTTGAGCCGTTTCTCAACTGTCTTTTTCGTTACAATTTAAAGGGGTTACCAGGGTGGTTCCCTGGTCTGTTTTTGACTACTTGAGTTATCTGCTTACCCGGCCATCCTTACAGTGGATTTGGCAGGTTGCATTGAAAGAATAATGGATGGAGAGATGAATAGATGCTGCTTTTTTCAAAATTGTATTATTTTAGATTATATTACTTGAATTATTTATGGGTTCATATATTTTTTTTGTAAAGCTACAGATTTTGTGTGTCTTTACAAGCCATATTGCACCTATTTACATGTTGCTTGTAAGGTTCCATTTTTGGAGGATGTCAGCAGTGCAAAGGGAAGAGCAAATCATCTTTTGTGCCTGGGTATTGTTTCTACTGAGTCCGGGAGGGTTTGACTTTTTTTAAATCTGTTGAGTGATGTTATGCCAATAGGCTGGAAACCACAGAATGGGTTATCAGGGGGTTCATAGTGAAGGTCAAACTATACTCCTTCAAAATGTTAATGCTGACAAAAATATAGTTAGTGAAGGATCCATCCTGCTGATAAAACTGCATTTTCCAAAGAATATGCAGTAAGGGTCAGAAGTGCAGGGACACCAAAGGCCACTTTGAGATCTGTGTGGCTGTGGGGCAAGTGGTAAAAAAACGTTAAACTTTATGTGAACACTTGCTCTAAGAAGTATCATGTTAGGAAAGGCACATTTATTTACATTTGGAGGATTGTACTCCAAAGAATTGTGTTTGATAAAAAACATAACTGTTGAGTCAGTAAAGCTTGAAAAGTGAAACATTAACTTCATTTCAGTTAATAACTGACATGGAAACCTCTGTTCAGCTGTGAAGGTCATCAGATTTTCTAACAGGTCATGAGAGCCTCTTACAGGCATTTATGGATAAGCAGGTAAAAGTGCAGCTGTGTCAGTTCTGACTGTTTCCCTCAGAATACAGAGGGATGAGTAACAAATGGTTACCTCTTATTTAGTGACTTATCTAAAACAATGGACAATTGCAATTAGGAAATTGGAAAGATGGGAAATTGTAAAATATACTTTCATTACTGTATTGTAAGTCTCTGCAGCCTGAAGTGAAATACTTCTTGTACCAGTAACTGTGTGCACTGCGCGTTAAACTTGACTTGAGCATTCCTAGTTCTCATACTCTTACTCTGTACGTTTAGCATTCATCTGCTCAGTGGTTGATGCGCTTGCTGCTTCCTGAGCTGCTCTTCTTTCCTCCACCCAGCGGCCCGCTGCTTCTCTTCTTTCGTAGGCATCTTTTCACGTTAAAACTGTTTAAGTTAGTGTTTGTGTTGCAATTATTTAGAATATTTTCCTTAATTTTTCACTTAAGCTGGCACTTAAGTCTTCAATCTGCTTCAAGAAACATTTAAGATATAAAGTGGTAGAGGAAGTGACGGCAAAGGTGGTAGGGATGAGAATGGCACCCGTACGCATGTGCAGCATGGCTGCCCTGCTTGCTGCTGCTGAAAGTTGATTCTACATAAAAATAAAAAGAGGAATAACCTTGGAGGTCAATCATCACCCCAAAAGCAGATAGCAGACATCACATAGTACATGTGTACCAAATTTCAGGTCAATAGGTCAAACGGTTTGTGAGCTACAGGTGATTTAAAATCCTGGACAGCCACGGTAGCGTATTATATAAGAAGATAAAGTGTATGGTTTGAACGGGACCTATGAACCATGACGTGTTTGTGTTTCCTTTGTTTGTCTTCTGCATATCAGCTCTTGAATTTGTTGACAACTTTTTAATTGACAATAATTTTTCTATGTGCCAGAATTCCTTTAAGTTATAAACTACTATGCAAAATGTTCTGTGAGGAATGCGGTCATCTCACTTTTGCTTTGTATTTTGGATTTTGCCCTCTAGCTGTACTGCAGCTTCATTCAGCCTCATGTTGGACTTTTTGTTTTCTTTTTCTTACCTGACACAAACTAGATACTGCCATTTATAACTCAGTTATGAATTATGCTGGTGAGAAATATACTAGTTATCTATCCATTCAGTGTCTAACCCATCTATCCACTTGTGGATCATGGAGAACCAGTACCTAAAACAGCAGCAATGCACGCAAGAGAGCATCCAATCCTGGAGATGGCATCTGTCTATCATATGTCAAACTGATACATGCATCCACTCTCATTCAGGTGGGGACGGTCATAACTTCACCAGTTAGCCAACCCTACATGTGTGTGTGAAGGATAAGGAGTTGGAGAACATTGGACAAACTAAACACACTGACAGGACCGAAGCTACAATCTCAGCCCAGGATGCTGGAGCTAGGAATAAGCAGAACTAACCACTGTGATGTCCAGAAATACAGTATGCCAAGATGCTTGCCTAGAGTGTAGTCAGCATCCATATATATGGAGTGTGACAGATAGGGGGTGCTATCGCTCCCTTGAACCCTTGTCCAAGATGTCAGACACCAAGTAAAAGTCCAAAAGTTGACTTTATTTATAAACAACAGTGCACAAAGCACCCTCCTCTCTACTATACTCATTAAACAATACAATACTCTACAATAAACAATCCTTCACTCCCAGACGCGTTGCCACCCTTCCACCCAGCTCAGCTCTCTGTCTGGGAGCTCCCACAATCCTTTTCTATTCCCTGACCTGGAAGTGTTCCAATCCCCAGTCCATGTGATCTCTTATCACTTCCGGGTCAGATAAAAAGTTCTTTTCTTCACCCCGGAAGCACGTCATTCCCCTTGTCCATGTGACTCGGACGTACTTCCGGGGCCTAAGGCAAATAAGTATCGTTCCTCCCTGCAGCATCTCCTAGTGGCCCCCATGGTATCCAGCAGGGCTATGTATAAAAACTCCAATGTCCAGGATGCCCTGCTGGTCTTCAGGGCACCTCCATACTGCAGGGAGGACTCCACCTGGCGGCTTGGGGGTATTGGCTGGGATGAACGGCCGGCCGTACACCACAGGTGACACTTGTGAGGCTCTAATCTCCTTTTCAATCACTCGAGTCTGCAGATGAATGGTGTCTGGTGATTCCACTTCTGCAATGTATCAAATCTTAGCCCACCTCCTGGCTGGTGGAATGAGCTGCCAACCTCCATACAAAATTCTGACTCACTTAATATGTTGAAGAAGCATTTGAAGACTTTGTTGCTTGGTGAATTTCTGTCCATCTGATATTAGTGGTTACATTTTGTAACCTAGGAATCATAACTCGCTTGAATTTTGTTTGGGCTCTTCACTTGTGGGAGATCAATTTGTAATCTACCCTGTAAGACTTAGTTGCTCCCAAATAGTCCCCCAGACTGATGTTTTCTCAATTATGTAGACTTCTTTTGTAAAGCACTTTGGATAAAAGCATCTACCAAGTTAATAAATGTAAACTTAAATGTAAAATACATTTTATTCTTGCCAAAATGTCTTTTTCTGAATCATATAAGCAGTCCAGGAAGTTAAGGTAAAGCTGCACGTTTTCAGCTAACAGGGCCTTTTGCCCAAAAAGTGGATACAATGTTGTGCTGTGGAGACATCAGGCTTTACATTACACCAAGTCAGCTTTCTTGTCACTTCTTGTCCTATTATAGCAATCACTACACACTGAGCAGCAAGTGCAGGCCCTGACATTATTAACTACAGGGACTTCAGTGAGAGGCCTTTGGGATGGGACGCTGGGAAAAATGACAAAGTACATAAAATACAGTGCCTCTCTGTGTGAATCTCTAGTGGACGGATACCATTACAGTATAAAAGCATTTCCTGGTTAGAATGCAGCACTCTGATCACATAAGTAAACTTGGTGAGAAATCATAGCAGATCGAATTTCTTGTATAAATTGTATGTTTAACCTTTGTATTTTCATTTTACAATGTTATTAGGGAGTGACATGATTATTGTGGTTTCTAGTTTTCTGCGTTCTGCTCCTTTAAATGCTTGCTAAATTGAAGAGGAGGTTTATTTAGATTAAAGTCATAGCACAATTATCATAAATCGCTTTGAAAGACTTTGCTGAAAAGTTAATCATTAAGAAATCCTCACTCGTCAGCACCTTGAGACTTAAACCTTTTGCCTTAACGATCTGAGATAGCTCCATAGATGTAAATGTGTACATTTACAGAGTCATTCACGTCACGTGAAATTCTTACTTGCATGTACTAATCCACACATCACCATGATTAGTGGGTAGAACAGGAATTTCCTTGAAACGTCTGTCTTCCTTATCTTAAATAAATCTGTCAGATACTACCCTATATCATCATTTCAAAAGTTAAGATTACCTTTCAGGTGCATTGCATTCTGAATAGGAGCCATAAAAATGACAGCAAACTATTCACAGAGCACATTCTACTACTATTATTACCACATTCTCATCATTGCAAAGAACACTTGCCAGGTTCAAAGAAGAAATAAACTCCTTTGGTCTTTTCTGTGGAAAGTCATTTTTAAATGCAGAGCAGTATGCACTGTATATTAACAGAACAAGATGAAGAGGACAGAAAGATATGGAAGAAGATGATCTGCTGTGGCAACCCCTAACGGGAGCAGCCGAAAGAAGAAGAACAATGCACTGTATATATAATAAGGAAACATCAATTTTGCAAAGATGTAACATTTTATTAATGTCTTTAAAGACCTTGAGCAAGGCCTTTAACCTGCAATTGCTCCGCCCTGGGTATGACGTTAATCTGCATCCAGCCCTGCAAGCAGGTCCTCCAACATACAGGGAAAACCTGAGGGTTGGTGGCAGGATTGGCACTCCAGCCACCATAAAACACCTCACACTGTTCAAGTGTGGTGCTAGGGTGTCACCGCTACACTCGGGTCCCAATCCAGGTGGCTCAGTATGTGGTGGGTGTGACAACGAGCTATCGGCACATGCCTCCCAACCTTTCTCTCTCTCTCTCTTTAATAAAAAAGAAAATTCAAAATGAATTAGGAAGTGAAGCACATAAAAAGGCAGACAACACATAGCCAAAGGATCCAAAAACACTGGGCAGAGAGTGAAACCGTCAAAGAGTGTGCTCAGCAGCAAACTCAAAGAGAGGCTCGTCACACTGACAACAGGCACACTGCAAGAGTGAAGAAGCCTATCTGGACTCACTGTTTTATTTCACTTGACTGTCCTATCATGGGACTGCTGTTCTGCCTCAAGCCTATGTCACATTACACAACTTCTCCAGTCAGTCAGCAACACGACCTCATGAAGTTGAAAATCTAATGTGGCATGCCCATCTGAGACCAACTAGTCTATGACTTGCTATAAGAGAGACACATTTATGTATCTGCATGTTAACATTTGGTTTCCTTTTTAATGTTATGTAAAGAATGGAATGTGAAACAGTAAAGAAAAGGACAATCCACTTCAAGAATATCTCGAAGAGGCATCCATAGCTGTGTCTGTACTTACAGAAAATAATGGTATAAGAACTAGGAAGAATATACAGTGGCGGTGGGGGGTGGATTGAACTGAACAACGAAAGATCAACAGAGCAGAAAACTTGAAGATCAAAGCCATTAATGATATATTATATTTTCATCATCATGGTGGACTGATTTTGTTTGGAGAAAAATATAAGGAACGATCACTGTAGCGGTCACAATTGGTAGTATATACCCTGGGCTAAGATCAAGCCAGTAGGTCAGAACGTGACATATTTGAGTTAAGCTCAAGATTTTTGTAAATGATTTTAAATACCAACTGATACTGAGACTGAAAATATATGTATAGGGGAAAGGGTGTTATGTACTTCTTTAATGGCTTTTGTAAACATCTGTACGTTTTCTTTTGTTGTTGTTATTTATATAATTGCCTAATATACGTCTCAACCTCAGATCAGATCTGTTTAATGTTGCAGTGTTGTCTGTGGGGGCAAAACAGAAAATGGTCAAACAAAGAATAGTGGGTTGTCTTAAAGTTGACTGGGAAGAACCCCATAAGTAGCAGAAAATATATTAGATCAATAGAGCTGTCAAAGCCATGGCATTAAACAAACCCCTAACCAGAAGTTACAAGCAGGCCAAAACACTAATCACAAAGAATGCAAGCTAGAAAGGAATTGCACAATGCTGACCTTTATACAATTGCAACAACGATGTCAAGCAATGTAGTCACTCTTACATAGCAACCACCAACAAATGGACCATAATATAATTCTCATTTCATTAAAATTAAAACTAAACTAAAAATAAATGACAGACCACATGAAGAACCCCAAATTGTTCAAGAGAAGCAAAGGGAAACACATAAAATTTTTAAAACAAGCAGATCATAATAGAAAAAAAGAGAAAGCTGCACATGATGAGAAAAAAGTACTCCTGTTAGTAGGTGAGTAAGTAAATAAACTGACTCGGTGTGTGTGGGCCATGCTGGACTGTGCTATGTATTAATTATCATTTTTGCATGAAATGTGAAAGTGCAGTTTCTTTTGGGTATTTTGAAAAGAAACATTGTTCTTTCAGTATAAAAATGAAACTTCATCAATTGTTTAGGTAAAAGCAGGACTAACCGGTTATTTAGTTTATGTCTCAGTCCTCCTCAGCCCAGCAGGACACGTCTTCTAATTCACTTCCCTTTATGCCAGCTGGAGAAGATTTCAAAGGAAGAGAGAATCTGTCTGAGAACAAAAGGAAAAAGAAGTGAGCAATGTCATCTGTTTGCTCCCTTTCTGTGCTTTAAATATATTTTCTAGAAACAAAAACAAAGGTTACAGAATATTGCTGGAAGCCTGGTACTATGCATTACACCAGGGGAAATTTCAAACATGATTTAAAGAAAAAAAACAACTTTTAAATGTAATCCTCTTCTGCTTTTTTACTTGAGCACTTTTGATGTTTTAGAGTTTTTTTTTGCAATTTCCTTTCTTTTTAAGCATTTTCTCAAGCTAGAATAAAACCTGAACCCTAGATTTAAAAGAAAGACCAGTTTCTTTATCTATATCTTCATGGACTATTTTTCTATTTTTGTTTGAGTAACAAGTGGTTAAATAAATAAATGCTGCATGCGTCCTTGTTCATTTACTTGTCATATGTTTGTAGTGATGTGACACACTGCCAAGGACTGGTGTCCCTCTCAGGGTCAATTCCTGTCTTGTCCTCAGAGTGCCACCAATGCAATTTTGGTGACCTGCTGCCCAATAATAAACAATAGGAAAAAGATTAACATATGAATAATATGTACAAGTATTGTAGTTACTTACAAAGAACTTTATAGCTTTAGTAGATAAATTAAATGTCAACAAGAATTGAGAATAAAGTTTAGAAAGAAAGAAATTTTATTAAAATGATGAGCAGATAACTTTCACTTAACATCTGCTAAGACTGGAAGCTCCTTAATTGGTGTATTTTTAGTACTTTTGTTAAAACTTCAACACTATTTAGGTGCTCAAAAAGATCATCTACTTCCTCCGGATCCCACAGGCCTACGATGCTGTCACATTTTAGTTTAATCTGAACTTCAAGACTTCTCTCAAGCTGAGAATACCACCCTGAGTTCTCTGAAATATTCAATACATTTGAAATACTAAGGGGCTCTGCCCCCTGCTCGCTTCGCTCAACAACCCTCTTGTGGGTCGTATGCGCTAGTCATTTCCCAGATCTGCCGCTTGCGATGAATCGTGCTGTACTTTTGGATAAACACAAATATCAGCTCTGTCTTTGATATCTCCGTCTTTCGAAACTATTATTGCTGACAATTTCAGGTTGGTTTATCATATATGAGTGCGTGATAAAAATCCAAGAAAATGTCTTTGTCCGAGTTTTTCAGATAAATTTCATGTAAAGTGCGATACTTTTGGGCTTATGGATTTGTCTCCATTATTGGTTGTAGAATTTCTAATATGTCCGATCGTTTAACTCTTTCGACTCTTGTGACGATGTGGGTTCATTGCATGTTTCCATCGTCCGTCCGGGAGCCCTTGAACCCAACACTGTTGGTAATGTCACCAATGAGCTAGGCAGTGAGGCAGAATATAGCAAGGGGATGGTGCAAAAGTGCAAATTTTTTTTATTAAAACAATAATCAAAAACAATGTTCAAATTAAATAAAATGCAGTGCAACCATAAGTCTTCAATAAATAATCCATAAAAACAATAGTGAAACGTGGAGGTTAAAATCCATTAGAAAAAAATCTTTAAAACAACGAGGTTAAAATAACGCAGGAAGCAATCCTTTAAAAACACAAAGCCCGGTGTCTTCTTTTTACCTGGTGGCTCCCCTGCTTCTCCTGTCTGGGCTTCTCAACAGGAGAGCCGCCCTACCTGCAGCTGACCTTCTCTCTACCTGCTTCAGCTGATCGGATAGCCTCACCAACCCCTGGCTCCGGTAGGCTCCTCCAGACAGCGACTTGGGTTCCACAGCAACCAGGGTGCCCACGTTGGGAGTACACGCCCCAAGTCCCGACTCCTGCTGCCTTCTGTGGCCTTACTCGGAGAGTCATCCACCTTCCGGTCACTCCCGCTCTTCAAAATAAACTCAGCAGGAGTTTGCTTTCTTCCTGCCACCTCCGTTCTTTTTCATTCCTTTCTTCCCTCTCTTCTTAGCCGACCTGCACTTCTATTTATCAAGGGGGGCGTGGTAGTCACGGCAATTGTTTCACAAGTTAATAACGACAGTAGTCGGGCAATCAGTTCAAAGCTGGTCGTGTTATAAACTGCTGCAACAAATACACCAAAGCAAGCCCGTGCTGACCCAGCCTGATGACATCATCATTAGCCGCGCCAGCCCGCTAGTTAACATCCCTTAACATCTTTCCCTTCTGAACGAAATTGGCCATTAAGTGTATAACTAGAATTACCATTGATGCCAAGTAAAGCTATTATTATTATTATTATTTTTTTTTTTTATAAACAATGTAATAGCAACAATAACACACAAGTAGGAACAAAAAAAATTACTGAGAAACAACTTCAAAAACGGGGGAGGGGGGGGAGGGGGAGGGTGTTCTCATCACAAATTGAGTCTGTCGGGAGGCCTGGACACCCGACCAAAGTGTGAGATGATGGTGGTATGTTGTGCGGGGGTGGCATCACTAACATCAGCACAGGAGTCGTGAACAGAGGGTGTTGTTACTATTGCAGGAGATGACTGCTCCTCCTGCTTGTGTTGCTCTGCCTTACCATTTCCTTCCGATTGACTGAAATTGCCAAAGTCCCAGACTTTAAATCTGAATTTTGCATAGAGGACTCTGCAGGCCTCAAGTCCACCCTATTCTGACGATACAGCGAGCCATCTACTCCTAAGCAGGATCTCGGGGCTACCTTCTGCACACAGGATCCCAGCTTCCAGATGCCCGTTTGATCACCTGGTGGCGGCTTCACCCGAATTGCTTTCCCCACTGAAAGCTCTGGGAGATCTTTTGCACTGCGATCATAAGTAAGCTTTGCTATCTGTTTTCTCTGACGTAGTTTCTCCACAACACCTGTCACAACACTGGGCTCTAACAATGAATTGGCGACTGGAAGGGCAGTCTTCAAGCGCCTGGACATTAGGCGCTGTGCTGGGCTACTGTCCATTGTTTCAGTTGGTGTGTTACGCCACTGGAGTATGGCCTTCCAGGCGTCAGTGCCGTCACGCAGTGCTTTTTTGATCAGATTCTTTGCTAGTTTCACGGCAGCTTCAGCCTTGCCATTAGCCTTTGGGTGTCGTGGGGAAGATGTGCAATGTTCAAATTCCCATGCTGCAGCAAAGCGTCTGAATTGAAAACAAGCAAACTGGGGCCCATTATCGGTGATTACTCTATCAGGCTGACCATACCGGGCAAACTGTGCCTTACAACGTTTGATGGTTGTTTCTGCAGCCAAATCAGGTAAGAGCTCTATCTCCCAAAAGTCCGAACAGTGGTCAACCAGCAGCAGAAAATCTTTACCGTTGTGTTGGAAGAGATCGATGCTGATGATTTGCCAGGGTCTGGTAGGAAGTTCATGAGACATCATTGTCTCTTTTTGCTGCTCTATAGCGTATTCATTGCAGACTGTACATTTGCTCACAAAGTCTTTAATCTCACTCTGCATGCTGGGCCAGTATAAGATGTCATTTGCCTGTCTGTAACAGGCTTCTCCACCAATGTGACTTGCATGTATCCGTCTTAACATTTCTGGGCGCATTGATTTTGGGATAATCACTCTCTGACCTTTATAAAGCACGCCATTTTGCACACTGAGTTCTTCCCTGTATGGCCAGTATTCTCTGACTGCTAAGTTGGTGTCTTCTTTCAGGTTTGGCCAGCCTGTTAGAACTGTGGATTTAAGCGCTTGGAGGTTTTCATCTTTTTCTGTGTGCTGCCTTATTTGAGTAAGGCACTGATCCGTGACATTGAGATAATCGGCCTGATTCACGTGTTCTAGATCGAACTGCTCCTGCTGTAGCGCACAGACCGAGTGCCATGCTTCACCTGAACCACTGTTTGTGTCAGCTGTAGTGGCTCTGCAGAGGGCGTCACTCAAAAACATTTCAGGACCTGGTTTATATACCACTTTGAGGTTGTAATGCTGGAGGGCAAGCAGCATACTCTGAAGACGTTTTGGTGCACAGATAAGGGATTTACTGAAAATTGAGCTAAGAGGTTTGTGATCCGTTTCTGCTATGATTTGATCTCGGCCATATAAGTAGTGGTGGAAACGCTGACAAGCAAATACAATACTTAGGCATTCCTTCTCTATCTGTGCATAGTTTTCCTCAGCTGAAGTCAATGCTCTCGAAGCAAAAGCAACAGGCTTGCCCTCTTGCATGAGGCAACAGCCAAGACCGTGTTGGCTTGAATCGCTTTGGATGGTAACAGGTTTAGACACATCATAGTATTGCAAAACTGGAGTTGTGGTGACAAGCTTCTTAATCTCTTGCACAGCATCTTCATGTTTGGGAAGCCAGTGCCAAGTTACATCCTTGCTCAAGGGTTTCCTTAGGGGCTCACACACTTCCGAAAGACGTGGTAAAAACTTGCTCAGGTACGTGATGAACCCTACAAATCGTTGCACAGCTTTTGCATCTGTTGGAGTTGGCATTTCCACGATTGCCCGCACTTTCTCTGGATAAGCTTTTAAGCCACTGGATGACAAAACATGTCCATGAAAGTGAACTTCTGGCACTTTAAAGCGCAACTTCTTAACGCTAAGCCTCAGCTTGACCTTTCTGCATCGCTCCATGAAAGCAAGCAGCTTCGCATCATGGTCTTTATTAGCCTCGACATCAGTAACGCCACAACCTACAATAAGGATGTCATCTGCGACTGGCTCCACACCCTCGAGCCCTGCCAACAACTCATGCTGCTTACGTTGGTACACTTCTGGTGCAACACTAACGCCAAAGGAAGCTTCAGCCACCTCTTCCGCCCCCAGGGTGTCCAAAATGTGGTCATGAAGCTACTTTCCTCATCTAGCTTACACTGAAGAAAGGCATCTCTGGCATCCACTAAGGTAAGGAGTCTAGCCTTAGGGAGTTTGTACAGTACATCCTCCAGAGTGGGCATAATATAGTGAGAACGTTGCAGTGCTTGATTCAGAAATTTTGGGTCTATGCACACCCGCAATTTATCAGGCTTCTTCACGATTTCCATGTTGCTGATCCAATTAGTCGGTTCTGACACTGTGGTAATATGGCCATCAGCTTCATATTTGTCAAGCTGGCATCCTTCATAGCAACTGGCACATTACGTGGGGAACATTGAACTGGCTGTACTAACCTGTCTAGGTTGAAATGTATAGTGCCTGGGAGGCAGTCGATTGGTCCTGTGAAGACATCAGCATACATTTTACTCAAGCTACTGCAGGTGAGGGGCACAGATGAGGCACTGTCTGTGAGGTGTATATGTGCTGGAATGGTAAAGCACATTAGGCCAAGCCTTTCACACGTTGAGCCTGACAGAAGAGGTTTCTGACTGCCCTCTACGATCTCAAACTCCAATCTATGCTTACGACCGCGAATGACACATTCTGTGTCAAAGAGTCCTAAGGAGGTCATTGTTTGACCCGAGTACAGTTTTAACTTGGTATTACTGGGACGTAGTTTAGCTCTTGGTGCTAATCTCATTTTGTCCTTTAAGCACATAACATCACAAGTGGCCCCAGAATCTAAGTGACATTTCTGTGGTTTCTTATGAAGCTGCAGTGTAACAAACCACTTCTTACCTCTAGCACCCATAGTGCCAATGCGTTCAGTAGAATAAACATCATTATCAGCACAGCTGCCTGCTTGGTTTACCTCTGGTTCAATGGTAAGAAGTTTACCTTCCATTTGTCTTCTCTTGCTTTTCAAGCACACTCTAGCGAAGTGGTTGGCTGTTTGACATGAGTTGCATGTTTTTCCATAGGCTGGACAGTGCTCCTTCCCACGTCCATGTGGACTGCCCCAATATTTGCATGTCGGTCGATCTGTATCTGAACCCTGAAAACTGACTTGCCTGCTTTGCTGCGGTGATGGGTGGTGACCTCCTAGTAATTCGTTTTGAGGTGGCATTAACACTATCCATGGAAGGTTTATCCAACTCCATCGCCCTAAGTCTCATGTCAGTGAGCTCTGCTGATCGACATGTCTCCACGGCCAAAGCCAGGGTGAGATCTCTCTCTCGTAATAACCGTCTGCGGGTTGCTTCATTTGCTATACCTAGCACAATTTTATCGCGAACAAATTCGTCTCTTAATGCTCCATACTCACAGGTGGCGGATTTTTCTTTTAACCGTGTAAAAAACTGTCAAATGGCTCCCCTTCCTCCTGTTTGCAACTCCCAAATACATAGCGTTCATAAATCACGTTCTTTGTAGGTTTAAAGTGCCCCTCCAGTGCATTTAGAATAGCCGTTACATTGGACTGGTCCGCTGCTGAAAGATTCAAGTTGTGCTTGTAGACTTGTCTGCACTCGGCGCCCATGATACTCCGCAACGTAGCCGCTTGAATTGCGGCGTCCTTCCTATTAAGCTCGATAGCAATGGCATAATCTTCAAATTCTGGCCTGAAAACATCCCAGTTTGTGCCCAGGTCGCCACTCATTTTCATTGCAGTAGGAGGCGAAATGTGGGTTGCCATATCCGCGGATGAGCGCGACTACTAACTTGAATTGATTCGCAGCGGCGCAGCCCTTGTCTGTGTTTAGAATGCGAAAGAAAAGTGGTGCGTTTTTTAATCTTCGGAGCCGTGGTTAAACTTCTGCCACCATGTTTCACAAGTTAATAACGACAGTAGTCGGGCAATCAGTTCAAAGCTGGTCGTGTTATAAACTGCTGCAACAAATACACCAAAGCAAGCCCGTGCTGACCCAGCCTGATGACATGATCATTAGCCGCGCCAGCCCGCTAGTTAACATCCCTTAACAGCAATGAGCAGCTCCTGGGAACAATTACGGACGTGGACCGTTTCTCACCTGTGCACTTAGGTGAGAAACGCCCACATCACGAACTCACCAGGAACTGCTTCGGCCACACCTCATCATGCCCCCTCGCTAAGCCGCGAGTACAGCGATTATTTATTTTAAAACTGGCCTTAGAACGGGAGCTGTGGACCCGCTATACCACAATTCTATGTTGCTTCGCTTCTCCGTGATCATAAATATTAACCTGACCGAATTGCGGTTTCTTTGAAATTAAACTTGTAGTAGCTTTAATTGTAGCGGGACCACAGATTCACATAGCGTATGGTCCTGAATCGTGTAAATCTACGTTTTGAGCATTGAATGATGCGAAAGCAAACAGATTATTGTAGATTCTGATGTTTTGCCTGTAGTGTTTGTGGATTTCACTTTCACCAAATAACAAATCTTTTATTTCTCAAGGATACCTATGTCCATATATTTGATCTCTTTTCGCTGTTCCATTATTTCCTTGAGTAATAATTTCCGTTTGTTAGCGCTAATCCGATCTTTACTATCAGTACTTTGAGACTTTCGAATTTTAGTACCTTCATAATCTCTAACCTGCTCTGCATGTGTATCACGCCAATGTTGTTGAACCTCTTTACGACTTTCTACTCTTTGTCTTTTCTTCCTTTACTGTTTGTCTTTTATTTCCGCCCCCACTTGGACTGGTTAGGTTTTCAGTTCATCTCTTGGCACAAAGTCTCGTCTCGTGGGACTTGAAATTATCTCTCTGAAAAAGTCTTGTCTCGTCCCAAGATTTTTTTATATAATAGAGAGATAAAGTTGTCTGCTTTGGTTATCTGAAAGCAGTGTAAATCTTAATTTTAAAGTAGCAAAACAAAGACTGAAAACTACTGCAGCCTACTAATGAAATAACAAATGGTAATAAATTAAAATATTTACAGTATTTATAAAAGATGGACTGGCTGGTCGCGATGTTATCTCAGGACTTGGATGAGAACAACATGCTTCTTCATTATGCTCTGTACTTTCAGTCATCTCTTCAATAAACTGAAATTTTCTGCATGGAACCCTAACTTTTCATGTTTCCTGTTCATTTATTGCTGGGGTGGTCAATTCCAATCCCGGAGAGTCACATTGGCGGCAGGTTTTTGTTCCAACCTAATTGCTTAATTAGAAGCCAATCCTCACCAATAACAGATCCTATTTAATTTCATGGCTTGTTAGTGTTTTAACTGTGCTATCTCAGTTCATTCTTACATCATAGATTTGTTTTCCTTTCTAATGATACGTGTATCATCCAAGTGATTTGAAGCCAAAAATGGATGAGTAATTTTCCATTCTTCACTCTCTCTTCATTTTCCTTCTGAGTAATTAATTAAATTGGTGGCTCTGAGGCTAAGGATCTGAACTGGCAATCGGAAGGTTGCTGGTTCGAATCCCGTAAATGCCAATAAGGACTCTGCTTTGTTGGGCCCTTAACCTGCAATTGCTGAGCACTTTGAGTAGTGAGAAAAGTGCTGTATAAATGCAAAGAATAATTATTAAATACACATGGGTGGAATTTGAGACAAGCTAGATGTAGAACTGTTGGTTCCTTTGTCTTTTGCATCTTATTGCTAATAAGGAGCAGTTAAAACAATGAATACAACTGTCTAAGACTAAAATAAGCAATTAAGGGTTCAAACTCTTAATAAGTGAGACAATTAAAATGATCCAGAAAAATGTCACTTGAGCAATAGGTGGTTCATTAGTAATGAATGATTTCTCATGAAGCAATTGGGTTGGGACAAAAACCTGAAGCCACTGCGGCCCTCCAGGACCAACATTGCTCAACCCTGATTTAAAGGGTCTGAGTCTTAAATAGCAAATAAATTAAATGAAGTTAATTGGAGCAAAAACTTTTTACTTATTAAGAAAACGATTAGAATGAAAACCTGTAGCCACTGTGGCTCTCCAGGATCAGAATTGACCACCCCTGCTTTATTGTACAAGGTGCGTAACCCAAATGAGGAGAGTATGAGAAGAAAATCTGATGAGATGGTGATAGGTTGATGGCTCAGTACTTATTACAGCATGCAGCATGTAATCATAGTGGCACAATTAGTAATGTGATTGCAAATAGCATTAAAAATCCTTTTATAGCTGTTCTGTAGAGGAATTATATAAATGATACCACCATCACACCACTAAATGATATATTGCACTGTAAAAGGAAGACCTGGGCGTCCCACAGGATGTCCCTTTTAATGATAAGAAGGTTCCTAGGACTAAAAAATGTAATTGACAGGTAATGGCTGACTTTCTGTGCAAAGGAGTCTTATATATCTTGGAAACCAGAAGGGTCATGGAAGGAGGAGTCATGGTGGAAGTAACTTCAGTTTCTTCCAAGGACTTCTTCTCCATTCTACGAAAGGAAATGTTCAACATCTTATTGATTATGCAACATCTTTCTTTATCCTTTTGTGTTTCCCCTTCACCAGAATCCATTACACAATCCCATTGCTTGTGTGTCTACCAATACCATCATATTCTTGTAAAAAATCACTTTTGTAGATGTGATTAATTCTTAAAAGCAAAATGGGTTGCCCTTTGTTCCTTCAAATACATTTATAGGATCAAATAATGCAATGTGTACTGAATACAGTGAAATTCTTACTTGCATGAGCAACTTGTGACCACTCTCCAGCACCATGATCAGTGACTATCAGCACTTTACCTTAAAACGTCCGTCTTCCTTATCTGAATGAACTACCTTACCTAGAAATCACATTTATAATTGGAGACCCAGCAGTCTTGGTGTCCCCATTTCTTTTTACCAGTGTGCTTGGATAAAAACCCACAGAAATCTATAATCACTGAAATGGACAGTACAATTGTGTTACACAATGTTTATTTGCACATCAAAGGTATACCAGTCTTTTGATTACTTAATAATAAACTACTAAATAATTAGCCCAAAGAGTTTTGCTTCTGTGGTAAATATAGGCTGATATGAAAGTGAATAGTTGCTCTTTTTGCATTTACAGACGCCGAGATAAACAATTACTCTAAGAGCTGACTACTTTGTGATGTTACATTAGATAGATAGATAGATAGATAGATAGATAGATAGATAGATAGATAGATAGATAGATAGATAGATAGATAGATA
>JANRMT010062821.1:13591662-13614573 GCA_026402145.1 Polypterus bichir lapradei | reverse complement strand
ATAGATAGATAGATAGATAGATAGATAGATAGATAGATAGATAGATACTTTATTAATCCCAAGGGGAAATGCACATATTCCAGCAGCAGCATACTGATAAAAACAATATTAAATTTAAGAGTGATAAAAATGCAGGAATAATAGACAATAACTTTGTATAATGTTAATGTTACATTATGATCTGTAGGAGGCGACCCAGAACCTCAAACGCCAGACAAGGTGTTCTCTTCTGGCAAAGTGGAGCAGCATCTTTGATCCTGGACCTCTGTGTACTTCTGGTGCCCCATCCTCACCCCTACTTGAGTACTTCTGGGTCAGGCAGAATATTGCTAAAAAAAGGAATTGTCCTCCCTGCAGGTGCCCCTGGTGACTCCCATGAAAACCAGTGGGGCCGTCCAGAGGAACTACAACTCCAATGCTGTGGGTATGGGATTGTATGAGGAAGACACAGTAGAGGGGTAATGCATATATGACCCCAGGAAGTAATCTCCTTACATCCATTCATCATTATAACCTCCCAGCCTGTGCATATTGCCTATTCTTCCACTAGTTTCATCCTTTATAATGGAGTTCCTGCTGGGTAAAGAACCATCAGTCCCAGGTAGGATGCCCATCAGTCCATTAGTACTATCCATTGTAAACTTCCAACCATCCTGCCCAGGATTCCAGCCTATCCATATTTTCTCTTACACTCCAATCACGTTAAATAGGAGTATTGAACGTGTTACAGCAGTGAATGGTGCAACAATGGATAGTATTCACTGTTGCATATCTCCAGGGTCTCAGCTCTGCTGTGAGGCTGTAGTCTCACCAGGTCACCAGCACATTACAACATGACTTCAAGTATATGTGAAACTAACTGCTTTTAAAATAGAAATTAAATTTTTACAGTGAGGAAACTGTTTGGCAGGTGTAAGACCTACTGCTAAGTATTACTCATGAGTTTCTATCTTTTTACGATCGGCTTCACACGTGGTCTTTGTGTGTGTACTGGTGATTTAAACATGGTGCCGATGCTTTGCCCAAACGCATACAGACAGGAGCTCAGGACGATAGTCATGGGGGCACTTTGGTTTGCTTATTTACTTTGATTGTTAGAGTTTAATTAGTGTTAAGGAGTCATTTTTTGTTAGTGTTTATTTTTATTTATTCCAGGGATAATGTTTGTTTGTGTTTGATTATTATTTGAGTTATGTTTGGTTCTGTTTAGAGTTTTGCTACATGTGTCCAATTCCCTTTTATAGAGGGAATGGCAGCTCAAATCTAGAGTGCAGGCAAGTTTGGGGAATGGCATTCTCTTTATAAGGGTGATGTTGGCCATAGAGAATCGATCTATAGAAGAGTTTGAGCGATGCTGTGTTACATTTTCCTGGGAAGTTACATGTTTGAGCTGGGAGTGATGTCACACCCGAGTTGACCATGTTCCAGTAAAACATTCAGAAATTCAGTAGGGAAGCCTTCAGGACAACCTTTGTTGTGCTTGCTACTTTGCACTATGCTGTATTTTGTGTATCCAAACACCGTAACAACATGTCCACAGATAGAAGTTGGACAGTACTGTGTGTACGACTGATTTAATAAGATACAAATAGTCAGAGTATTAATACAGTATAACACTACAGCTTTCACTTACTGGTTATGCACGGGGCAGCCATCTTGGATTTTGAAGTCGGGTTTGGTGAGACACTCCCAACTTTCTGAGTAGGAAATCCGACTTGTGGGGACATTCCAGCAGAAAATTCTTACTTGGAACTTGTTACTTCCCATTTCACATGGAACACAGCATGAGAGCGAGCAAGTTGTTTGAGCAACGGGCTGCGTAATTGAAACAGGTTGAGGCCCCCATTAGCCTGGTTAGGCTCCTGAGCTTTAATTTGTATGAGTTATATTTTGTTCTGTTTTAAAATGCTGTTAGAAATCCATTGACTGAGCTGATATTTGGGTAAAAGCCTTTGATTCTTCATTTTGTTTTCTTTTCGCTTTTTCCGATGAAGTAGTTCTATTTTTGATGTTCACTTTTATTTGAACAAATTTTTCACTGTAAATATTTTTGAACCCAGAACAGTGAGTTCTTTTTAGACTGTCTATGTGAGGAATAACATTGACTTATTTTTCTAGATGCTGATCTCTTCCGGTCGTGGTCTGCCCTGAACTACTCAGCAGGTGACATGTGATCTCCCAGCTTGGACACTGTCCAATATGATTGTTTTTCTCATGTCTGTTTTCTCTGGATGAAGTATTTATTCTCACATCCCAAAGACATTGTGATGGATGTCCGGCAAGAGTTTCCGGCCCTCACCCCCAGGCTGCCAGGAGGAGCTCTCCCGACAGCATGGACGTGCCCTGAGTTCCAGCAGGGCCTCATGGACTTTGCAGTTTTTATACACAGCCACAAGGAGTCTCTGTAGGGAGGCTTGTGGACTCATATATGCCCTATAACCTGGAAGTGCGTCATAATCCCGTGACAGGAAGAAACGACGTGCTTCCGGGGTGAAGATACAGACTATTTACCCTGACCCGGAAGGGATAAAGACTTGTGGACTGTGGGGCTGGAACACATCCGGGTCAAGGGGTATATAAAGACTCTGGGAAAGCCCATACACTGAGCTGAGTTGGGACGAAGGGTAGCTAAGTGTCTGGGAGAGGAGGATTGTTTGATTATTGCTTACGTATTGTATGAATAGTGTAGAGGGGAAGGTGCTTGGTGCAACAACAACAACAACATTTATTTATATAGCACATTTTCATACAAAAAATGTAGCTCAAAGTGCTTTACAAAATGAAGAAATAGAAAAATAGAAGACACAAAAAAAAATAAAAATAAGTCGAAATTATGTATTATAAAAGAATGAAAGAGTCTTGGACTTTTACTTGGTGTTTGGAGTGGTACCTGAGGGTTCAAGAGGTGGATCAGAACCTATACTGCTACAACATAGATATCAGTTTGATTCTCTATTGTGAACTGGCCTGGCCTGCCTGGTGTCGGAGTGCTGCCCTATCCTGTTCCACCCTTTGCCAAGGCTATTACCAGTTCTGCCAGGCTGGGATAGCCTCAGACTCTTGGTGACCCTTTAATGGAAATACTGGGCTCAGGAAATACCTAAATAAACAGACAAAGGGATGAATGCACCTAAAAGACATTGCATTTTATCTCCTTTAATGTTTATGTGCTTATGTTTTTAGAAGCAGTTTGGTAACACTTGTGACAGATAGAGGGCGCTATTGTCCTCTTGAACCCTCGGACAATACGTCAGACACCAGGTAAAAGTCCAATAATTGACTTTATTATTAAATAACTGCACAAAGCACCTTCCTCTCCACAATACTCATAAATCAATTCACAATACACTAATCAATAAATCCACCACTCCCAGATGCATTGCCACCCTTCCACCCAGCTCAGCTCATCCTCTGGGGATTTCCCACAGTCCTTTATAGTCCTTGACCCGGAAGTGTCTCGCTTTCTCTGTCCATGTGACTAGGAACACTTCCAAGTCAGATAAAAAACTCCTTTTTCTTCAACCTGGAAGCACGTCATTCCTCTTATCCATGTGACTCAGACATACTTCCGGGGTGTAGGGCAAATACTCTTTGTTCCTCCCTGCAGCGTCCTCTAGCGGCCCCCATGTTATCCAGCAGGGCTGTGAATAAACACTCCGATGTCCATGATGTCCTGCTGGAATTCGGGGCCCCTCCATGCTACAGGGAGGGCTCCATCTGGCAGTCTGGGGGTATTGGCCGGGATGAACGGCCGGCCATATATCACACACTTTAGTTTAGTTACTTCAAAAGTGCACCTCTTGCTCATTCATTCTTATGTAACAAGACCTTAAAAAGACTCCTTTAGTCTTCATAATACTTGCTTCATTTTTCAAACAGTCACAAATCCTGGGAATGTTTATTGATAAAGGCTTTACTTTCTTATACATACAGTATTTCAAAGTGGCTGTGCATTCTTGGAGAAAACAGTCACAGTAACACGACGGAAGCCTTCTCTTTATTATCTCCAAACACACGTGTACACTTCACATCCTTTTCTTTTATGCCTGTGTGCTCCATGTGTCTCAGTACTCAAAAATGTTGTCAGAGTTCTTTTGAGAGATACTTGCTGCACTTTTTTTAAGTGATCAATAATCAGGAATACAGTATGGCTTCCCATTTCAAATTAATTATCTAACTGTCAGCTGTTTATCTTAAAAAGTGCTAAAAAATATTTCTTCTGCCATTTAGCAAAGCTGTACTGACTCTGTAAATACTGCAAGTTGTCCTCAGGTTTCTATTTAAGACATCAGGTGCCTTGTTCCAGCCTTATATGATTGAGAGTGCCCACAGAGAGACTGGCATCACATTCAGGTCTAACTCCTGCATTGTACCCAGAGCTCCAAAGGTAGACTCTGCTTTCTGTTTCCTCTGAAATGATTAAGTGGTTTTAAACAAGAATGTATTAATGGCCATTTAGACTGCACCAAACAAAAGCACCGCCTGAAATGCAAAATAATCAAAATCAAAAGCATAGGAATATAAAATTAAATAGTGGCTCTTATCAAGACGCAAATAGACTTAAATGAAACAATAAAAATCCTCTATCTCCTAATAAACAAAAAATTCTGTGTGCTTCTCCCTTGAAAGCCATAACATGTTCTGCACATGTCTGCATTTGCCTAAGGCGGGCTGTATTCCTCCTGCCAGTCAGCTCTGCCCTCTGCACCCACCTAACAATACTTCATCCTAAGATCACAACAAGTTAGTGTTTGGTTAGGGTTTATCTATTACTGCGTCCTATCTAAGTAACAACATGGCATTACGTTTGTTTGTCTAACTAAGAGCTTCTGTTCTTCACCTAAAAGTGTTTCAGTGCTAACAAGCTGTTAGGAACACATTATAAACCTATTTACTGTATTGTCCACCTCTTAATGACAGACTAGTCACTGTAGCCACCACTTCCTGAGGTGAGAAGCACCAGAGCAGAGTGCGGCTCCTGTCAAAGCAGACATGTACAAGCCAGCCAGCCGGCCGGCCACCTCTTTCCAGTCAGAAACAACAGCTTTAATGTGGAGCCATGAGAGCAGAGTGACCTGTCGGAAATAACCCATCCAAGCAATAGCTGTCCACTGCTGTCCTTCAGACTTACCTTTTCACTGGAATGGACTGGCTAGTTATGGATTTTCTAGGTGCTGATTTAAGGTTTAAAGACTTTTGGCTTATAGCTGAGAAGCAGTGTTGAAGCATCAAAATGTCATTTGATCAATAAGTCCTTCATTAATGCAATAATTGATTTCTCCTTAAGAAACTGGGTTGCAACAAAAACCTGCAGCCACTGCAACCCTCCAGGACCAATGCTGCCCACCCCTGCTTTAATGGGACTGTGCAATAAAAAATTCAGAGCCCTGTGAAAATTAAATTCCCTTGTGTATTATGCGCTTTCAAGGATATGAGCATGCATAGTATTCCGATAGCGTGTTCTAAGAATATAGTAAAAGACAGAAATTATTAAAGGAGCTGCAGAGAACTGCCCCCACGTCATGTCAATGCACTGATTACAGCTAAAAGTAGAACTGGCGATGGTCATCTTGTCATTAAATAAAAATGCCATAAATATTACAGTGCTAACCTGTGTCAGAGAGACTGGAGTGGTGACCCAGCCGGGATGCCCAGGAAGACCAGAAGAGGGCTTACGTCCTCCCCAGACCACGTGGGGGCGGCCACCCTGCTTCCTTTGGGGGCCATGGGTACAGAGCTTTGAAGCTCTACCCTGTAAGGGCCCGTGGTCACCACCAGGAGACGCCCCTGTGCCTAAAGAGCCCTGGACTTCAGCACTTCCACCACACCCGGAAGTGCTGGGGGGGAAGAGGATCGGGGACACCCAGAGTGCTTCCAGGTACACAGCCGGTGCTTCCGCCACACAGGGGCGTGTCGGCGGAAGGTCACTGGAGGACACCTGGAGCACATCCGGGTGCGTATAAAAGGGGCCGCCTCCCTCTATACGATGGCTGGAGTCGGGAGGAGAAGACAAGGTCTTGGAGGAGAGGCAAGGAGGCGGCCTGAAGAAGAGAACTGAGGCATTGTCGTGGCCAGGACTTTTGGGGACTTTGGGGTTGTGTGAGCACTTGTGTAAATATGGACTGTGTCAATAAACGTGTGTTGGGTGACATTAGCGTGTCCGCCTGTCTGTGTCTGGGCCGGCTTCCACACCTGTAAAAAAGAAAAATGTGATCAGCTCTATGGTCATTTGTGAGACGATTGATTATAAGCAGTCCACGGTAAGCGAAGTGCATTTGTAAAAGTAACCCAATAGAGAAAATGAACAAAAATAAATCTGTAAGGTCAGCTGCATTCTACACCATAGCTTCTTAAACTATGACCCATTTTGGGTTGCGTGTTGTCCTAATTTGGGCCGCACGTTGATTCACAAGTTGGTTTTCCAGAGTGTCGGATCCCTCCCACCAACAAAGCTGACTGTCTGAGATGATTCTCCAAAGGGGTTTAAAAACCACCATTCTACACCCATCTAGTTTGTTATGAGCCTTGTTATTGACTTTGCTGCAGAATGAGCTCTTTGTTACTAACCAGATTAAGTTTATCTAATTATTTGTCATCTAAAATGATTCAGATGCATGCAGACAAGCAGCTTAACAAGCACCATGGAAAGCAATTCTTCTGTGCTCACTATATTGGAATATTTTTTTCTTCTGTGAAGCACCAGGAAGTGGGACGTTGTAATGAGAAGAATCTAATCAGAGAAGGGTCATGAAATAAGCACAAATCAATCAGAGTGCAATTAGAGTATAATTTTCGGAAAACTCTATTTTAACCCATCCACATTAAAACACTGACAGTGTTCACAGAAGCATCCAGCTCTGAAGAGTGTTTTTAAGTGGCTTTGTTTTCAGGAGATAAAAATGCTGGGCTAGTGTGGACTAAAGGCAAAACTGGAGACAATTCTCTGCATTTTTAAATGAAAATGTGACTGAGTGGACAGGGCCGCTTTTGAATTGCAGGACTCAACTGGAGAATTGTTGAATCTTGATTTTTATATACAATTGCTCACCTTTACTCACAGTTTGGCAGTAGCTTTTAGTACAGCTGGAATCAGGGGATGTTGCTACATCAAATATTTAAATCAATGTCAAGAAGAATTGTTAAAAAATGAAAAGTAAAAAGCCTTATTGTGACACAATACCAGATGCTATCACGAGGACCGTGTCCACAGCTGCATAACCAACTCATCCTGTGCCTTTCCCTCCTCTATTATGTGCCAATTATTGAGTCAGTGTGAGTGGAAATGAGAATGAAGATGACATTATCAGTTTCTGAAAAAGACATTTCAAGTTTGAATAGAGACAAGAGTTTTATAGCCAGGTATAAGGATTGTTTGCATCTCAAAAGACTGTCTACAGATCCACACTGTTTTGAAAAACTCATTAGAAACTTCAAAAGACTTTGTTGGACAGTTATCCAAAGATCTTGACCATACATTGTTCTTCTCTCTTGTTAAATGAACCCTAGCCTGAAGGAATCTATAAATTTTTTACATTTGAGATTTCTCATTTAAAGATTTACCAATGTTGTTTCTTGTCCTAGTGTGTGGATATAAACACATGGAACTTCAATTTCTGTATTACATCTTGCCTGAAGAAGGGGCCTGAGTTGCCTCGAAAGCTTGCATATTGTAATCTTTTTAGTTAGCCAATAAAAGGTGTCATTTTGCTTGACTTTTCACTGTACCCAAGGCATAAAGTCTGTCTCTGCCAACATTTCTTCTCCAACTGAGAGGGCATTGGAGGTGGCACTAAACTCAGCTGATGCAAAGGAGGTAAAACCATGTGAAAAGAAAATAGAAAAAGAAAAGTGAATAGTCATTAAAAGTTAAATTTAAAGCTGATAGAAATCACAATCCTATATCAAAGATTAAAAGTAGAATTGTCTCACCATATTATGGACTTGAGTATATGTCTAATGACAAGAAACAGCTAAAGTTTCTAATTACTTTAACTCACTCAAACACGCCATCCTCACTCATTCTCTTCCTGTCTACCATATTAAAAAAAAAGAAAAAAAAAAACCAGAACAGTGACTGATTTGTGACACTTCATTTCTTCATAGCTTATACTGTATAGATTGTGCAATTTATCTTTTTCATTTGCTCAGAATTTTGTGTGTTTATATGCTACATTACACTGAGCATTTATTAGCATTGCGAACCTAAAGAACACCTGCGAGTGCCAATAGCATTGGCTCTTGGCCATTTACTTATTTCAAAAGGGCTCCTAATTGTTAAGCTGCAGTCCCATTATTCCATATACCTCCCCTTTTAAGCCTCCCATTGCGTGGAAAGGCTCTTCACCACAAACAACCCATGCATCTGATGGCACAGGTCCACAGCTTAGTCATGACATTGCACTAAAAAAATGAAAGCACTAAAACCAACCCTTGTATAAAACAAAAGCCAAGCGCTCCTTGTAAAACGGGACATTAAAAGAATAAGAACTGTTTTCCTAGTTTTATAAGATTCATGAATATTTTACTAGATGACAAAGCATAATCTATGGGAGGTTCCTAAAACCCCCATAAGTAGAATTGTATTGGTATATTCTTGCCATTTCTAATAGCTTCGAGTAAACATTATTCTCTATAGTTAGTGACAGCCTTGCCATGTGTAAGGTGTAGAGGCATACGGTTTTAAACTGTGACCGTGCCTGAGGGCCCACGGGCTCTTTGAGTGTGTGAAATAACTCTAAGAAAACAGTGCTTATTTAAGCACAAAGCCGTACGCTTATAGCATACAGAAGAAGAATGTTTAAGTATAGAAATAGCTAAAGTTTCGCAAGAAAAGCTAAGTTTAGAGAAGATACATTTTCCCTTTTTTTTGCCTTTTATTCTACGTGTGTAACTACCTTTTTCTTTATTCTTATGTGGATTATTTGCTTTTAACTTTAAAACATTTTGAAAACGAACTTTTGGACTGTGAGGTTTCTTTCGGCACACGTTTTGCCTGTGCTTGACTTCGCCTTGTACCTCGGTGGCTACAAGAACTTTAAAAGACAATAAAACAATCAAGCAATAAATATTTCATTAAAAAGTTCAGTTCTTAAAAACTTCTCCTCTGGCTTGAGTTTGTGAGTTCTTTAAAAGTCAGGACTCTTACTCACTTGCTGTTTCTCTGTCTGTTCTTCAGTACTCATTGCCTTGGTTCATCCCACCACTGCCACCAAATGTGATGGTGCTGGTTGATATAAGTGCAAAATTGGGCACACACACCCTGAGCAGGCCACTTTAGAGTTGCCAGACAAATTAACCTGGAAACCAAAGCAACCAGAGAAAGGCAACACAGAATTGGATAAAAAAGCAAAATGCTCATACAGGGACTACGCCAGGGTTCAAACTCAGGTCTCTGGAGCGGAGATGCAGATCTACTATTGCACCATAGAGCTATCCTTATTCAGTCCAGTTTTAATTTAATGAGGCCAGATGTGCTTTGTATGCCTATTCACGCTATGTTTCATAGACATATTTATGTAAAGAGAAGCCAAAGAGATGAATCATAGGAAGGTGGTCGACTTACTTCCACATTGGATTGTATAACATGCTTTCAAACCTGAGATATCTGTGAAGGCACACGCTTGTGGTGTTACGTTTTTATCTAAGAGCTGTTAGTAGTTTCCAGAGGTATTGCATAACATAAAAAAGAAGTTAGTTCAACGAGCATAATCTGATTTAAAGCTGCTGCAGATCACGAAACAACCTTCACAGGAAGTGGTGAGGGCCTCAAAACCACAGCAACAAAATATAGAAATGATTTGTTGATCTCGTTGAGTTTCTGGTAACAAAGAACATCTGGTAGGAAGATGTTCACAATGTCGGTGTCTGCCATACATTGTCATTCATTTTGTCATCAAGATGAATTAAAGCTGCAACTTTATCATTTTCTTGACTTTGTTTCACTAAAGAGGGGTGTTGGCTAACTATTTCTTTGAGTTTTATTTTTTTTCCATTTGCTATCCCTGTAACAGAAATAGACAGTATCATACAGAACTGTAGAGCTGGAAGAGGAATTGAAAATATAAAACTTCTGCAATAAAGTTTTCATGTCACCATTTCACCAGGAAGGCACACAATAAAGAGCTGCCGAGTTCTGTTGCCACCACAAACAGACTGCTCCTGGGTGCTGCTTCTCTTGTTATGATAAAGCTCGTCTGTGGCAGGTATAAAACTGCAGCACTCCTTTCTATAAAAAATATGCTCTAAAGCAAGGGCGACCTTTTACACCTCACCAAACTAACTAGGTTTAGTAAACATCCAGAAAACAGGTGAACATATTCATGACATTTTGTCAAAACTCTTCCTGTCCTTTAACAAAAACCCACTTAGTTATTTTCAGAATCCAAGTTGTTATGATGTATTATGAAAAATATAGCATACAATACAGACGATACACTCTCAACAAACTCCCCAAAATAACTGCAAACCCAAATTACTACAATTCCTATTAATATCATAAATTACTGTTGTGATGTGAAATTTTGCATACAAGTTGATAAATATTTTGTATGTCTTTATTTGATGCGGTGGGTTGGCTCCCTGCCCGGGATTGGTTCCTGCCTTGTGCCCTGTGTTGGCTGGAATTGGCTCCAGCAGACCCCCGTGACCCTGTGTTCGGATTCAATGGGTTGGAAAATGGATGGATGGATGGATGTCTTTATTTGTAACTTAGGCAAAGCTATGTAATATTAGTATTTCATTAGTGAGAAGCATTCATGTTTACCCCCTAGGACTAAGTCAGGATAGTGAATTTTACGACAGGGTTGAAGGGGAAGTACCTTAAACAAGTTTGGCAAGTGATTCTCTGCAGGACTCTCTCGGTCAACCCCCAAAGGAAGCCAGACTGCCTAGCTGGCAAGCTTCACCTTAACACGTGGTTTTGGGGACAGGTGTGAAGGTATTCTGTGCCTCATTGGTCTGAAGTATAGCTGTTTGGAATTGGCTTGTATCAGAAGCCTTTAAGTACCATGACACCCTATTGGCTGTAGGGGTTGGACAGGAAATCTATAAATTTGCTTGCTTTACCCCCCTCTCTCTCTCTTACAAACATCTGATGAATGAGCATCTCACACACCATGAACTGAAAAGGACAACACAATGGAGAGCACAGCTCGGCAGCCATATCTAGACAGGCATGTGGCCTTTTCTGAAGAAAGCTGACCAAAAATGATGCGTTAACTAGAGACGTTATAAGTAACTAACAAGTCTGTGTACTACCTGAAACTGCACATCAGCATTTATCAGGTTGTATGGTTACCAATATTCAAATGTACTTTGCATATTGTTATTATTTATGAATATTATCAATAATACATTATTTGAATTGCAACTTAATTCCTGCTTGTCTTTTACTACACCTAATTGCTTGAGGTTATAAATGTAGAAGGGAAGGTGGGGAGAAGTTATATGGTACTGTACCTTATAAACAGTGGTAAGTCTGTGAGACTTGAGGCATTCTGACAAAGGCTACATATTAATAACACAAAAGGGGAAAGCAGAGTAATATATTACTCTACCAAGACAAAACAATTACATTACATATAATCTACAGATTAAGACAGTAGATAGAAATGGGTAGCATCCACGACGTATGAAACTCTCAGTCTGTTTATCATTAGAGAGCTCTGCTCAAAGTGACCCTGATTTTTATCAGCTACTCCAACTGCTCCAGTAGACCAACTACTCATGGTGGCCACTTCACCCAATCAATGAACTTCCCAGCCAGTGATCTGCCAGCTTTTTTATAGGTTAGTATACACTCAATACCCCTGCCAATTTTCCATACTTGTTTTGTTGAGATTTCAAAGTTGTGCTTTGTTGCTGATGTTTTTTTTTTTCTTGAGGCTCTTAAACCCCTCTAAAGAGCATCTAGTGGCTCCAAAACATGTGTCCATTTCAGCCCATAACATCTGCCTAGGAACATTCAAATAAATACATTTCTTATGCAGCATCTGGATAATAAAACAAAATGACAACACACTTAAAAGGTGGAAATTATGTGAGAGAATAATTTAGGGGTAACAATAGGTAAGTATTTTGGCTTGCAGTGTGCAGGGAAATATAAAAGCATCTCATGAAAATAACTACTAAAATGGTTAAGTAACTGAAAGGCAAGGATGTACTAGGAGAATGGTTGATGTAATACACAAAATGTACTAGGAGATGATTAAGAGATCAACAGATCTCTTACAAACAACAAGACTGGTCAGTTACTGTATCACATACACAGAGATTTCTAGGGCAATAGCTGAACATAATATGGGAAGAACCAGAGTGTAGTAGAGCAGACTTTTATTTAGATAAGTTATTTGGATGTAAGTCAACAAACTAATATGAGTAGATGTATGCATTAATAAGCACTGCTACGTAAATTTAGTTGTTTGTCAAATAGACCTAAGTCCTTATTTTTCTGATCATTCTGTAACAGACTATTGTGATGATGAATGTTCCCTTTTCAGCATTTGCTGAGGGGTAAATAAAAGACACAATGGACAAGCTTCCTCCTGCTGGATTACTGACTTGAAGAGGTTTTATCAAACTTATCCTAGTATCTTCCTCAAAAGTGCACTGCATTAATACTCTAATAACTAACCTCAATGCATGTAAATAATCTAGGCAATGCGGCATAAATACCAGTAATTTAATTACAATACACCTCCAGATGAATAATGTACTAAAACTATAAAAACAGACCATAGATTAAATAAAAAATATGCACAGAGCGGCGCTAATAAAAACAAATTAATTTCTATCTCGAATACCCATTACGCACATATCAATTCAGTTCTGCTCTTCCAAAACATTAAATATGGCTTTATTAAATGTTAGAGCATTAACCAACAAGACATTTTCCATCAACGATCTTATTAGTGATAGGAAAATTGATTTTATTGTACTAAGTGAAATGTGGCTTAGCTCTGATGGTGCAGCTGTTTTAATCGAATATGCGCCTCTGAATTACAGCTTTGCTCATGTCGATTGCCAAGGTACGAAAGACGGCAGCTTAGCAAATATCTACTCGAGCCGGTTAAAGTTTAAAGATGTCAGTTTTGGTAAATATAAGTCCTTTGAGTATCTTGCTGTTGTTATTCATGGAGTTTCTCAGTTTCTAGTATTGTCCATGTATAGACCTTCTAAATGCAATGTGTCTTTCTTTGAGGAATTCTCAGACTTGGCGTCAATTGTAATTACGAACTATGACACACTCCTAATAGTTGGTGACTTTAACTTTCATATTGATAATCAGTGTGACCCGAAAGTAAAAGAATTCATGAACCTCCTGAACTCTTTTGATTTGAGCCAGTACATTAGTCAGCCTACATACAAAGCTGGTCATACATTAGACTTGGTAATTACTAAAGGACTAAAAGTTGATGTGAACCAGATCATTGATATTGGTCTATCAGACCATTTTCTCTTACTATTTAATATAGAAATAATGACAGATAATATTCACAAGAAGCATATTGTTAAAAACGCTTCTCTGATTCATCAGCAGCTTCAAAATTTACAAACATTCTAAGCAACTAGTCCATTTGTAGAGTTTACTACAATAGTGAGAATAATGTAAATAGTAAGGTGTAAAATTTTAATATCTAGGTGAGAGCTGCTTCTGACATAGTCGCACAAGAAAAGATAGATAAAAAATCTTCTAGCACTATTATACCATGGAAGACCCAAAGAGTGTCTGATCTAAAGAGAACATGCCGGAGAGCTGAGTGTAAATGGAGAAAAACTAAACTGATTGTCCACTATGAAATATTGAAGGTTAAAATAACAGAATGCAACATAGTCCATCTTGAGAGGCGCTGCTATTTCTCTAGAATTATAAATAACAATGCTTAGTAATCCCAGAGTCTTATTCTCTATAATTGATCGTCTGCTAAACCCAGTTCACTCAATGGAATGCCTCCAAAATACTTCCAATGAAACTTGTGAGGCTTTTGCCGTATTTGTTAATCAAAAAATTAATGATATTAGAAATAATATAGTATATCTCCCGAATACTGATCCTCTTAAACCCCAGTCATCCATTATAAACAAATTAAATTCTTTCACCAGGAAAGATGTACAGGATTTATATAAAATAATTTCTCAACTGAGACCCTCCAACTGTGTCTTTGACCCAATACCAACAAGTTTTTTCAAAGAAGTATCGGGCGTGCTAATTGATAGTATTCTTGACATAGTAAACTCGGCCTTAGATACGGGGGTCTTCCCAGACTGTCTTAAGAATGCTGTAGTTAAACCCCTGCTCAAAAAAAATTATCTTGACTCCTCTACTTTTGAAAATTTTAGACCTATTTCTAACCTGCCTTTCTTAAGTAAAATCCTAGAGCAGACAGTCATTATGCAGCTTAATGATCACCTCAATAAACATGCTATTCTTGATAAGTTTCAGTCGGCTTTTAGAACAAATCACTGCACAGAAACTGAACTCATTAAAGTAGTAAATGTCTTGCAGGTAAATGCAGACAGAGGCCGCTTATTTGTTCTCATCCTCTTAGATCTGAGTGCCATTTGATACCATTGATCATAATATTCTTAGAAATCACCTTAGTCAGTGGGTGGGCCTCTCTGGCAGTGTCTTAAAATAGTTTGAATCCTACCTAGCAGGTAAAATTTCTTTGTTAGTTGTGATAATTATACTTCCAAGGCACATGATATACTACATGGTTTTCTACAAGACTCTATCCAGGGTCCGCAGCTCTTTTCAATTTACATGCTTCCGTTAGGTCAGATTATCTCATAGCATGACGTGAACTACCACAGCTATGCTGATGACACACAGCTGTATAATACAATGAGGATTGAGGTCATTTATGTTAGGTAGAATGCCTAGAGGGGACTGAGCAGTCCCGTGGCCTGGAACCCCTGCAGATTTTATTTTTTTTCTCCAGTCGTCTGGAGTTTTTTTTTTTGTTTTTTCTGTCCACCCTGGCCATTGGACCTTACTTATTCTATGTTAATGAATGTTGACTTATTTTTATTTTTTATTGTGTCTTCTATTTTTCTATTTCTTCATTTTGTAAAACACTTTGAGCTACATTTTTTTGTATGAAAATGTGCAATATAAATAAATGTTGTTGTTGTTGTTGAATGAAGATTCTTTTTTTGTGGAATTATTTGAATATGTGTCACACTGTTGCCTAAATTGTTCTATGAAGCAAGCTAAAACTGCAGAACCTTGGATATTTTTGACAAATGCAACTACACTCAGATTTCATCTCCTTACATGCTCACCAAGTAAGAATTTAAGGGCTGATATGTCAAAGTCTGTCTGTGACTAAAGGCCTAATCTGCTTACTGTATATTATTTCTTTTAAATATACACCCTTGAATAACAGCTTGTGTGAAAGTTTGGACCTTCAAGTGCACATGCTGTATTACCGCTGGTGGCTTAAAACAGAAAGCTAGAATGTGAAATTAGAAAGCGAGAATGTGTGTTAGAGCAATCCATACTTTGTGCTCCACACAACACAGCATGATGGGAACTGCCAAAGTATGAGGACAATCCCCAGGAAAGAACTTAGATTGAAAGTGTGATTGACCATCCATGGAAGCTACCTTTGTGAGGTCCCATGCTACCCTACAGGCACCCATAATGGGGCTTGCCAGGTGGGATGCTGCCACCCAGTATACATGGGGACACTCCACTCATAGAAGGCAATCACCCACTGTGCTTTCCCTCCTGGTCTATCCTGGGTGTAGTGCAATGGCGGTTAAGACACCAGCCCTGTTGTCGCCGCTGTAACGTCCTTCCATATCCAGGTCCCTCCATGGAAAGAAGATATTGTCGTTCCTTCTCTGATCTTTCATTATCAAGGCCTCCTGGCCAGGTGAGGTAGGTGGGTCCATACTCTCTGGGACACTGGTTCATCCCTCAGAGTTGCTTATGGTGGTTTTGCTCATAACATTGTGTAGGGCAGCACTAAAAGTTGTCAGCTGTAACAGATTTATATAATAGTGCAAGCAACAAATCCTGGAGCATTATAGCCATCAGCCTTATAAGTCAGTAATGGAGTTATGAAGATGATTTAACACCTAATAAAGAAGCCAGTAAACTGTACTTGAGCCAAAAGAAGCATAAAGTTAGAGGAACAAGACTTTGGTGGAAGTATTCTAAACCAGTTACACAGAAAAATGATTAAAGAGACAACTGCAGTGTATCCCCTTCCACGTGGTATTTGGCACATTTGGCAGTCATGACAGCCTTTGAATTGTTGCACACAGGTCTCTTTCAGCCCTCTATCAGTTTTTCCCAATTCATCTTTGAAAAACTGTTCAAGCTCTGTCACATTGCATGGGGATCGTAAGAGAACAGCCTTTTTCAAGTCTAGCCATAAACTCCCAGTTGGTCTGAGATCTGAACTCTGCTTCGGCCACTCCAGAGTATTAACATTGTTGTTTTTAAGCCATTCCTGTGTGGCTTTAGATTTATGTTAGGAGTCATTGTATCACTGGAAAACAAATCTTCTCTCACGTCGCAGGTTTTATGATGACAGCATCAGGTTTTTCTCTAGGATTTCCAAGTAATCTTCTCAGGGCCAAATGCAGAAAAGCATCCCCACAGCCTGATGCTGCCTGATGCTGCTGATACTTCAAGGTGGGAATGGCAAGCTTTTGATAGTGTGCAGTGCTTGGCAACTGTATGTGGCATCACTTAGCTCTTCAGTTATAATGAAGAATGTCATTAGAGATTAAAACCAATTTAAAACAATTTTTGCTCAGCCGTGAAAACTCATTTTGTTAACTCATAGTGTGAGAATACACCTTCTGTGGGCGCCGGAGTTACTGTCAGTTAATGAGCAGTTGCTGCAGTTACTACACCAAAGCTCAAGGAGATGTGCCTCTTGGGACCTACAAGGAGCTCAGTATTAAAAACAAGTATTATTTATTTTTGTAGACTAACCATCTCCAAGATATTTCATGAAAAATATGTTTATTTACAATATCTGATGTCAGATTGTCTCTACATTTTAAACAGACATATTTACTTTGATTAACACTTTCAGGGCTGATGTTGACTTTTGTCAAAAGGAGGAGTTGACGATGGTAATCGACTGTAAATTGTGACAAAATCAACTGTTATGTTTTAGTTGGACTCCGTTGCTAGAAGGAAAGTTAGATTCATTGCTTTGACTGAGATTTCCTGCGCTCGCATGAGTAGCAAGGCACAAACAACATCAAAAATGGCACTGACATTTGGCAAGAAATCAAAGTGAATGCGTAGCTGATTGGCCCCCAGCTAATCATTGTATTGACAATGTTCGCCAGGGAAGACTGCCACTTAACAATGACAAGAGGTAGAAACCAGATTACAATGCACTGTAACTTTGTCCCAGCCACGCAAAGACAGCCTGGCCACAAGCCTGCCATACATTCTTGGCAAACTGGTAGCCACAGCATGCAGCAACAGATGTTTTTTGTTGATTTCTGTTTGAAACTCTTGCTTTTCAGAAACTATGTTTTTTTGGAAAAAATATTCAGCTCTCAAAGAGTTAATAGAAGTAAGAGTTCTGAAGGCTTCACAATATCATATAAACAAGGTGCCTTTATCATGTGAATGCTCAGCAGTCATCTGCATACCCAGAAATTTTGTGAAAATGGTACAATAGCACTCACTCTTGTATTTTGTCACATGTTTGTCCAGAAGTCACACAGAGGTACAGATCTTCTGAACAACAAATAGTGGTGTGAGCTCAGACTCATAATTATCACACTACTGTAAGGACTTCCCTGCTCTGTTAACTGACACTACTGCTATAAATGGGTACACCTGGCTGACTGTCAGTTTCATTAGCTTGAGACTCTTCTTGGAATATCGGATGTGCTAATGTTTCATATTAGGAGTGAACATTTTACTGTTTATCTGGCTAGTCCCTGTAGTGTCTGCTATCTCACATGCTGTCACTCCTCGATTCCTGGTTCACTATACTTCACTGCACATTTTTATTCTGTAGTTGATGCTGAAGGCCAGTAAAAGTGAGTCTTCTTCATGAGACATTCTGCCACAATGGAATTTTGCTTTCCATGTCTTGGTTGTGGCCTATAAAGAGGACTGGTAATGATACATGTTGACAAGTAGAAAATGAATCTCTGAAGATTATCATTCTCTAGTGTTAGAAATTTAATGATAGCTTGATAATTGATTTTTTGGTTTTTAGGACAGAAAGATATGGAAGAAGATGATCTGCTCTGGCAACCCCTAACTGGACCAGCTGAAAGAAGAAGAAGGATCCTAATTAACTTGATTTTGAAACAAGAACTATACTTTAAAAACTTGTACAGTAAATAGACATTCCAAAAGTAGACAATCCTCTGGGTGTGCTTAGTGCATGCTTAATATTTAATATAGTGCTGAGTGAAAGAAAGAAAGCCTATAAAGCAAAAATAGAAAATAAACTCAATCAGAATGACATGAAGGATGTCTGGAATGGACTGGGCATAATTACTTAACTCAAACAATCAGGTGCCAGAAGGAGATGTGGACAAAGCTAACTTCCAGAACCAATTTTTTCAGTAGATTTTCCCTCCCACTGACACCTTCTCCCAATGACCAGTCTACCCAGACCATCCCTACTACATGAAGAACTACCACATCAACTGGAATGGCCTGTGACAAGTCCACCTCTGATCATCAGTATGGACTGTCCATAACTAAAGACTAAGTAAAGAGCTCCAGTAGTGTTTCTTGACACACTTCTGCTGTGCAATCCATTGTCTGAGAGTACTCAGTGTTAGAATGGAAGTGCAGCATTGTTCATAATGGCACTCAGTTTTGGTTTAATTCTCTCATTTGCTACAACCTCTGGGAGTTCCAGAGAGTGTCCCATAACTGACTCTGACCTATAAATTAGCTTGTTGATTCGGGGGATCTCACTTTATGTGATGTTACCGGCCTAGCAAACTTAGAATTATGAATCCATCCATTCATTATTGAACCCACCATATCCTAACTACAGGGTCACGGGGGTCTGCTGGAGCCAATCCCAGCCAACACAGGGCGCAAGGCAGGAAACAAACCCCGGGCAGGGCACCAGCCCACCACAGTAGAATTATGAATTATTACTGAATTACTTAAATCATTTAATTTTACATTTATAAAGCACACATTCATTTTAAGCCCAGAGCACTTTATACACACAAAAGGACAATGTAATTAAAGAAAAAACATGCCAAATAACATATAAAAATAATAACACAATGCTCATCTAAGAAGCACTTAGTGTTAAGCAATTCCACATTTGGGAGGAAAAAACACAAGCATTTAAAAAAAATGGTAACAGAAATGGCAGGATGTTTTGTTGATGCTGTGATTTAATAACAGTATTCCAATGAAGCAACTTGCGCTTCAATTAATTTTTGTGAGACTGAAGTACTTCTTATGAAGAGTCCGTTCTTTTTGAGAACCTGCTTTTTTAATAAAGAGTCACGGACAGAATAAATCTTAAAGGAATCCTGATGCAATTGTGGGACACACTCATGCACACTAAGTGAATTCACAAGGCTGAGTCACACGTCAACCTTTAAATACAGATGCCAGCAGGACTATCCTTAGAAAGCCCCCACGGACACAGGCAGAAAGCTGAAACTCCAAGCAGACAGGCGCTGGCATGTGAGCCCTGTAGGGGAGAAACGGCAATACTGACCAACTTGACACTCACTGTGACTTTTAGTCATTCTGGCATGTATTTATCCAGGGTAGGGTAACAGAGAAGCTGGAGTCAATGCCAGTAAGCATAGGGTGAAAGGTAGGAACAATCCCTGGACAGGGTGCCAGTCACAGTTTGAACGCACAAACACACACACACACACACACACACGGATTGATTTTACAACACCAATTGACTTAACCTGCAAGCCTTTGGACTGTTCGAGGAAACTGGAGTACCTGGAGGAAACCCACAAGAATACTGGGAGAACATGCAAGCTGCATGCAGGGAGCCTCCAAAACATGAAAACTGGTCTCCTTATTGTGAGGAATCAGTGCTACCACTGTGCCACTGTGCCACTGTGCCAGCCCTCAGGTATTACAGACCTGACTAATTTTTCAAGTGATTTATGCAGACATTGCACTGTGTCATTTGTTCCATGTACAGTAGATTCTTACTAACTGTACCACATTACACTATATTCATATGTTCTTCATACTGCTGACATTTTAGAAGACTGTATTATCGCCTGCAATCCAAACTACCAGCTTTGCTCCCATGGGCTGTTAGAATATTAAATTGTTTCAGTTGTCCCTTCATTGGTTATATGCAGTGCCTGAAGTGGAGACACATCAGTGGCGATACACTAGAGCAGTTGGGGGAGTTTTAATCATCAATGTATACATCACTACCATCAGTGACTGTTCAGTACAGGGGTGTCAAACCCCAGGCCTTGAGGGCCGCAGTGGCTGCAGGTTTCCATTCTAACCCTTTTCCTAATCAGTGACCAGTTTTCACTGCTAATGAATTTCTTTTCCCTTCATTTTAAAAGCCCTGTTTTTAAGGATTGAAATGATTCTTTTCTTCATTAAATTACAGCAAAAACAGAAATGAGATGCGAAACGAGCCAATAGATGACAAGCTAAATTGGGTCTTTAAACTATAACCAATTTCACTCCATCTAGTTCCTTAATGAGAAGCCAATTCTTGCTGTTAATTAAACTCATTATTTAATTTCATGGCCTGTTGCTGCTCTCATTCTGCCACGGTAGACATTACCAAAACTGTTGATTTTTAAAATTTTTTCTAAGAACACCATCAAAATGTTTTGGTGAGCTGAGAGATCAGCCCTACTGAGAACTTCACCTTTCTTTCTTTTCAGATATTGTGTAAGGGGCACATGTGGTAGCGTGTTTTGTGTCTCATTATTTTTTGGCTGCTAATTAAGGAAAGTGAAACAACTAATGGGCCTGAGTCAAGTTAATTAAAACTAAAGCAAAAGAAGTTAATTAGCAGCAAAAACTGGTCACTAATTAAGGAGATGGTTCGAGTAAAAACCTGCAGCCACTGAGGCCCTCCAGGACCGGAGTTTGATATCTCTGGTTAGTGGAAGGTAGGGTGGCTACTTGGAGTTTTCAGCGATAATACATACTAAATTTGATCAGAGAGCTGGAGTTTCACACTGCAGATTCACAAATGGGATTGCAGATCAGATGTGCAAAGATATCTATGATGTGTGATGATTTGTTGCAGAACTCTGTAGTGGTGTGTATCAGCCTTCTTCTAGCTATTGTTATATGCTAGTGGCATTTTGTTGTGGTGTAGTTTGCACCAATGCTTTAATTCTTCCTTGTACATTTGTGCAAGTCCAGATTGACAATCAACAGTGAAGAGTAAATATAAGGACACTTTAAGGTTATTGAAGTCTACTGAGGGACATGAAAAGGTAAGAAGGAAGAACTCAAAGTCACCAGAAAAGAAAATGCAATTAAGTAATTCTTCCTGGGTGTGTTACACGGCACACAGACTCAACAAATGAGACTGTAGTGTTTATCGGACTATAAAGTGTCTGTCATGGTGGTTTGTGTCTAAAGGCTGTTAAGTGGCACTCTAACCAGGTGTCCCTGTTTTCCTGACCCTTAAGGTGGTTACGTTTTCTTCAGAAGTGTTTCATCCTGGGAACATACGCTTTATTAGAGAGGTGCATTTTGGGATGTGACATAGGTATGTAAACTTGCTCCCCACAGTTGTTTTAGTCAACAACAGTTTTGTTTGGGGCTACAATGTTTCCCATTGAGGAATTTATTTAGTGACCACATCTGCACTTTATTCCAGCCATGGCATATAGGACAGCCAATGATAAGTTAGACAGTATCTGGCAGAAGAATCCATGTGGATGTTGTCATGATCTGGTTTCATATTTTATTTTTTCTGTCTCTATTTTCATTTCTTTCCTCCCTTTCTTTTTTTCCTTTCAGGGGTTTTGTTCTCTGCTGAGTTGATTTATCCTGTTAGCCTTTTGGGAGTCTGTTCTTTTAAGGGTCCTGAAAATATTTTTCCCAATATGCCATTTTTTGCTTCTCTTGGATGCTACCATTTTGTGTAGTATTGTATTGTATCATTTAAAGGTCAACCCCATACACTTGACCTGTTATTCCTTGTTGGTGTTTGTTAATTTTCTAGTTTAATAGAATCCTTCTTTTGTTCTCAGACTTTGATTTTTGTTTGGAACCCTCGGTTTTGGTAAAAGATAGGACAGACTTTTGGTTAAAAAATCTAGGCCTAGTCATTGCTAACGTTTCACCATCTGGTCGCATAATCTCTTCTTGCTTGTCCCTACACAGACAATGACACTTATGCATAACCTTAGCTTTCACATTGCCACAATCCAACGAAATAGACAAGGAGTGACACTTTTACAGCAATCAGAAACAATACGCATCAGCACAGTCCTCTGTGTCTTTTATGTTATTTTAATAATCTTCTTGCTAAGAGTTTAAAAGCAATAACTATGCAGCATTGCCTTATATTTATGTTACTTATGGTTACTTATGGTTATATGTATGTTACAATATTGGTTTAGTAGTTTTCATCTAAAGACATTACAGTGATTTGAATGATACATGTTAAAACAAAATTCATATAACATATATGTGTTAGATACTGCGTATCGCTTCTCGGCCTTTTGGCTAAGATCAAGTGTAGTATCTGTTCTACCAGTTTAATATCTGATACGTCCTTATCTGGGAACCATATATTAAATTGATTTTTGGAACAGGGAGATGGAATAGGGGCTTGCTCTGTCCACTCCACGCATCGACCTGGTATTGCAGTACTTCCAGATGCGGTGCACTTTCTCCTATGTGAATTTCCCCTTGGGATTAATAAAGTATCTATCTATCTATCTATCTATCTATCTATCTATCTATCTATCTAT